>JAHLJT010000631.1:1027370-1524870 GCA_031308135.1 Acheta domesticus
TAGGATTGGACAAGCTGAGACAGTATGATCAATGGTTTCTACGTGTTCCTGACAAATGCGGCATTTATCATCTTTAGAAATTTTGAGAACCGCTTTATCGTAATGTCGTGTTCTCAAGGCCTGATCTTGGGCAGCTATTACAAGTGCTTCCGATTCTGGCTTCATTCTTCCCCTTTTAAGCCACATAAATGATTGATCTTTATTGATCTGCACCTTGTCCATTCTTTTTTAGATATTGTCCGTGGAGTGGTTTGTCTCTCCACGATTTCTTTAACATTTTTTGTGTCTCACACTTCATGATAAGCTAGCATCAGAAGTTCAGGGTCTGTGTTATTCGACGTGTCTTGCCTAGTTTCTTCGCAATGCTTCTTGCTACACTAATAATGCCTCTGTTTCCCATTCTTCGGTCATATTTCATGACCTGCCTCATTAGAGGGTCATTTTGATGGCTGACTACATACTTCCGCAACCCGACTATTGCGTTGTGCCAGGAGGCCTCAATTTGTCTGAGGCCTCTTCCTCCTTCCTTACGTGACACATAAAGTCTATGTATATCAGCTCGAGGGTGGGAAACATGATGCATTGTTAGCAGTTTTCTGGTTTTTTTCGATCCATGGTGCGAATTTCTTGCTCTCTTGCTCAGTCCAGTCCACTAGTCCAAAAACTGTATTCGGCTACAGGTACCGCCAAACTACCTATTGCAGATATTTATTCCTGGAATTCAGAGCGGACTGCAGGACCAGTCTCACTCTCCTATAATACTCCCTACGAATTCTCTCTTTCATTCTGTCCGTTCGAGATGGTTTCACATTCTTCAATGCCCAGATATTTCTAAGTTTTACCTGGCTCAAGATCTTGAATCACAGTGTGCGTATCAATTTCAATGTTCTCAGACGTTGTGAGCTTCCCTCTTTTTAAATTGATTTTTTGCACACTTGTCAAGACCAACTTCATTGCTAAAGTCAAACTTCATTGCAGATTGTCATTGCTAAAGTCATTCACGACAGACAGCATTTGGGAGAGAATCGCTTCATTCTTAGCAAACACTTTCAGATCATCCCTGTAAAACAAATGTGATACTGGCCTTTCATCACAATTGAGCTTAAAACCAAAGTCAGCTTGTGACAACTGTCTCGATAGTGGGATCAAACTAATGTAAAACAGCAGAGGGGATAGTGAATCTCCTTGAAAAATACCCCTGTTAATCTGAATACTTCTGGTTTCTACTGCTTCCTTTCCGCTGTGTATTAGTAACCTGGTACTCCACGACTTCATGCTAGCCTTGCAAAATTCAATAAGTCTAGGATGAAATCGATAAATCTCCAGGGTCTTCAAAATCCAATCGTGTGCTACACTATCAAAGGCCTTTTGGTAGTCAATCCAAGCCATGCTCAAATTACGTTTGCGTTTCTTTACATCATTCAAATGACTTTATTCAGTAGCAAGATTTCCTTACAGCCATAAGCGCCTTTACGACATCCTTTTCCTTCAGCTGGTATTAGATGATTCTTATCTAGATGTCTGTACATTTTGTCAGTAATGGCTGCAGTGATAACTTTGTACAGTACTGGCAGACAAGTAATTGGCCTGTAGTTCTTCGCCAAAGAGCTGTCTCTCGCTTTGGGTAGCAAATACGTGATGCCGCGTGTGAGCCATTCCGGGAGTTCCTTTGAGTTTTCTAAAATTTTATTAACAGCCTTTGCTAGATAAGAATGTATTGCTGTTAATTTCTTAATCCAATAAATCTGGATCTTATCAATCCCGGGGGACTTCCAGTTTCCCATGTTTTTAATTGCTTGGAAGAGGTCCTCTTCCGAGAATTGGTGAACATTTTCCACTGTTTCTACAAGTTCATCGGCAACACCAACTTCAGATTGAATCCAAGATGCGTCTTTGTTGTAGGAACTGCTCTCCTCCCAGATTCCTGCCCAAAATACTTCGACGTCATCTTTTGAAGGAGTAACAGCTTTGCCATTCGGTTTTTGAGTCAGATTGCGATAGAATCTCTTCGCGTCTGTTTCAAGCAACCGGTTCTGTACACGGAAAATCTATTCTACGTTTGTAACGTCTAATTCTGTGAGCCCATGCTTGAATTTTCTCTTTTATCTTCTCAACTACCATTAGCCTGCTGGTGTCATTTTCAATTTGATATTTTTGTGCAACATTGAATATTTTTCGTTGAACTTTAGAGGTGTGCTTTGATTTAGAAGATACCTCAGCTAAGAGTGATATTTCGTGCCGAGTGTCGGCTATCCGTTTCATAATTCTGTTCATCCAGGAGGGTACAGAGCTGTTTACTCTGTTTTGCTGTCGGCCGTCGGTGTTCTTGGCTGGCCCAAAATTATCTGAGATACTAGATATCCAGTTGCATATATGATGTGATTGATTTCAGTAATATCTAGATCTCTGCCTGGGGTCTCGACCACCTCATTTAAGACAGAATTCACTTTTTTCTATCAGTCTTTCAGCTTTGGCAGTTTCGTATTTTCTCCTCAACGGTTCGCGAGATTCAAGCGACAGTTAACTTATTATTATTATTATTATTATTATTTTCCCATTACATCACGACTAAAGATGTTTTGAGTCGGCTGAATATAAGATCTACTCCAGGTTGCAACCAGCTACCTAAGGAGCAGATCCGGTCACTATCAGTGCCTCTACAATACTTTACGCAAAATGTGGGCTGTTCCAAATAAAGCAATTTCTTGCACTTCCCAGTCTTTTGAATTACCTGGGAGTTTAGACAAGTTCTTACTCAAATTTTGCGGAACAAATCCCAGAGCTCCGATAACTATCGGGACGACCTGTGCCTTTACGCCCCACATTCGGCTGATCTCGATTTCCAAACTCTTGTATTTAAGACGTTTCTCTGCCTCCTTGGTAACGACGTTTTGATCGCAAGGTACAGCAACATCGACAAGTAAACACGATTTTTTTCGCCAAATCTCGGATAACTATATCCGGTTTGTTTGCCGCTATCGTGCGATCAGTTTGAATTTGTTGGTCGTACAATATCGTACAGAATCCAACAGACGTCACCGGTTTTGGTGAGTGTTCGTACCACTTGAGGCATGTGTTTGGAACTTTGAGGGCGGTACAGATCTGCCAGTGGAGGTAGCTACACACCCTGTCATGTCTTTTCAGGTATTCTGTCTTTGCTAGGATTGGACAAGCTGAGACAATATGATCAATGGTTTCTACTTGCTCCTGGCAAATGCGGCATTTATCATCTTGGGAAATTTTGAGAACCGCTTTATCATAATGTCGTGTTCTCAAGGCCTGATCTTGGGCAGCTATTACAAGTGCTTCCGATTCTGGCTTCATCCTTCCCCTTTTAAGCCACATAAATGATTGATCTTTATTGATCTGCACCTTGTCCATTCTTTTTAGGTATTGTCCGTGGAGTGGTTTGTCTCTCCACGTTTTCTTTAACATTTTTTGTGTCTCACACTTCATGTTTAGCAGCATCAGAAGTTCAGTGTCTGTGTTACTCGACGTGTCTTGCCTAGTTTTCTTCGCAATGCTTCTTGCTATACTAACAATGCCTCTGTTTCCCATTCTTCGGTCAGATTTCATGACCTGCCTCATTAGAGGGTCATCTTGATGGCTGACTACATACTTCCCCAACCCGACTATTGCGTTGTGCCAGGAGGCCTCAATTTGTCTGAGGCCTCTTCCTCCTTCCTTACGTGACACATAAAGTCTATGTATATCAGCTCGAGGGTGGGCAACATGATGCATTGTTAGCAGTTTTCTGGTTTTTTCGATCCATGGTGCGAATTTCTTGCTCAGTCCAGTCCACTAGTCCAAAACTGTATTCGGCTACAGGTACCGCCAAACTACCTATTGCAGATATTTTATTCCTGGAATTCAGTGCGGACTGCAGGACCAGTCTCACTCTCCTATAATACTCCCTACGAATTCTCTCTTTCATTCTGTCGTTCGAGATGGTTTCACATTCTTCAATGCCCAGATATTTGTAAGTTTTACCTGGTTCAAGATCTTGAATCACAGTGTGCGTATCAATTTCAATGTTCTCAGACGTTGTGAGTTTCCCTCTTTTTAAATTGATTTTTGCACACTTGTCAAGACCAAACTTCATGCAGATGTCATTGCTAAAGTCATTCACGACAGACAGCATTTGGGAGAGAATCGCTTCATTCTTAGCAAACATTTTCAGATCATCCATGTAAAACAAATGTGATACTGGCCTTTCATCACCATGGAGCTTATAACCAAAGTCAGCTTGCGACAACTGTCTCGATAGTGGGATCAAACTAATGCAAAACAGCAGAGGGGATAGTGAATCTCCTTGAAAAATACCCCTGTTAATCTGAATACTTCTGGTTTCTACTGCTTCCTTTCCGCTGGGTATTAGTAACCTGGTACTCCACGACTTCATACTAGCCTTGCAAAATTCAGTAAGTCTAGGATGAAATCGATAGATCTCCAGGGTCTTCAAAATCCAATCGTGTGGTACACTATCAAAGGCCTTTTGGTAGTCAATCCAAGCCATGCTCAAATTACGTTTGCGTTTCTTTACATCATTCAAGATGACTTTATTCAGGAGCAAGATTTCCTTACAGCCATAAGAGCCTTTACGACATCCTTTTTGTTCAGCTGGCATTAGATGATTCTTATCTAGATGTCTATACATTTTGTCAGCTATGGCTGAAGTTATAACTTTGTACAGTACTGGCAGACAAGTAATTGGCCTGTAGTTCTTCGCCAAAGAGCTGTCTCCCGCTTTGGGTAGCAAATACGTGATGCCGCGTGTGAGCCATTCCGGGATTTCCTTTGGGTTTTCAAAATTTTATTAACAGCCTTTGCTAGATGAGAATGTATTGCTGTTAATTTCTTAATCCAATAAATCTGGATCTTATCAATCCCGGGGGACTTCCAGTTTCCCATGTTCTTAATTGCTTGGAAGAGGTCGTCTTCCGAGAATTGGTGAACATCTTCCACTGTTTCTACAAGTTCATCGGCAGCATCAACTTCAGATTGAAGCCAAGATGCGTCTTTGTTGTAGGATCTGCTCTCTTCCCAGATTCCTGCCCAAAATGCTTCGACGTCATCTTTTGAAGGAGTAACAGCTTTGCCATTCGGTTTTTGAGTCAGATTGCGATAGAATCTCTTCGCATCTGTTTCAAACAACCGGTTCTGTACACGGAAATCTATTCTACGTTTGTACCTTCTTATTCGTTGAGCCCATGCTTGAATTTTCTCTTTTAGCTTTTCAACTACCATTAGCCTGCTGGTGTCATTTTCAATTTGGTATTTTTGTTCAACATTGAATATTTTTCGTTGAACTTTAGAGGTGTGCGTTGATTTAGAAGATGCCTCAGCTAAGAGTGATATTTCACGCCGGGTGTCGGCTATCCGTTTCATAATTCTGTTCATCCATGGGGGTACAGAGCTGTTTACTCTGTTTTGCTGTCGGCCGTCGGTGTTCTTGGCTGGCCCCAAAATTATCTGAGATACTAGATATCCAGTTGCATATATGATGTGATTGATTTCAGTAATATCTAGATCTCTGCCTGGGGTCTCCACCACCTCATTTAAGACAGAATTCACTGTTTCTATCACTCTTTTAGCTTTGGCATTTTCGTATATTCTCCTCAACGGTTCGCGAGATTCAAACGGAAGTTGACTAACTCTTTCTATCTCGCGCCGAAGGAGATTTCGCATCATGTCCTTATCGTGTAATTCATTGCCAGATGAGTTGTCACCACTGACGTGTGTTTCACTGGAAAGCGATGAACCTTCGACGGGATCATCATTTTCCAGTTCTACATGTTCGTCATGTGGATTGTTCGAGCGAAGTACATACTCTACATTTCTCTCAATGTCAGCAAGTTGTTCTGCTGTGAATTTTCCACTGCTGAGTATGTATCGTCGTTGACTGGCAAGCTTCTTTGAGTCTAGGGTAGGTCTCATATCTGGGTTCCGCTCTCTCCATACCTTGAAAACTTCTATTTCAGAGCCCCCATTTTTGGCTTTTGCATAGTAAAAGCACCACATCACCTCCTTTAATTCATCCCGGGTCCATCTCTGACGATGGCTTCGAGCTACTGCCGGCTCTGGGTCCCTGGGACTAACACCCGTGGGATGGCCAGATGTCGACAAGGTGACATTAGCTCGGTTTCTGAGCAGGTATGGGACATTGGTAGAACAAGGCACGTTAAGATTCATTACATTGCTTGTTCTATCCATTTTGCTCATTGGTTTGAATTGAGGATTCGCAGGACGCAAGTTCGAGTTCACAGATCACACTTAACCCTCGGGTTGTTTCCTGCCATCCGTTACTGCGACCCACAGTGGCCTCAGGGCATCCCCCCGCAGGGCCCAGCAAGGGGTCCCTCCGATCGCCAGTCGGCATTACTAAACCCTACGGGATTTTCACTGACTGTTGAAGGCAGCCTCCTTCGCTGGCTAATGCAAGGTTCGGGCCTCCACTCTAATCAGTGGCCTGGTGTGCCAACCCAGTTTCTCTCCTGTACCCTCTATGGGCCGACAACAGGAAGTCCAAAGGTTCATGACCCTTCCCTCTCTACTTACTTCCCACTCTCCTCAAAATGGAGTACTTCTTCGTCTGACCCCTCACCTTCAACCTATTCAGCAAGGGAGGCCCTACCGGTAGCTAGGCTACCACTGACATAGCTTTAAGGCTCATGGGGGTACTCAAGCTCCACCACCAACTCCAAGGTCGTGTACTCCCTAGGTGGAGTTATTATTATTATTATTATTATTATTATTATTATTATTATTGGATATGGTGATGATGAGGGGTGAAAGGACTACGATGATTGTGGAAGTGGTTAGGTGGGGTAGTGGGAGGTGTTCGTGGGATTTTGGAACCATCCCAGCATTCGCCTTATGACCAAGGGAAACCACGAAAACTCAGGCCAGAATGGTCGGCCCGGGGATCGAACCCGGGCCTCCCGATTGCGAATCCAGCGCGCTACGCACTGAGCCATTTCGCCGTGTCTTCTTTAGTTTTTTATATCTAGTTTTATTTTTTTGTGTTGTTCTTTCTTTAGCCGTTCATTTTCACAATCGCAGCAGTAACGGATGTTTCCTTTTTTTTGCTGAGAGTCAAAAACATCAAAGAATTCCCATACATTTTGCTGTAACTATGCAACTAAGTTCTGCATCATAATGGGAATGTTGAATGTTGCTTTTGGCGGTTCCTCTACGAAGAAAGCAAGCGTTTGCAAGTGATACAAACGTTTAAAATATTGAAATGAACACATGGACAGTGACGAGTACCCAAGACCCTCTAACATAGAATCATAACCTTTAATGATGAAAGAGTGCTATCACTGACCAAAGAGGTTGTTGAAAATGTTGACATGTTCTTTCATTCACGCTAAGTAATATTTTTGCGTATGGAACGTTACAAAATCAGTGTATTATCTGAATTATTCGGCATTTTGCAGTTCTGTAGCAACAGGCTATTTCATCTATTGAACCGTTTAAGAGAAACACTAATATCTAAAATCCAAAAGTATACTTCATTTTTACCTCCTCTGCTGTAGCCACTGACATCATTCGTTTTTCAATTCGCTCGTTTATGTTAAGCTAAGCGCGTGTTTATTTACATGAATGACGTTAGATTGATATAGCGCAGATTGCGAGATTAATAAACAACCAAGACGGTTAATTGTGTTTCGGCCATGTGTTTTTAAATACTTTTAGTAAAATCAACTTATAAGAAAAAAATATTTCAAGAAAAAATATTATTCTTGGAATTCGGATACTCAAACGCCATCTTTTGCTGCGACTCATTTGCGTCTATTTCTCTTAACAGATAGCGGACTATCAAAATCATTAACGGACAGCAGACGTTAAGACTGGATATTCGTTCCTCTGCTTGGTTGTGTTATGTCGACATAACAGAATAGTATTCTGGAATAGTAATTCGGAAATGGTAATCTCGGAGTGGGTATTCCGGAAAGGTAATATCGGAACGATAATTGCACAACGGTAATTGCGCAACGGTAATTGCGCAACGGTAATTGCGCAACGGTAATTGCGCAACGGTAATTGCGCAACGGTAATTGCGCAACGGTAATTGCGCAACGGTAATTGCGCAACGGTAATTGCGCAACGGTAATTGCGCAACGGTAATTGCGGAACGGTAATTGCGGAACGGAAATTGCGGAACGGTAGTTGCGGAACGGTAATTGCGGAGCGGTAATTGCGGAACGGCAATTGCGGAACGGTAATTGCGGAACGGTAATTGCGGAACGGTAATTGCAGAACGGTAATTGCGGAACGGTAATTGCGGAACGGTAATTTGAAAAGGAACTTTTTCCTTCCATCAATAATGTGGATGGCACACTGCCAGCCTACGCGATGCCCGGCGTCTCGCAAGCCCCGCGCAAACGTGCACACGCGCTCCTGTGGTTTGCACGACGGCTCAGCCACGCGGCAAGGGCAGGGGAGGGTGGGGGAGGGGCTTGGAATGCGATATTGTTTGCGTTGCGGGGGCGCATGCTGCTCAACGCGCGCCTGGGGCAACGCGCGTAAAATTCTGTTTGGGAGCGTAGATGGCGAGTTATTGGTTGAACCTGTTTGGAAGAGTTTTTTTTTGTTGGAATGTTCGAGCATTGCTCTCGAGCTACGTTCAACTCCATTCTAACATCCAGGCATTAATTCTGAAAGAGGATGGGTGTGTTTAACAATTGAGAAGATGAGTAGTGATCATTTACCTGGCTACGATGCCTAACTGTAATGCATAATAATCAAATATAACAAACAGTTACATTGTTGAAACTAATGTTCTGCCAAAACATTCTTTGTGAATGTAATCCAGAATACCTGTATGGTATACTAATTGCCATTTCAGCACTTCTCTTGAGAAAGAAAATAATGTCAATGTATGCCAAAGAGCGTCACCTTACTTTGAGGAAAAGAAGTTGAGCAGAAGTCTGGTTCGAACATTTTCTCAATTACTATAAATCGACAGATTACTTAAAATAACCATCAGGGCCATTAAAATACCGCAATTGAAGGGCCTGGAACCTATTTGTAAAGGAAGTTGATTTACCGCAATGATTTACATGCAAAATGGTCATTTTCTTCATTTTTCAGCCATTCCGTATTATTTTAAAAGTAATTGACAATTGTTCGGTCATTGTGAATATAATTAAAAAATACTTGCATGAGATTTCACCATTAATTTAATTTCTGCACATTGTAATCGTTTTTGTGTGTGATAGTCGCGTTTTTAATAACGCGTTATTGTAATGCATTGCGAAATATTTTTTGAATGCTCCATACAGTGTTTTAGTAGAAATATAGTTTCCAATTTCAGAATTTAATTTTATATTTTTAGAATCAACATTTTATTTTATATCGCCAAAGTTTAGCTTTCCTATTTATTTTCCTTACGATCAGGTTTTTGACATAGGATAACCGATCCTAAAATAATATTGCGGTAAAATAACATCTTAGGTTTCACTTTACTGACAAGGAAGGAAGCATCGATATCGCGTTGTATTCCGTAGTTAATAACAGAAACTGCAAATTGCGTTTGTTCTACTGAGATATTGTCCAGGCAACTGCAAACTCTGTCAAAATCGTTGTACAGAATTTTCTGATGGCAATGCTTCGGAGATTATTTACGTCTTAAACAGGAAATCTAAACAGTTTTACAAATCAAAGATGAGTAAATAATTATATTTTTAATGTACACTGTAACTAATAAACTTTTCAACTCAACATGTGTGTGAGCACATGACTGTGGGTAAAATGACATATGATATGTAAGGATTAAAGATAAATGACGTACTATGTCATTTTTTATAAGCAGAACATAACATTTCATACTCTCAGTTTACCCACAGTCAATAATTCATGTTGACTATAAAAGGATAATGCAAACGTTTCTAATATTATAGCAAACATGGTAGAGATATAATTCAAGAAAAAATATAACAGACAATCGTGGGTAGAGGAAAACAAATAAAGAGCGATCGATGCCCTCGAAAATAAAGAAATGGTGATGGTAACGAGCCCAAGAAATGTTTGATGTGTCACAAGATACATTGAAAAATAGAGCTTAAGGAAATAAAATTTCTTTGGTTGTAGAAAGGCTTACATGGATACCAATGACTATTCAAAAAGAAATGAGTTTGAACTGTCATAAATCTCAAGACACTTGACCAGTAGTCCAGATTGCTGTTGAAGTTAAGGTGATAGTTCGAGTTACGAGGCACTTCAAGCCAAGCGAGGTAGATTCAGTCATACGTGATGATGATGATGATAACGATTAGCAGGCAGATTTTAATGACCTAAACATCGCCAAAATGGTCAATAAAATGTTTTTAAAATGTTTTTAAAATTGTCTTAAAAGCAAAGAAGAATGACCCAAAAATTTGCTCAAACCCTGTTGGAATGAACAACTCAATGGTTGGTAGAATCGAAGTTGGTATAATGGTTACTGATGTAATTGAGTCTTCTTAAATTCGTTCAAGTGAACTTATCGTGCAACGTTTGGTTTGGACTATTCTTTACCAAGAAATCTCTGTCTTTAGATATCCCGAAATTGGGCGAACATATACCGAGCATAAATCGGCAGACAGTGGCGATAAAAAGCATCACTGGAATCTTAGATTGCATACGTACAATGGTTGACATTACAATTTTTGAACGAAGAAATCGATTTTTTTAAAATTTAATTCTGGCCCTCAAGAAAATGTGCGCAGACAAATTTCTTTCCCCACACGTCATATACAGTTTTTACTGGTTTTTGACAAATAAATAAATTAAATAAATAAATAAATAGGCTATTCAGTAGTTTTGTGGAGAACACTTTTTGCATCTCGTAAATATTATTTGAAACAAGAACCACGAAAATGATATTAAAATGGACGAAATCAGTGAAAATGCCTTATAAATTACGAAAAAAGGTAGAAAATTACATACTAGTCGAAATCGACGAAAATGCAAAAAGAATGACTTATAACAATGATCGATTTCCTTTTGTTATAACATAAAATTAATTTATACACTAAAAAAGATTGTTCTCAAGTCAAAAGAAAAAAATATTTGATTAAAATCCGCTCTCTAATGATGATGATGTGGATACTGCTCATGTAAACTAATACATACAGCGTAATGAGCATAATGATGAAGTGAGAATGTAACACTATTGAAAATACTCATTTAAGAGTTCAAAACCAAGAGGGAGCTTGGTTCAGAGCATCGACTGATGTAACAGCAAGGCCTCTACCCAGGACGTTCTAGTCTTCGAGTCCCGAAGATGGCAGGATTTTCGACACTAGCTATACAGCTTGGTCCAATTCAATCACTGTCTGCAGAATAATTCTAGCGCCTGGCTGTTTTGATCGGTGTATAGGTTCCGTGATTTCTCCGATCAACATCACGCGAATGCCTGAACACTTACAAACGAGCCACGGAAAGAGTTCCGTCTTTTCTTCTTCTTCCTCTTCTTCTTCTTTGTTGTACTATCCTCACGCTTTACTTACACAAACACACACACACACACTTTATTGAACTACACTACCGCACAAGCTGGGAGACCAGTCGGGAGCTTAGCGCTTGTGTCGGCCGGGGCGGTGGGAGGGACCTGGTCGGGGGAACCTCCGCAATTCGACGTGTTGGTCGGCTCCCGATCTCAGCTTCCAGCGCAGGAAGAGCACCGCCACCTTAATGGATTACACTTACGGTACTAGCGCTCTTATAATAATAATAATAATAATAATAATAATAATAATAATTTTATTCCCATCTTGTTTTACAGAGATAACTTACATTGCATTTACTAGGAATTACTAACCATCGATTACCAATTGTGACTTAGGAATACTGAGTTTATAATTTAATGACTTAATTTACACATTGACAGATTATAATTTAGTAGTCAACGTGCCGTGAAACATGAAATAGTTAATTAATTATCGTAATTATTGTATTTATTAATAGCGAGTCTAACCATTAGATCTATTTTGCTCCTGGAATCTGAAAGCATAATAATTCATTCCTGAAAAAATAACCAATAAATGCCAACCACAATTTTTAATATATATTTTAGTGATACACTACATAAGAAATACATTGAAAAGTTAGAAATGATAACTAAAGTTAATATATGAAAAATTGTAGTTACATTAACAATTTGAATTTATGGCTTGTTATTCGAGGACAGTACGTGCACTACAATAAAAATCGTATATGACTAATATCAAATGAAATGTAGCGGATACTTGATATGCTCATTCTTATCATTCTGATATTGTTCTCCAATTCTTATCATTTCACGAGCTCATATGGCTGAATTAATTATAAGGTTTGTTGTGCGATAATCAATGACTCCGGTAAACGTTATCGAGGAGTGTTGGGCGTGTCAAACTTTACATTCCTCTTCAAAGGTTCGCCGAAATAACCTGGATGCTGACTCGGTGTGTTAGGGCAAGGAATGTTCAACATTGTGATGAATGCACAAACAAAGAGTGCAGGTTACCCTCGCTGAACACGCGGCCTACGCAGCATTTTTGATTCATGTATTTGCAGTTTAATAACATAAAAGGAAGGGAAATTAGCCTATTGGTTTACAATGAAAACTTAACTCACATTATGATTGCAAAACTAAACTGAAAACCTGTAGCTCCTCCTTTAGCAATAGGTCTGGGAAGTCATTGAATATCAGCAAATGGCACTCAAGATAGTGGCATATTAGAGAACTTCAGGAATTGAAGTATTAATTAATTTGATGAAGTATTAATTTCTGATCGTAAATAAGAGATAGTAGTCGTAAATAAGAGTCTTGTCGTAAATAAGAGATAGTAGGACCTATTCGCAAAAGCACATTTCATGTTGAGTAAAAAAAGTATAACTATATTTTGACTGTACGGTGACTATGCTGCTCCGAAGATTTCCGGAAACAAACGTTTATAAACATTTGTGACCGTAAGACTTTATGAGAGTAACACTGCGCGGCGGTCAAAGACAAACGACAGAAATGCCTCATTTCTGCCCTCAATTCCGTTATATGCATGATATTCTTACCCTTTGGAGTATTGAGTGAGGTTTTTCCTCGTTGCGCCTGACCTTTCAGCGATTTAGAACATCCCGACATTCTAAATCACCGGCTACAATCATGTGGCTTTTTTATGGGTTCATATAAAATGTAACATTTATGTGGAAGAAGGATCTGATGTCTCAGAACTAAAAGACGAAAAAATAGAGTATGAGCATAGAATCGCTAGTGGGTATGCACGTAATCTTGATTTTGAAGGGCATAATAAGGGATAACGGCCAAAGACTACAGCTGATTCGCCTTTGCAAATAGTTTTTATTACTCGGGAGTGAGTATTTGTTTTACCAATTCTTGCCCAAAACGCTCTTTGATACTTGTATTCAAAATGCAACATAATATGTATACGCGTTACGGTAGGGATCCGGGACCACAAAAAAGAAAACAGAAAAAAAGAAGTGCACAGAATGCACTTTTAACTGGTTTTAAAGTTAAATAATCCATTTAAAGAATTAAATTTAATGAATAATTATAATCATATATTTTAATTAATTGAAATGAAAAGAGTGGAAATTTGCATTTGAGGGCGTGGCCGTGGTTTCGAACAGTTTTTATGAAAATAATATAAAATGTTCTTTTCATTAAAAAATAATAAATTAAATTATTTTTGTTTATTTAGTTATTTTTCTATTTTAGCCTTCTATTTTTATTTTAATTATTTTTATGAAATTTGTATTTGTATAAGAGAGAGGGAAAAATTTGCAATTTTTTTTTAAATGTTGAAAAAGTTCATCACAAGTGCAATGAATACTCAGTTTTATTTTGCGTGTTCGTTTCGGTGCCGCACGAAGGGCATCAAAATTAGAGAATTTGTTTCATTTTGTTGTTGGAACTTCGCCGCATGAGACAATCTTGCAGTTTCGGGCATCTTCAGCAACCCTATCGCTGTGCCCGGACACACGAACTTTGAGAAGTTGTGCACTTCTGTTTTTTTCCAGCGCAACTGTGGCAAGAGGAATTGACTTAGTATCATAGGGAAAACATGTCAGGAACACGGCGCAGTAAAAAAAATCATGAGCTGTGATGACAGCAAGCGACGGCGTCACCACATATTGACAAATTTAATGACGTCTGTGTTACAGCAATTAAGAGAATTTGGAAATGCGTACTAGCTGAACACATGCGATTACATCGCACAGAAAAAAGTGCAGTAGAAAAGTTAGGACAGAAAATACTGCTTATCCATGAATATAGACTTTATTTTATATTTACCAAGATCATACATCTTACATGATATTGTTTTGACCTATAATCGAAAATCCTACTATCAACCATACTATACATAACAAAATGTATGAAATACAAATTCCAAATAATAATCACAACGCCCTCACCTCTTTGATATTTTCTGTAGAAATCACAAAAAATTATTTACGGTAAAGTACATGGAATACATTGGGTCACCAACAATCGTTTTAATGATCACACAACCCTATGTTCTCTAAGATCAACTGCTCTTCCATTTCCCGCGAAATCGCGAAGTTCCGCACGAGGCAATCTTCCCTTTGCAAAGGAGGCACGTCAAAATCGTTCTCCTTACAGTTTTGTCGTTCTTCTAGCGCACTCGCGCGAGAACTCCCGCGTGCTATACCCCACCCTCTGCCTTATTTTTCCATTTCAGTATTAAGCCTGTAATATATATTTTTCTTCAAGACCCTCTTATCCTCTGTCTCTTGTTCTACATGTCACCTAGTAATTGATAAAAATACAATACACCCTTGTCAATACATACTATTGTTATTTAACATTGCTATCGAGCAAAGAAGTACACTCGTGTAATTCAGTCGCATAGAATATCAAGTAATTTGTAATTTCTCATAAAGTTGCAGATTCTCCAGGCTCTGAACAGGTGGAGTCGAATCGAGAAGCGTCGAACCAGCAAACACCTAATAGAACGGTCAAGAAGATCTAATCCTGTAGATTATGGTGTGATGAACGTTTCCATGAGGCTTTCGACCTCATAATTTTAGTATTTTGAGGCCTTAGAACGCTTCGTTTAGGATTATAGATTTAAAAACAATTCTGACGTGTGTTGCGGGATGCATTTTACATGAATATTTAGATGTAAGTGTGTGTAAGTAAGGGAAAGTAAAGGTCAAGGAATGGGAAGGACAGATCGCGCGCGGTTCGTGGCCCGTTTGTTAGGGCATTCGCCTGGTATTGATCGGAGAATCCACGGAAAACTACCAATTAGAGCAGCCGGCCACTAGGATTCTCCTCCAGGCAACAACAAAACTCGATCTCGCTAACTGGTCAGCGTCGAAAATCCTGCGACAGTCGGGACTCGAACCTAGGACCTTCCGATAAGAGGCACTGCAGTGACATCAGTTGATGCTCGGAGCCACTTTTCCCGGTCATTTGAGCGCTGAGACCCATATGGGGTGACGGGGATTCCGCTAGTTTTTGTCTTAAGCTTCACCTATTGCACGAGATTCTTATCGCCGAATGAGAATGGAGCCAACGCGGGTTTTCTCGACATTTCGAAAAACGACTGTGCAGCTCCGTGCAGATGGACGACAGCATAAGCACCGCCGACGGCCGAAAGACGTTTTTAGGCCGCCGTGCCGCGACGGCGTCAATCGCGCGGATAAACAGACTTGTTTGCGTCGTAGAGTGGTCTACGGTTTTTTGACACTCATTGATGGCGAACGAATTGTTGGAGCATGGACGGTGACCAACACGCGGGTGAGCAAATGCTTTGCATTCATTTCAGGAGCATTTGTTACCTTGCATTGGGCCTGCTGAACTCTATTATTTTTCTCATTACGACAACCGGAGAAAGTTCGCAAGAAATCAGTGTATTTATGAATGCAGATTACAAGAAAAGTATACTATAAAATATACTTTAAAAATTATTATTATCGTGTATTATTCTTTGATTAAAATTTACTCTATTGCAAGTTTAATCAAGAGCATGATGCTGTTTGGCATTTATGGCCTGTTTGTCTACATCAGTTTGATGACTTAATTCACATGCATACATCTTCTTACCTGTTTTTCGACATGATTTGTGTCAATTGTTACATTATTGTTAATGGCGTTACCGGATCAATGTAAACCACCGTTGAAAACTACTCCCAACATCTAACTTCATAAACTGATCTGACACTTCTAGGCATTAACCCTCCGGCGGGCGCGTTCCATTATTTCCCACCATCAGGCGCGTGCGGCACTCCGTGCCGCATTTATCAACTTCGATTTTCGCGACAATAGTAATTACGTTTGTTCGCGAATGTAAAGGAAATGTTCTTTATTTATGTTTTTATACATTTTATTTCACAATAACTAAATACCAAACGAAATAACTATATTAATAAGTGTCTGATCTATCACTCTCCCTCCGTGTCTTGGCATGTGTTACAAGTCGGGGAATGAATACGGTGCAAATGTGCCCTTTAACGTTTCTTCGGTAACAACGCATTGAAATTTGAATTACTACTCCAAAATCTATGCCATAAAGCTCAATAACAGAACGTCTGTAAGAATTCTAATGAATAAAATTCGCAAATATTTCACTTACATGACAAGGCGCGTGCGGTACGGACCGCCGCAACCGTTGCAGAGTTCGGATTAACGTAATGAATAACGGTCGATCAGCACTGTCTAACCTCGTGATTTGAGTGTCATAAGGTCGAAAATATAATCAACGAAGAATAACTCTGAGCTCAATTGTGCGACACCTATTATTTACTCGAAATCAACACGAATGAACGGGGCACCGAGTGCCGCTACGGGCCCGCCGGAGGGTTAACATGGCGGTCGATTGCCTAGGCTTCCGCGCCTGGAGTCTGAATGATCTAGGCGAGGGGTGTCCAACTTGCAAGGGCTCAAGAGCCACAACTAAATCGTTTAATGCGGTTGCGGGCCATTCTCATTACTCGGGCGATCCAAACCTGACTTCCCCGCATTGTTGATCTCGGCAGATTCCCCGGTTGTTCTGAAACGGGAGAGGGGAATGGAACTATGCTTGATATCAAGCCGCATCATGCATAACACTGTGTAACACATCGGTATGATTTTGAATTTCTGAATTTACTAGAAAAACTCTGTAATTCTAAATTAAATTTGTTCAAAGAATTTGTCAGCCCGACCGGAATTCGTACCCGGGCCTTCTGGTTTACACCCAGATGCTCTGACCGCTAAGCTACCGAGTCAACCAACACTTTGAACAGTTTTCATGAGCGCTCTTGCCCCACCCGTAAACCAGAAGGCCCGGATTCGAATCCCGGTCGGGCCGACCAATTCTTTTAACAAATTTAATTATTAAAAACGCATTGTTACTTCGTAACAACGTCACAATTTGTATTCTATACGACTGTGGAACATATTCTCCGAGCGTAATAGCTTCCAACAAGGTGACGGGAAAGGTGATAATTATGTAAATCTAAACTTAACAATTTTTTCATTAAAGGGGCTGTTTGACTTGGCAGTGTGCTTGCGCTAGGCGCACAGCGTACTCGCTCGATGAAGGAGATTTTCACTTTTCAGGAATAACCTTTCTCGGTGACAATAAATAGCCCGTCGGGCCACATGCGGCCCACGTGCCGCCATTTGGGAAACCCTGATCTAGACTGTCTGTGGCGAGACAGGTATGTGTGCACCTTAGCCTCCTCGACACAGACAGTCTAGATCATACCTGGCGGTTGCTTCTTCCGCCTGCAGGAATAATAAATTTTGCAGAGTGATGCGGTATTCAGCGACGCTAAATTGTTTTAACACCAGTCGGGAAAAGCTTTTATTGGTCTGAACAGATCATACTGTATTGCGTTGAGTAAAGATTGCATACATCGTTTGAAGAAGTTGTCTATTCCAAGTTCTTGTTGCGTTTTTGGACAAGCATTTTATATGTTCTTAGTCGTCATCATGCACTCGTGCTGTCTTTTGCTTCCGTTAAGTCTGAATGTCAGTTTATGGTGATCTAAGATTGGAATAATACATAACAAATCTATAATGCAATCGATAAACTGAAAGTAGAAGTCCCGCGAAACGTCTGTTTGAAGTCCTTAACAACTTAAAGATAAAATTCGACAATTTTGTTTCTTTCTTTGTTAGTGTTTGTAAATATATTCACAATGCAATGACTAAATGAAACAAAGGGATCTATTCATTTAAAGCCTGGGCTTAAGCTCTCCATCACTTTGTTACGCCGCTGCCCGATAATTTCAACACTGCATCTCCTTCAAGTTGACACGCGATTTAATGAGAGCACATCTCTCCCCCACAAACCTCCCTCTCCCATTCTGCTTTCCTTTTCACAGACTCCCCTGTCGACCCTCCCCTCCCTCCCACGTTCTCCCTCTCACGTTCTCCCTCTCACGTTGTCCCTCTCACGTTGTCCCTCTCACGTTGTCCCTCTCACGTTGTCCCTCTCACATTGTCCCTCTCACGTTGTCCCTCTCACGTTGTCCCTCTCACGTTGTCCCTCTCATGTTGTCCCTCTCACGTTGTCCCTCTCGCGTTGTCCCTCTCGCGTTGTCCCTCTCGCGTTGCCCCTCTCACGTTGTCCCTCTCACGTTGCCCCTCTCACGTTGTCCCTCTCACGTTGTCCCTCTCACGTTGTCCCTCTCGCGTTGTCCCTCTCACGTTGTCCCTCTCACGTTGTCCCTCTCACGTTGTCCCTCTCACGTTGTCCCTCTCACGTTGTCCCTCTCACGTTGTCCCTCTCACGTTGTCCCTCTCACGTTGTCCCTCTCACGTTGTCCCTCTCACGTTCTCCCTGTATTCTACCCCTCAAAAGGTCGTCTCGTGTAATACGTGAATATTGTTCAAGAAATAAAACTACAATAATGAACTAACAAGAGTATTGCTAATTGATTTCTCTCTTCCTCTGATAGTAATGTATTTGATTTTCATAATAAAATTTTAAATGCCTAAATCATGGAACTTGGAAATTAGGGTGCTTTAGTGTTTAAAAAAATATTTGTGAAATACTAATTTTTAACAATGTTGATCTTAACCCTCCGGCAGGCGCGTAGCGCCACTCGGTGCCGCATTCGTACATTTTTGTTGATTTCGTGTAAATAATTGTTGTGGCACTATTGACCTTGTAGTTATTCTTCGTTCATTATATTTTCAACCGGATGAGACTCAAATCACAATTTTAGACACTGCCTTCATTATTAATCAGAAGTCTACAACGGTTGCGGCACTCCGTACCGCACGAGATTTATCATGTTAGTATAATATTTGCGTGTGTTATCCCTTAGAATTCTTACTGCAGTTTAGTTATTAAGCTTTATGATACAGATTTTGGAGTACTAACCATTAATGTAAATTTAGAAGCGTTGTTTCCAAAACGACAATGGAAGACGTTTCCCCTTGTAACACGTGCCAAGCCATTGGGAGAGAGTGATGGATCCTATTCTTATGAATATTGTTATTTATTTTGGAATTTAGTTAGTTATTACGAAATAAGATATATAAAAACATAAATAAAGAATATTTCCTTCACTTTCGCTAAAAAAAAGTAATAACTAATGACGCGAGAAACGAACAAGATAAATGCGGTACGGAGTACGCCTGCTGGTGGAAAATGACGGGACGCGGCCGCCGGACGGTTAATCCGGTCAAATAATACTGAGGGAGATACAGACCGCGGCCGTAGTTGGCTCCTCTCATCTCGTTGCTACGCCATTCACGGTTGTCATGCCACCCGCCTGTGGGTGCTGTTAGACCCTCCTCCAAGGTGACGCGTGAAGCTCCAATGAGCATCTCTCACCGCGCGCGACCTTCCTTCCCCTCCCCTCCCCACCCCCATTCACCCTCTCCCTCCCTCCCCCACCATTCCCCCTCTCCCCCTCCCGCGCCGAAGGAGCGTCGCGTGCAACACGTGGTTCTTGTCCACAGGCGGGCGCGTGTCGGCGCCATGCGCAGCGAGGAGCTTGCCGCCGCCGCCGTCGCCGCCCCTGCCGCCCGCCGGATCATGAGCAGAAGACAGCACAAGAAGAGGAAAACGCGGCTCCGGAACGATTAAAAACGATGTGTGCAGAGCTGCCGCCGTTTTGCCCCGCCTTCTGCGCCACCGGCATAGGCTAAGGAGAGCGCCCCGCCGCGCTCCGCTCGGACTTCGGACTACAAGACTACAAGACAAGCCCCCCTTCCTTCCGTGTGTACCCCCACAGCAAGTCACTTCAGTGTTCCGTTTAACCACTAGTACGTAGTTCTTATAGCCGTATATATTATATTGTTGTATACACACACATACCTTCGACGTTTTTATTTTTTGACAAGTGATAAAAAAACCTGTGATTTGTATATCACTGCGTGTGAATTATAAAAAAAATATAATCTATTATATAATATTATATATATACACATATAGTTATACAAAAGAGAGTTTTTGGAAGCCTATTTTTGAAAGTAGAAGCCAGTGAGTAGCCAAAGTGTGTGTGCGTTCGAAAGTCGCGAGCGAGGAGCAGCGGAGCGGCATGGCGTCGTTCGGCCGCAAGTCTCTGCTGTCCCTCAACAGCTGGGGCAACGGGGGCGGCGGCGCGGGCGGCGCGGGCGGCGTGGGCGGCGGCGCGGGGGCGGAGGCGGGCGGCGGGGGCGGGGGCGGCGGCGGCGGGGGCGGGGGCAAGCGGCGCAGCAACAGCAACACGAGCTGCAAGGCGGCGGCGGCGCTGGCCGCCACGGCGTCCAGCATGGTGGACTTCTGGGGCCGCGTGTCGCAGCAGATGGCCTACATCGACGGCTCCACCCGCAGCTCATCGCTCGTCGGCTCGCTGCAGAACGACGCCAGCGGCGGCGGCACCGCCCCGCCCGCCGAGGTGAGCCCTCGCTTGCTTTGCTTTGCTTTGCTTTGCTTTCTCCAACTTTGGCTTCATGTGGGCATCTGGCTTCATGTTTGATATTTTAAAACATTTTATGCAACTAATTTATAAAGTTAAGCTTTATTGCACAAGTATATGTTTTGAAAACGAGCGACGTTGGGAGCGAGTTTCAAAATTTGTACGAATTTTACGAATTTGTACGCTTTTTTTTCTTTTTTATTTTTCTTTCCAATTTTGACAAATCTCGGGTCATATTTGGTATTTTGAAACAGTTCATGCTAATAGTTTGTAATGTTAAGCTTCATTGTTTAAGCTATATATGTTTTAAAAACGAGCGACGTTAGGAGCATGTTTTTAAATTTGTATGAATTTAAAAATGAGCGACGTTTGGAGCGTGTTTTTAAATTTGTACGTCTTTTCTTTTTTTCTTTCTCTTTCCATTTTTGACAAATCTCGGGTCATATTCGGTATTTTGAAATAGTTTATGCAATTAGTTTATAATGTTAAGCTTTATTGTACAAGTATATATTTTGAAAACGAGCGACGTTAGGAGCGAGTTTTCAAATCTCTACGAATTTGTACGCTTTTCTTTTCTTTTTCTTTTCAATTTTGAGAAATCTCTGTTCATGTTGGATATTTTAAAATAGTTTATTTTAAAATAGTTTTTAAAATAGTTACCCCTCCGCACTCGTAGAGCATGTGTGACATGCCACCCGTGAATGCACTCTGCGATCGGGGGTTTCTGAGCTTTCGAGGTCCTACAACTCGTAATGCATGTCGAGGATGACAATGGAAAAATGTTACACAGCTTGAAGCCGTTACTCGACATTCCCCCTTTCCAGCTCGTCTTCACATTATTGCGTCAGTATTGTTTAATAATAGAATAGTAGCCCGGATCAATTCAACAATGAACATTTTATTTTCCAAAAAAAGAAAAGGTGGGCATTTGTGGCATGATTACGAGTTAATTAAGGATTTTGGTGTGTCATCTGAGACATGCCCTAAGAGTTGTAGGACATGTCACATTACATACTGAAACGAGCTAGTAGCGATTATTCTCATGGCATCTCTGACATGCCGTACGTACTGTAGGACGTGTATTATGCTCGTGGCTAACGAGTGTAAAGGGTTAAACTTTACTGCGTGAGTACATGTTTTGAAAACGGGCGACTTTAGGAGCGAATTTCAAGTTTGTACGAATTAAAGCAACATTATAATAAGCAAAAAAGCAAAATTATAAACAAGTGGCATATGCTATTTTTGTGTATAACAGCGTTATAAATTACTTTTACGAAATAACTTTCTTGTGACGTCTCGGGTATTTGACAACATGTATAAGAAAACGGTGGTCGGCTCTTCCGTTTTATCTGTACCTCCCCACGATTCTCTTGCTGCTTTTAGGTGAATGTGTGATGACGGGATCATTCGTGCTGTAAAATGCTAATACGTCTTTATTTGTGCCGTAAAATGCCCGATTATGAACGATTTCTTGCAACAGCAAGGATATAATGCTGGTACACAAACAAATATTTAAGAGTTGTTTTGGACTTTAACTCATTTCTTTTTACATTGCTCCCCTAACGCTGATGTTTCACTCATGCTGAGGCGGTTCTCAAACGCTTAGGGTCTTTGAATCTATGGGGAAAACCCTCAAATTTAACATACGGCGCTGTGTGAAGCTTGTAGTATATTTCCTTACACTGTTACTGTAGTATGCGGACGGCAGTTCAAAGTTGCCGCGCTAACTGCGCGGCAAAGAGCGCCGGCAGCATGTTCCCGCCTCCGGCAGCGCGCAGCACAGAGCGTCGGCATCAGGCGCGCTGAGCTTCGTCAAGCGCGCCAAGGGTGTGCTCAGAAACCAGCCACGCCTGTTACCTGGGCTCCGCGCACTGGTGAACCGGCCAATCAGGGGAAGCCGCGGGAAGCCTTGCGCGGGAGCTGGCCCAAATAAAAGGACGCCGGCGGAGGATCACCGGCAGTAGAGCGCTCGGCGTGGTTTCAGCCAGATGGCAGATTGTTTTTTGTATATGAAGTTTTGTGGTAACTGTACATAGCGGCCGAGTTGGCCCAGATTTTTGTAAATAAATATTCTTATGGAAAGTGAGTGTTTTTGAGTTATAACAGTGGCGACGAGTAAAAAGGAAAATGAACGCGGAACAATTTTCACAACTGATGGCGTGTCTACAGCAGCAACAGCAGCAGCAGATGGCGATGATGGTGCAGACATTGCAGCAAGCGGCAATTTCGTCACGACCGAGCAGCCCAGCCCCGCCGTTCGCAACTTACAATGCAGCAGAGGAAACCTGCGAAGAATATGTGGCCAGATTGGAGCAACATTTGTTATGCTATGATATTAAAGAGGAATCTCGTAAAAGAGCATTTTTTCTGGCCACAATCGGCGCACCGTTAAATAGGTTGTTACGTAAGTTAAGCAAGGAAGAAGAGATTTCGCAGGTGTCATACGATATACTTAAACAGCGGCTGCTAGCTCATTTTTCGAGGGAGACGCATTTAGTGGCGGCACGCTACAAGTTTTATTCATCCAGAATGAAGCCAGGCCAAACGCATGCCGATTGGGCGAACTTATTGGTAATTAACACACCGTTCGGGCTTTACCGATACAACCGGTTGCCTTTCGGGGTCGCTTCAGCTGCGGCTATTTTCCAGCGCTGCCTGCATACGCTGACAGCCCAGGTGAAGGGCAGCGCCAACTACCTGGATGATATAGTGGTAACGGGCGAGTCGGAGGAGGAACATCTACAAAACTTGAATCTCTTATTAAAGACTTTAAATGAATGGGGCCTAAGGGTTAACTTGGATAAGTGTGATTTTTTTAAAGAACAGATTACTTATCTAGGTCACGTGTTGGATAGCTCGGGGATCAGGCCAACCGGAGAAAACTCAACGGCGATTCAGCAGCTTCCGGTTCCCGTTAATTTGCAGCAGCTACAGTCATTTCTGGGGAAGATTAATTACTATGGCAAATTTATCAAGAACATGGCGGAAATAGCAGCACCCCTCAACGCGTTGCGTAAGAAAGGCGTAAAATGGCATTGGTCGGCAGATTGTGACAAGGCATTTCGGAGGTTGAAAGAGAATTTAATGCAGGCAGTTAAATTGGAACATTTTTTGCCAGATAGAACGACTATACTAGCTGTAGATGCATCAGAATATGGTATTGGGGCAGTCCTTTCGCAGAAGGATGCTAAGGGTGTTGAGCGGCCAATTGCTTGTGTGTCAAAAACGTTGAATGTTCACCAGAAGAATTACTCTCAGATAGAAAAAGAAGCTTTAGCAATTGTATACGGCGTGAGAAAATTCAATGAATACTTGTATGGGTCAAAGTTCATAATCATTACTGATCATAAGCCGTTGGTATCTTTGTTCTCGCCACACAAGCGTATCCCAGATAATACGGCGCGTAAGATGCAAAGGTGGGCGCTTTTCCTGTCTGATTATAGTTACAGGATACTTTACAGATCTACATATCAGCATGCTAACGCAGATGCACTATCCCGTCTTCCGCAAGGGCCGGATGCAATTTTTGACTCTGAGGACATCGCCTGTCTCCAGCTGGCCCAAGCCGAAGAGGAGGCAGTATCAGGTTTTCCAGTCTCGTCATATCAAGTGGCAAAGGAAACAAAGAAGGATCCGCAGCTCAGGCAAGTGCTGTACCACGTACAAACTGGTTGGTCCAGCGCGCATAGGCGAACCAGGGCGCTGACGGAATGGTATAAGCTCCAACACAGGCTGTCGGTTAAGGGCGGCGTATTATTACTGGCTAGCGATGAAGGAGTTAGGGTAGTGATTCCGCATAAGTTGCGACCAAAGGTATTACGCCTTTTACATGAGGGTCATTGGGGTATAGCCAGAACAAAGCAAGCAGCCCGCCGTTATTGTTATTGGCCAGGAATAACCAAAGATATAGAGGAGATGAGCAAGCATTGCGAAGCATGCCAAACTAGTCAGGCAGCGCCGAGAGCGGATTTAAGCTCATGGCCCCAACCCTGCGAGCCGTGGGACCGCATACATGTAGATTTTGCGGGTCCTTTCTTAGGGCATATGTGGTTGTTAGTAGTGGACGCATTGTCAAATTATCCGTACGTGATGCGCATGCAACACACAACTGCACCACATACAATTGATGCTTTGAAGAAAGTTTTCGTAACAGAAGGCCTCCCACGAGTATTGATCTCCGATAACGGCCCGCAGTTCATATCAGCGGAATTTCAAAAATTTTGTAAAAGTAGCGGGATACAGCACATTTTGGCTCCACCGTTCCATCCTCAGTCAAATGGAGAGGTGGAAAGATTAGTGCAGACGTTCAAGTCAGCCATGCTTAAAGCAACTAGAGCGGGTGCATCAGTAGAGCAGGCGTTACTTAGCATGTTGACCACCTATAGGACGTTACCAAATATGTCAGGTAGAAGCCCCGCTCAAGTATTGCATGGTCGGCAGCCCCGTACCTTATTGTCCTTGTTATTCCCGGAAGAAGTGCCAGCGTCAACCAAAGGCGCTAAATTCAAGAGAGGAGATAAGGTACTGGTAAGAGTGTACGGAAGTAATTGTAAGTGGCAACCAGCAATAGTAACTGCAGTAAGAGGAGGCAGAGTTTACGTCCTCAGGACAGAAGATAGAGCAATCTCTCGGCATCAATCACAGATTAGGAGACGGTACTACGATTCTGTAGTAGATAAGCAACAGGCGGGGGGGCCAGCGCAGAGCAGGGCAACAGAAAGTGTAATGCGTTTTCCCTTTTCAAGCCAGCAGGAGGAGCGGCCCACACTGGATTCCGGCGCAACCATCGAGGAGCCATCTCTACAGTCGCAGCAGCGGCCGGCATTGCGGAGGAGCAACCGACTGCGTCGTTTCACCCCCTACATCACAACTTCGGTGGGGAGGGTGTAGTATGCGGACGGCAGTTCAAAGTTGCCGCGCTAACTGCGCGGCAAAGAGCGCCGGCAGCATGTTCCCGCCTCCGGCAGCGCGCAGCACAGAGCGTCGGCATCAGGCGCGCTGAGCTTCGTCAAGCGCGCCAAGGGTGTGCTCAGAAACCAGCCACGCCTGTTACCTGGGCTCCGCGCACTGGTGAACCGGCCAATCAGGGGAAGCCGCGGGAAGCCTTGCGCGGGAGCTGGCCCAAATAAAAGGACGCCGGCGGAGGATCACCGGCAGTAGAGCGCTCGGCGTGGTTTCAGCCAGATGGCAGATTGTTTTTTGTATATGAAGTTTTGTGGTAACTGTACATAGCGGCCGAGTTGGCCCAGATTTTTGTAAATAAATATTCTTATGGAAAGTGAGTGTTTTTGAGTTATAACAGTTACTATTATACTAAAGTGTAGGATATTAATTAATGCCATATTTAATATCAATATAATCAATTCAAAATTATTGAAAAGAATATTATAGCTATATAACGTTAATACTGGAATAAGGGTCTCTGAAGAATATTCTAACAACGTTTTAATAATCTGGTTACCAATTATAGTCGGTCGGTTTTGAAGTATATTTATTTTATGAAAAATGAAGAATTTTAAATGTCACTTAAATCGCATTTTATTGATAATATAATTCACTGATATTTACTGAAGTATTAATTCTCCTGAAGGCAAATTTCTGTTGGAGATATACTAATATTTCGTTTGTTGATATTATAGGGTCGCCATGCAAGTGCATGACAAGTGTTGCTAATTCCATCTGGTTCTTTGAATGTGTATAACTCTATGTCTTATTGTTTTCAACACACTCTCACGGATGTAATCAACTTTGTTTCGTTTTCACCTCTTGAAATTATGAGCTAATATTTCTGTGTTTCATCTATTTGGAGTAAATGATCTTGCATGCAAGCCACAATTGCCAAAATTTTGCGATTTGATTTTTACTTGGCTGGGTTTTGTTACATGTCCCGAACCCACGCTGGCAATGGCCTCATTCTGATTTGGACTGTCAAATTATCTTTTCATTTTTATCTAGGATCTGTCGTTTAGATAAGACGGGGTTGGCGATTAATCTGTAAACATTCCCAACCTTCAGTAGTTTTATCATATTGAAAATAATATTGAATTGTTTATCAATGAACGTGATGAAAGAGGCGTATGATATACAAAATATATATTATTTTAATATTTGGTAAAATTTGTAAAAATATTTATCAGTATTAATTTATTGTTAGATATTTATAATTCTTTTTTTTCATATAGTATTCAACTGCCGGCATTTTATTTTATAAAATACGTGGAAAACTATCGTTAATCCTTAAATTAATTTTTTATTGGGTACTATTAGTGCAAATAATTTATAAAGAAATGATTCATACTCATGGTGAAGATCTCGCGTTTTAGCCGTGTCGGGGCCTGGCGAACTATTTTAACTTGCCTCTATTTCTTAGGTTGTAAATTATTCTCAAGAGCGAAATGAGTGATTAAGCTATCGCAACTATTTTGATTGTTGAGGTTATTAAAAACATTAAATATTCAGAAAGCTGACGTTCGTGTTTTGATGTAGGGATATATTGAGATAAAGGTTTCGGAATTGAAATGGTAATTTTGTATTGTTGTCTCTGACCATAATAAATGGAGTAGCATTGCAAATTATTATTTAACTTGATGAACGCTAAAAGTGTAAATACTGAATTACTACTAAATGCTCAATAATTTATTGTTTATTTAGCAATATTTCGGTAAATATATTCTCCATTTTAGAATAAGCCTCTGCTCATAGTCCCTGCTCATCTGCTTATCCCTTAGCACATCTCACCTAAGGAATCGACTTACTACCGCAGGTACGGTTATTTGAATAACTTTAGTGTCAGAAAAACATTACGAACCTCTAGAACATCTCGAGTGTGTGGGGTGTGTCTGTGGGTATGTTTGTGGGTATGTTTTTGGATACGTGGATATGTATGCATGTGTGTGAGAAAGTGTGTGTGTGTGTGTGTGTGTGTGTATGTATGTGTGTGTGTGAAAGATGATGCATTTTTTGATCAATGCATGTTTTGATGCAATGAATATGCGGAAGGGAATTTGATATAACTGTGAAACATGTTTTATTTGCCCCTAATTTGTAGGCAACCCATCATTCATTGGTGCTCGGCGCGTCACGTTCTAACGCATTTAAGATGATTTTGTATACCCGCATAACATCAATGCTTGATGGGTGTCCATCAGGGAAAATGTCACATGTGGAAATTCGATAAATGAAATTTTTCACATCTTCAATTGCCAAAAGTTAACTGAGACCCTCCTGCCCTCCCTTGAAATTCGTAGCATGACATTAGTTTATTTCCAACTAACACCTCACACAGATATAGAAAAGATTAACAAATAACGGAGCTACCTTTTTGTCCAGATGACAGGCCACCTCAGAATTTGCTCAATGAATCAAGAAAATCTAGACGAAAAACCTCGTTGAGATGGGGCCATTGACCCATAAGATAAGGAAGAATATATATTTGTGTTTCAAGTGATCTTGTAGAATTATACAGTGCAAATGATAATTAATGCGTGAAATATCGTTTTGCTCTTACTGTCATTCGGAGATTATAATATTTCTGGAGAAAAATCAATTACAAAATTGAAATTGTTTGTTAGTTAGAATTAAATAATCAATTTAGGAAAAGGTCACTGCTTTAAATATTGCTTATTTCACAATGACCATAAACAAATATATAACACATCGTGAATGGAAATTTTCTTTTGAAAATTTGTAGCCGTTTGTAAGAAAATGGCGTTTAAGCGCTACTAAAAATGCGAAATTTAAAGCTCTTTTTCACAGAAAATTTCAAGTTTCCTAAAAAAATTCATTCGAAGTCATTTGAAAAACTTATAGTCACAAATATAATAATGCTTACAAATTGCTGGTAATTTGCATATTAAAGATACGAGAGACCATTCAAAAAAATTAGATTAAGTGATTTTTGAAAAAAACAAAAAATACCTCAAAATAAACTTTACGTTATATTAAAGAGTGCAATTTGCACACTCCGTTCCAAAAGTTTGAAAAAAATGTATGAGCCATTTATAAGAAAATGGCGTTTGAGCGTTTCTGAAAATGCGGAATTTTGAGCTAGTTTTCACGGAAAACGGTTGACTTTTCGACAAACGTTACTTGACATTATTTAAATCACCTGTACTCATTAATATAATAATGTGAACAAATCGCCGCTAATGCAAATATTAACGTGGAACACAAGTCAAAAAATTACATTTTTGCAATTTTTGAAAAAACAAAAAAATAGAATAATATGACGTTTATGCAATCTCATAGAGTACATTAGGCACTATACTTACCAAAAGTTCTTTTAAAAAAATGGAGCAGTTTTTGAGAAAATGTTGTTTCTGTAATTTTTAAAATAGCACAGGTAGACGTCCAAATTTTGAATGCAGAATGCTTGCAGAAGCAGGCCTGCCTGAACGCTAGTCAATTGTCTTTATTTTCTGTGAAGTACGCATTGTTTATTTTGAATGAACTATGAAATTTTTTATTTGAACGAGAAAGCTGCATTGGTTTCTCCCCTGCATTTACTACTGATTTGTTACAAGGAAGATAATTTGAAACAGATATCCCAGTACCCGTGTTTCTTTTTCGCAAAGAATATTCATAAAATCAGGGAACGTGAAATGAGGTTTTTCTAAAAGGAGCTCGGCATTGTTTGAAAACAGAGGCGCACTTCAATCACACTAGCTTATACTTTCCTCTGTTGAGATTCAAAGGGAATTAAATATGCATGAAAAAACTCCGTATAAGTGACAATTAATTGAATAAGTTAAATAATTTTCCCGAAAAAAATTAACAGAGCCTTGAGAAAATTGTAAGGTATCGATATGGAGGGATTTCAATTCACTTTGTTTCGCATTGGAATTTAGACAAATGTGTTTTATTTTCAGAGTATACCGCCGCTTTCTGCTGCTTAAAATTCATGCCAGATTTTTGAATTGACCGAACTTTGTCTACAGAATTCTTATAGTGACTCAAAAAGAACAAAATTTTTTTTCCATAATGGTACTTACTTTAAAAACATGCTTCGTATGTTTATAAGCAAAATTTTGGAGATTTTCCCAATTACCTGCGTCTATTTACCAATATGCAATATAGTGTGAATATGGAACAATGCTGCAAAAAGGATATTGCCAGCTTAAGCCCCTAAGTATTGAAGTTTTGGAGAAGGCATTTGTGTCCATAGGAAATAATGTCTGCAATGTATTGTTTCGTACGAAGAATTGCAGGGCCTCACTACATTCTCGAGCTCTGTATGTGTGTGGCCCGTGTGCAGATGGTGTCGGCCGCCGCCGCAGCCGCCGCCGCCGTCAACCTGACGCTGAACCCGCTGGCGGCGCCGGTTGGGGGCGGGGCGTGCGCGGGGGCGGGGGCGCCGCCGCCGCCGCTGCAGCCGCCGCCCGCGCCGCCACCGCGCCACCCGTGCCGCCGCCACACGCTGGCGTCCGCCGCCTCCTGCGCCTCGTGCACCACGTGCTCCTACAGCAGCGCCTCCACCGCCTCGCCCTCGCCGCCCGCCTCGCCTCAGGTTCGTGCCACGCCCCCCACCCCACCTCACCCCTTGCCTCCTTTCTCCCTTCCGTCCTTTCTTTCTTTGTTCCTTTCTTCCTCCCTTTCTTCCTTTCTTTCTTCCTTCTTCTTTTCTTCCTTCCTTTCTTTCTTCCTTCGTTTCTTCCTTCCTTTCTTCCTCCTTTTCTGCCTTTCTTTCTTCCTTTCTTTCTTTCTTTCTTCCTTTCTTTCTTTCTTTCTTCCTTTCTTTCTTCTTTTCTTTCTTTTTTTCTTTATTCCTTCCTTTCTTTTTTTCTTGGTTTCTTTCTCCCTTTCTTCCTTCCTTGCTGTAACCAGCTCAGGATCCCTTTCGACGTAGATACTCAGCAGTGTTACCGAGTGGCGCAACTGGCAGCAAAGTATTGGTTTAAGTGGACATCTTCTGACGAGTGTCGGAGTCGGGCTACAGTGGCGGACCCTCTCCAGGAGCAGCCCGGGTGGGACACCCCTATCGCGCCGCGTCTCCGCTGGCAAAGCATTGGTGTAAATAGAGGTCTTCCTACTGGGACACTCGTCGCGGCGTTTTACATGCTGTGATCCCTGCTGTGTTTTAGCTGCTATGAATGTTCGTTGTCGGCAAGGGGTCGGCGAAACCCATCGCCGCCGAACCGTCCCCCTTCCAGCGCACGCGGCGGTGGCCCCGTGGGAGGAGCCCTCGCGCCACTCGGAAGCTGAGCGCTGCTGAGTGTCTACGTCGGCAAGAGCTCTTAGGTGGCTCAGGGCATCAACCGATGTTTTTCAGTGCCTCCGACCGAGAGGTCCTACTGTACCGGCAGAGTATAAGCGACTCAGTTCAGTGCGCTGTTGCCACTCATTATTATGCACATGGCACATCACAGAAATATTAAATCTTCAAACATGAACAATTAATGACAGAGTATGACACGTCTTGATTTCATGTTCATAACTTTTGCCAAAGCAGAACCTTATCGCTTCCGCAACTTCGTGTGAGTCAGATGAGCGGCAACGCTGAACCTTGGTTGTAAAAAAGTAAACAAAACCTCGAAGCTGATTGCTTCAGAGCAGGTCACATGACTTACCACAGCACGTAGCGAGAGACCTGTCAGAGTCGCTTATATGCTACCGGTACTGTACAGTTCGTGTTCCGACAGTTACTGAATTTTCCACCCCAGCTAGACTATTAGGTCGAATGAAGTCTCTGGCTGGAGGAGAATTTTAGCTTTCGCTGCTCTGATCAGTTATTTTTCCTGGTTTCTCGTGTTAACATCAGGCGAATGCTGGAGCAGTTCCCTAACAAACTGATGAAGGACCGCGAACGATATTCCCTTCCTCTTCCTTCTCCTATCCTCACACCTTACTGACACACACACGCACACACTAACATACATCACACTACCACATGTGCAGACCGGTGGGGAGCTTAGAACTTGTCCCGTCTGGGACGGTGTTCCACTGGTGGGAGATTCATGATTGAAGAAAGAAACGATAACCGACATGTAGGTCGGCGCCGGACCTCGCCATCCACTTGGGGGAGATCACCGCCACCTCCCGCGATTGAAAACATGACACACTTACGGGACTAATGAGTTTAAAGGTTGACGCGCTAATAAATTAACCAATCAATCATTTCTGTAGCGCAAAAGGATATTTTTACCAACGCTAATTATAGTTCATCTCATTGGGCCAATAAACAGCAAAGAACGAACGGGATTGGTTATAAACCTATTCTATCGCCTCGGTATACAATCTTCAATTGTGTCTTTTATCAGCTGTGTATCGTCCAATACTTTTCGTAATACATTTTTATCAAAATCATATAAAGGAGAAAAAAAGTTCTTGTGTTCCTTATAGTCATACGCAGTCTTCAGAAAATGGACATGTGATCATCAGAGAGTCTTCATTTCACTGTTTTCTATCTATGAGTATATAATAAGCATTTTGTACACCCCCAAAGTTAACTGAGTAGCAATAAAACTGACGATTCGTCACTAACGTTTTCTAAGGTGCATATTGGCGGTAGTATTAATCGATGGTATTAATTTCCTTGATTCTAGCCATTTTGCCTGGCTCTTTCTATATTATTTTATGTGATGAGTGATATGAGAATGCTGTTAGCTCATCAGTCACTTTGACCAGCTGCGATATCCCAGTGACAACTGTTGCCTCGGCAACATCGTTGGCCTTGAGGTCCTAGAATTCGAGACCCACGTGTGGGGATTTTGCGAGTAGTGACACAGCTAGTTCGAGTTCAGCAGCTCACTGGAGCAGAATTCTAACGGCTGGCTGCTTTGATCGGTAGTTTTCTGTGATTTCTCCAATCCATACGACGCAAATACCTGATTAATCCTGATTAATTTCCCTAACGCAATTAATTTCCCGACGCAAATACCTGATTAATTTCCCTAACAAACAAACCACGGGCAACGCCTGATCTGTCTCTTTCGGTCAATTACGACTCGACTTTCAGGAACTACACAACCAGTTCAACCAGAAATCAATCGCAAAATATAGAGGAAAACATAGAAACACCTTTGCCTCCCATGATATAACATGGACTACACGGGACTAATGACTAAAGTAGACCACGCTTTTGGAATCAATAATTACTCGCTCCCTTATTCTCTCAGTCAGAATGGGTTCAATTTTGTCGGAAAGGTACAGGTGACCGATAAATTGAAACTATTAATATGCACAAGTACTATTAAGAAAATATGGCGAGGAAAGTGGAAGTCATATCTCTGGCAACGGGATAGAGACACACTTCTAGTGCGTCAGTTCGACACTTCAAGTCGTACACCGGGGGCAGGTATCAGAGAAAGTCCAGAACGGCCAAATTGCTATTTTTTTAGGGAAGGAGGAAATTAATGAATTTTGATCGTTATGGGAATCGTTATCAAATGTTGAAAAGGTACTTTGGCATTCATATTGCTACGTTTCAACATAGGTATACGAATATTAATTTCCAGAACCAAAATAATTAAAACAGGATCAGCAACCATAACAGAACGCTCCACCACACCTCATTTACTCACACTTTCCTGCTGTGACTACACCTCGACCGAGAAGTGGTGACGTTGACGGCAAATATTAGCACTAACACGTGCATCATTTCTTGACCTCGTTAAATACTTGTAAGGAACTTTCTTGAGGTTATTCACAATAATAAAGTTATTTAAAATGCCAACGTTTGGCTTTTAATTTTGCTGGAAAGGTACAGGTGATCGATATGTTGAAACCTTTAATATGTTCAAGTACTATTATGAAAGTCATACGGCGGGAAGTTGTAGCCTTCATCAGCGCTATAACATTGAAGGATTTTCCTTATTCACTAAGTACAGTTAATTTAACACTCGTCACTTAATAGCTTGTATCACAATTTCGAATAATTATGGACTCACCATTTTACTCCGGATTTACATCTCTTGGAACTATCCTCATTCTACGGACCCTTTCTTCCCACACATTCCTTCAGGTACTTCATGGAATTCATTCCCACACATTCTTTTAACATAACACCGCCACCCTGAAGTCTGAATAAAAGCCGAAACGATGGCACTTTCAATCACGTTGATTATTGTGACGTAAACTCAAGAAATTTTCTTACATATTTGCCCTAACAAGAAAGAGAACCACCAGAGCGGTCACTAATTCACTGTTCTTCTGCGCTCTTACGTGCTTATTAAAAGCATCTTCCCGAGTGGAAGTATGGCAGCGCCATAAGTAGAGGGCGGATTTTAATGAAATGTCATTTTTTTTCTTTTCACTTCAGAACAAACACTTCAGTACAGAAATTCATTTTATGCTACGACAAAACGATCTGACCCATTTTTATAAGTATTTGTTTTTGCATTTTTCGTTGATTTCGACTAATAAGTCATTTTTTACCTTTTGACTTAATTTTTAATGCAGTTTTTGCTAATTTAATTGATTTTAATATATTTTTAATGATACTTGCTTAAAAAAATATTTACGAGATGCAACAAACGTTCACCTCAGAATTCCTGAGTGGCCTATTCGATTTCTTGGTTCATGTATTATAATGTTAGCCGTTGTGAGTTTTATGTAATCTAAGGTTCCTGTGGCGCCTGTCGGCGCCATTGTCACTTCGGCCGATTTCAGGATAAATTATGGGAGAGATTTTCTTTTAAATAACAGTAAACCAATCCAAAGTTTGCAAGCTGAGTCGCTTGCAAATGGAAGATGTCTCAATTACATCCGAAACATAACCGACTGTGTTGTTCATCTTAAGTGGTTTTGGTTATTTTTAACGTCATTTTTCTTTGTTTTTAGGGTATTTTAAAAACATTTTTAGAGGATTTTGTTGAATTTTTGGCAATGTTTTAGGTCATCAAAATCCGCCCCCTGGTCATAAGATATAGGTAGAATGAACATCGCGAAAAATTTAGCGAATTACCCTAATGAACTAATTGCTCGAGTTAAAAACTGCGGTAAATAAATAGAACACATTAGAATAACAGTTCTCAATGTCGAGGAACCAGATGAGCGGAAGAAGCAAAAGCAGTTTGGCGTTAGCTTCACGTTCAGGAAATGCGCCACTCATTAGCGCAGCGTCGTGTCATCACTTCTCAGTTAACCTCTACCTTGCTAAAAACCGCCTCTATTAGCACTACTTGCCTTAAGTGTTCGTGGAGATACGCGAATTTTCTCAGATTAGACTGGAGAATTTCATTTTGTATTAATGCCTTTTCTACCATACCTCACGTACGCCGCGTCCTAGGCACAGATGCAAACGTTTCAGCCGCCATGCTGCAACCCGCCCTCAATGCGCATTTGGCCATGCGTAAGGTCGCACCATGACGGCCTAAACATTGGCACCTGAGCCTAAGACGCGGCTTCTCCCGGACGCATCCGGACAGTCAAGTGGATAGTAACGTTATAGTAAGCCAGAACCACTGTACTCACTTGAAAATCTGGTCAACGGGCCTTTTGCATGACTCGAGTATGGGAGCATAAATCATGGTGTAGAGAAATAAAATCATGGTGTAGAGAAATATTCTCCTTCGTAGGCAGCCGTCCAAATAGCCTCTTAATCTTGCTCTTCATTATATTATGAAATGTAAGTCTTCACAATCAATATACATCGACAAGGAAGTCCTTTTAGTTGGAACTCACAGAAGACCTGGAAAGAAACATTCATTGGAAATACAGAATAATTTATTAGAAATGCAGAACAATTCATTATTCTGAAATATGAAGAATTTAAAAAAGAAATTGGGCGGGTTCGAACTAGAGAATGGGCGGGTTCGAACTAGAGAATGGGCGGGTTCGAACTGGAGAATGGGCGGGTTCGAACTAGAGAATGGGCGGGTTCGAACTAGAGAATGGGCGGGTTCGAACTAGAGAATGGGCGGGTTCGAACTAGAGAATGGGCGGGTTCGAACTAGAGAATGGGCGGGTTCGAACTGGAGAATGGGCGGGTTCGAACTAGAGAATGGGCGGGTTCGAACTAGAGAATGGGCGGGTTCGAATTAGAGATTGGGCGGGTTCGAACTGGAGAATGGGCGAATTCGAAATAGAGAATGAGCGGGTTCGAACTGGAGAATGAGTGGGTTCGAAATAGAGAATGAGCGAGTTCGAAATAAAGAATGAGCGGGTTCGAAATAGAGAATGAGCGGGTTCGAAATAAAGAATGAGCGGGTTCGAAATAGAGAATGAGCGGGTTCGAAATAGGGAACGGGCGGATTGGACATAGATAATGAAGGGTTCCGTATAGAGAATGGACTGGTTCGACACCCAATATATTTAGATTTCGTTAGGAATTGAAAGGATTGAAAGTGGGAGGAGACGATTGAGACGGCGCGACGTGCGTGGGCAGGTGTCGCCGTCGCCGTCGCCGCGCGTGCTGCGCCGCCAGAAGAGCCTGTGCGACGACGAGGCGCTCGTCACCCGTCCGCCCGCCGCCAAGGGCAGCATCTACGAGAACTACTTCCACTACCCGGACGACGAGGAGGAGGAGGAGGACGACGACGCCGTGGAGCTGCAGATGCTGCAGCCGCTGGCGCCCCGCGAGCCGCTGCTCACGCCGCCGCCGCCGCCCTCCGCCACCGCCACCGCCGCCAAGCTGCCCAGCTCCTCCACGTTCGCCTCCGCCGTCACGGACACGGGCTCCGCGGGCGCCGGCGCCGGCGCGGGCGGAGGGGGCGGGAGCGCCGGCGGCGGCAGCGGCCGCGGACGCTTCAAGAAGTACCAGAAGCAGATGAGTCTGTGCGGGCGCGACTGCCGGTGCTCCGCGGTGAGTAGGCGCGCGGGCTGCTTGCCCAAGCGTTGCGATGGCAGGCGGGTTTTTGTTCGTGCGTGCGTCGTGAGGATGCCGGGTGAAAGTGGATTCCCTCTGTCCTCACTTTCTTGACCTTTCTTAAGCCCGATATACACGGTAGAGCATTTTAGCATTAAGAAACGCTTCTGACAGTTCGTATACACGTGTGCCATTAAGGAGGAGCCTGGGGCAATGGCCTATGAGATTTGTAGACGCGGATGAATACTACGCTTCTTTGTTTACATCAGGATCATTCTTAGGTTAATCAAAGATTATGGTAGCAGCATGAGCAGTTAGGGTAGCAAAAGCGTTTCGTCCTAGTTCAGGACTCAGACAGGCTTCCAGCCTATGACGCTGTAAGAAAAATATGCTCTGTAGGTCCGTTCACCCGAAGCGCCAAGTAAGCTACGGTTATGCAACGATGTTGCACCGAACAGGCAGCGACGGTGTTGCATAGAAGAAGAGACTACCTCGTGCAAGAATACTTCTCAACGGCTGCTAGCCATGAAGCATGTTCTACACATACACGGCACAGTTTTCGTGCAGATTGTCACACAGTTTCTGTACAGAAATTTCCGAAACTAGAAGTATAAAAGCCAAACGTCGCGCGAACACGGTCTGCACGTTTTCTGCACGAATCGCCACAAGGGGTCTGACGAGAAAAAAGTGAATTGCTCCGTCCGAGTACTTTCAGTGACGGTATTTCTGTGCGTGCGTTCTGGCTGTGATTTTCATTTAGTTTTAATTAATGACGAGGAGCATGAAGCCAGGAATTGGGGAAGAGGAAGTTTATCACAATATATCACTTCACACAATCGCACCTTGACACACTTAACCACAAAATCGACATGGCCGATTACCGTTAGTAAACGATTTTGCCACTAGAGGCGCTGGAGTCAAACTATGCTTTCGACACGAAAAATTACGAACATGTTCATAATTTTTTCGTGCAGAAAACGTAAAGTCTGGACTGCATGAAGAATTTGCACGAAAACTGTTCCGAGTGTATCGGCCATTAGTGGCGAACACTGGCGGATCCAGGAGGGGGGGGTGGGGGCCGCAGCCCCCCCGTAAGGCCCAGAGTTTTCCTTTACATTCCTTTATTTGGCAAAATTAATTTAAATATTTATGTTCGAATTATGTAATTATTCAAACAATAATGTTGTATCGTATCACTTCTACAGCACATAAATAATATACAATATAATAACATATGTTTATTATTTAAAAATAAATCTACGCCCCCCCCCCAAATGATAGGCTGGATCCGCCCCTGTTGGCGAATATGTGAGGATCAGGAACTTGCCTTGGCATGGGAGACAGAGTGCACGGTTTGTAAAGTCGATTACGATCTGATCAGGTAGCTGCATAGCATGTCTGCTTAACTCGGTGATACTTTATGTTATGATGCAGCATTCGTAGGATTATGTCACGAAGTTACGATCAGTGAAATTCTCATTACGAGGCATATGCAAAGACTATTTCAAGACGAACAGAAGCAGGTGAACCCGGAACTGATAATTCTCTGTAGCTCACCACTTGGGGTATTTTCCCAATTTTAGTTCATTCGTACTTCTCAATAAGGGCCATACCAGCATTCGCTTTACAAATGAGTTACTGATTCAGTGTGTTCATATTTATTTTTGAAGGATCTCTACAGTTAAGCCAATGCCCTATATTTTCAAATCTTAGTCTATTACTCGATTAACATCGGGAACTGATCTGCATCTACTTTATATTAACTTAAAATGTGTAAGAGAAAAGTGAAAAAGGTGATATAACTAAAGAATTGATCTGTAGCTTAGTTGTTTTTATATCCTCCAATTATCTTACTCCCCAAATTATACTTTACAATTTCTCCGGATTTCCCCTGTGGTAATATTTGAAAAATGTTGCTAAAATAATCCAAATATTTAAGCAAATGTTAAATAAAATTATTAAAATACAAATGGGAAATGACTAATTGGGTTGTTAATTCGGGAACTACACGAACCCAACAATAATTTTTAGTTCAGTTCGAGCTCGCGGCTACAGTATTTCAAACGTTGAAAGTTAATAATAATTGCAGAGAAATGCTGGGATTAGAGAAAGCATATAAAGAAACATGTTTTTCACGCCCTAACTGCAACATCGTTATAATTTCCGGTCTAGAAACGTCTCTGCGAAGCAACTCTGACAACGGTTTTGCTTTTCACCGGAACGGATTCGCCTGGCAAGGTTTTCCTCGAAACAGCAAGTTTATGAAGTTATCTTTTACTGCGCTGTCGCGTTTGTTTTGTTCTGTGTACTCGAATACGAAAGAAAACATCGATGAGAGACGGATGTATGCCAACACGTTTTGCCTTCAATTATGCAATTTCATATTGCCCGTTAAATATTGAAAAATGCATGGAAGGCTCAAGCACTGTTTCCGGTCAAAAATGATAATGAAATAAGATGAGAATATCGGTTGGACGCGATCTGTTCAATCATGTTCATAATGATTCAGCAAGACAGATTACAGATCAATTAAGATCGAATTTATGTTATGATTCGTGTTTTTGCAGAACATATTGATGCGGTCATGCTGATCCTAATAAGCCAGGTCCTCCCATGTTTTGAAGCTCTTACTTCAGTATTCGGTCAATGCACCCCAAACACCCCAGGAGGACCTGGGAGTTTGATGACGCGTTCTTGCGGAGTTTTGCATAGTTCAGTGGCACGTCGATTATCCGAATATCAATCATCTGAAACTCATACTTTCTCTTATTATTTTTTTTAATTAGGTACGTATACCATACGTTTTAATTTCTTTTTAACATTGAATATTGAGAAAGATCTACGATATGTTTGACAGTGATAAAATATTAACGAGATACTCTACTATAGTCAATCATCTCACTTTGACAAATGACATTGGTTTTTGACAAATCCTATCCAAATCCATTTTATGTACATTTGCCATTTTTATGTTCTGTTATCCGAACTATCGAATATCCGAATTATACCTGGTCCCAATTAGTTCGGATAATCCACGCCCCACTGTATTTCCATTTTTGGTTTACTTGCCATTTTATGTTCGTTTATACGAATTACCGAATATCCGAACTATACCTGCTCTCAATTATTTCGGTTATTGGTTACCTGGTCCCAATTAGTTCGGATAATCGGCGTCCCTCTGTATTTCTATTTTATGTTCACTTGCCATTTTTATGTTCGGTTATCTGAATTATCGAATATCCGAACTATACCTGATCCCAATTAGTTGGGATAGTTGGCGTCCCACTCTATTTCCATTTTAGGTTCACTTGCAATTTTTAATTTTGGTAATCCGAATTCTCGAATATCCGAATTCTCGAATATCCGAATTCTCGAATATCCGAATTCTCGAATATCCGAATTCTCGAATATCCGAATTCTAGAATATCCGTATTCTCGAATATCCGAATTCTCGAATGTCCGAATTCTCGAATATCCGAATTCTCGAATATCCGAATTCTCGAATATCCGAATTCTCGAATATCCGAATTATCGCACATCCGAATTATTGCACATCCGAATTATCGAATATCCGAATTATCGAATATTCGAATTATCGAATATTCGAATTATCGAATATCCGAATTATCGAATATCCGAATTATCGAATATCCGAATTATCGAATATCCGAATTATCGAATATCCGAATTATCGAATATCCGAATTATCGAATATCCGAATTATCGAATATCCGAATTATCGAATATCCGAATTATCGAATATCCGAATTATTGAATATCCGAATTATCGAATATCCGAATTATCGAATATCCGAATTATCGAATATCCGAATTATCGAATATCCGAATTATCGAATATCCGAATTATCGAATATCCGAATTATCGAATATTCGAACTATACCTGATCCCAATTAGTTGGGATAATCGACGTCCCATTCTATTTCCATTTTAGGTTCACTTGCAATTTTTAATTTTGGTAATCCGAATTTTCGATTATCCGAATTCTCGAATATCCGAATTCTCGAATATCCGAATTGTACCTGGTTCGGATAATGGACGTGCGAGTGTGTTTGTGGTGTTTCTTCCGCAGCCGCCGGACCAGTATGGCATGGTGTCGCGCAAGGCGAGCAGCTGGGAGGAGAGCGAGGCGCTGCAGCGGCGGCGCAGCGTGATGCTGTCGGGCGCGGGCGGGGCGCTGGGCGGGGCGCTGGGCGGGGCGGAGGCGGCGGCGGCGGGCGGGCGCGGCGGCGTGGGCGCCTCCTGCCCGGTCGTCGTGCCCTCGTCCTCCGAGCTGCAGCTGCTGGACAAGCGCGACCTGCGCTACTACTTCCAGCACCCGTACCCGCGCCTCTTCGTCACCTACTTCGTCATCTTCTGCAACTTCCTGCTGTTCGCCGAGGACCCCATCTCGCACAGCCACACCGGTCGGTTTTTTTTTTAAAATATGTTTTTGTTATATTTAAGGTTGCATCAACTACAAGGTCATTAGCGACCGCTATTGAATGTAACGTTATGGTATGAGGATGAAACGATATGGTGATCATAGGGGGTGAAAGGACGAACACATACAACCATGGGTGGGGCGGGGCGGCGCGGCGCGGGCCGGTGCGGGGCAGGGCGGGGCGTGACGGAGCGTGGCGGGGCGTGACGTGGCGGGGCGGAGCGGGGCATTCGGGGCGGGGTATTCGGGGCGAGCTGGGCTAGTTCTAGGAACTTCTGTGTTTCTACCTGTTTGGGAGGCCGTATAATTGGCGAATGAGATGAAATGAAACTTGATGCTTCGGTTGCCACAAGGCGAAGTCTCTAGAAAGGCTTGATGGACACAGTGCCTCTCAGGCAGCCGTGACTTCCATTTTGTCCTTCGTGTACTCCCGAAGGGGAAATGAAGGTTAATGTAGTTTAATTTGATTTTGCCCTTCGGCTTATTTTTTCAATTTATCAAGAAAGTTCGTTGTTCGTTTAACTTATTACTTACTGTACAGAAACGCACCGTCTGACTTAATTTTCTTCTAAGAAATGTTTTCACAATGAGTTTCGTAAGATTTTCTTCTGAAATATTCGGTGAAATATTAAGGTAGTATTGCAGAAATTGAAGATGGAGAAATCCACACACTGATTGTTGATAGTGTTCATAAATAAAATACATATCTTTTATATCGTAAATATAAAGAGTAGGTATTTTATTTATTAAGAAATTATCACAAAAATTGAAAAGGACGGAATTGTCTCTTACGGAAAAGTTTTTAAATGATTTCGGAAACTTAACCATACAAGCATACGAATATCAATAATTAGATTTTAAATAAACGTTATTATTTATAAAATCACTATTACCTTATTGATATGGCACACTTGCAAGAGAATTACATTGAACAAGGGAATTTTATCAGAATGGCTCTTATTTGGTTCTATTCTCTTCCATTAAATGGTTGAAGAAACGTATAAGTACAAATATAAAAGTTGGGTTGAATTCCAAAGTACCTCTTGAGTCAGAAATCGTGATTGCTTGTTTTGTGAAGATTCAAAAATCTTTCTCAGGTCTACTGAGTCGTCAATTATGTCATCAAAGATGGAAAATCAATTAAACAGTTTCACAGCTTTCATTTGATACGTTTTCTGACTACCATAGTTTAAGATTAACTGGAATTCTTTTGAACTGTGTTTTATAGATAAAGCCAGGTTTGAACAATTTTCCTTATGTGACTAGTGTATTTACAGCACATAAGTAGCATGTTATCTATTCGATTTCTCACTGCACTTAAATTTTTGCTACGAATAATTTCTTCAGTTGTATAAATCATCGACAAACTGTGAAAAAGCTACATGTTCTTTGATCTTCATCATTTGTGCTGTAACACGACTTAGGTTCCCTAAGGTTTTTTGTTTCTTTCGTCTAGATTTTATTCCCTGAAAATGCATTTTTGCAATTAATAACAGATGACTTCTTGGAATTCAGAATCTGTTCCTTTCTTAGGGATTCTTGAAATCGTGGCTTCAAATATTATTTCTCTAAAGACTTGTTGCTTCGGCTCCGCGGTAATTACTTTCCCCCAAAACGAAAAAAAAATACAATAAACATGTAAATAATGCTACAATCTTTTCGCTTCAGATTTGTGTCCTACCTGGCTTAGTAGAATTGCTAGTTGCTATGCGAATCTGGAACAATTAGCATGTAACAGATATTTTCCTGTCATTGTTTTTGTTTGAGAGAAAAACACCATACTTTTTTTACACAACTTTACCATACGTTTTAATACATAAAAATTTGAATAAGGCAGTATACAAAATAATAATTATGCAATAATCATTTTAAGTTCTTGCATAATAAATATCAATAATATTGTAAACACTCGTTAACATGAACGCGCTAACACGAAATTCCTCATAAAACGAAGAAAATTTGGGACCCGTCAAAGAAACGTATTATTAGGGTTTATATAAAAATTGTGTAACACCAAATTTTATAACAAGAACTCCGATGACTTCCGTCCCTTGGAATTTGTGTTATTGATGGTTTATTGTAATTGGAATTCGAATTCTGAACTAACTAGAGCCTACTGATATAACATCTTTTTCTTTTCAAATATTAACGCGTGCATGTGTGTGTGTGCGAGGGGTTTATGACGGCGGCCCGTGTGCGCAGAGTCGGACATCCCGATGGTGGGGAACGTGTTCAGCTTCGTGCTGACCAAGTACCCGCCCGAGTGGCGCTGGTCGCTCATCAAGGTGAGTCGCGCGGGCGACGCGCCCCGCCCCCACCCCACACCCCCACCACCACCACGCCCCCTCGCTGTGCTCGCAGGTGCTCATGTGGATCCTGGCTATCCTGTGCGGCATGATCCTCGGCAAGCTGCTCATCCACGGCTACCTGTGCGGCACGCTGCTGCGGCTCAAGATGTTCCGCGACGACCAGGTGAGTGCGGCCCGCCACTCGCCACTCCCAGCGACCCTTGCAGCAGCGTAGCGAGTTACAACTCTTAGGCCTCATTCACAATGCAAACTTAAACGTAACGTAGCCGCAAAACCTAGAAATATGCTATTAAGCCAGACCATTCACAATGCCTTCACGTAACCGTTGACGTAAGACCGTAAACTTAAGAGTTAGCAAGCTCCAAGCTTTTACGTTACGTTTACGTCGGAATTCTACCGAAGACCAATCAGAGAGCAGCATGGAAGTTCGATTTCAGATAGTGTTCAGGTAGTTTGTGGTTATGTCATTGTTATTATGTAATGTAGAGAACTAGTTTACGAATGCTTTTGATGCGTGTAGTGAATTCAATGTAAGAATTTGGACAATTTTTATTGTGACTTTAACCTGAGATGTCGAATAAACTAATTATGTCTGACGAATTACACATGAATTTGGTTCATGAGAATCCTTTCTTATAAGATGAAGGAAATGTGAGCACTACTACAACATCTACTCACATGTATATAAAAACAAATCGATAGGAATCTCGAAGAAAAAGCTAGAAACCATGGTGGAAAGATCTTTTCACCATGTCAGAGACGAATCGATCAAGTTTCAGTACATTGAATTCTGATATGTTCAGGCGAAACTTACGTTCGTCATTGTGAACGCTTGTTTTTGCGTATAAATTTTGCGGCTAAGTTTACAGCATTACGTTACGTTTAAATTTGCGTTGTGAATGAGGCCTTAGTGACACCTGTAACGTAGTGGGTTACCGTTGTCAGTTGTCTTCTCCTAGCAACGAAGTTTTATGATAGAAGACCCTAAACAAACAAGCAGGATACTTTGCGAGGTCGTAGAGAGTATTTCCAAAGATTCTCAAATCCACGGGAATGTGGATTTACGCATGATTATGCTCTGTATATTAGCAATAGTAACTTCGAAGTGGTTAAGAAGTAATGTAATTAGTGAAGTGTAAGACAGAAGTCTTTAAATTAATTTTTTTTGTTGCCGAGAAAGAGCTATATTTCTTAAAGAAGAAGTAATCGACGAGAAGTGTAACTGGGACCCTCGGACGATTGAGCAGTTACACAGCTTGTCGCCACAGCTGACGCGTTCAGGTGGTATGTTCGTGCCAGGCGCTAGTCAAAACTCGATCATTTATTACATCTACAGATTAACTATAGATACTTCTAAAAGTGAACAGATCATTTAAATAATTATTTGTAAATAGTTAAAAGAGATGTCTTGAGTTGTTGCTCCAGAGAGAGAAACAATGTTTACTAATAAATTTAGTATATCGCATGATTTTTCATTTTCATAAGCTGGCAATACGTAATATGGGTTAGGGTGACTTCAGCGAAGGTACTTTTCTTTTTATTCGTGTTGGATATTGGTCCACATTGTAAACACTGAAAGTGAATTATCATCGAATAGTTTGTGTTCATGTTTCGTACAAAATTTTAACTTATGGTAGTTTTATCTGGAACCCCAAGAGAAACGGTGGTGACAATAGCATAATTTGTACAGCATAACTCCGAGGCCGAGAGCAGTACTTCCTGTTGCGATGAATTTTCCATCAGTTTTTTTTTCAATTACTCCGCTGAATGCTCAAAGAGTTTTGTTGTATTTAATACCACCTTCTTCCTAAAACATTGACTACGTTTTGAATTAAAGAAAAAAGTGCTTTCACCGTATAACTTCTTCAATAGCTTGAAAAAATCTATACCTGCGTAAGTTTTTCCATAACAACCTGTACTAATTTAAACTTCTTTTATTAAGGAATTAGGCCGGTAAGGGCCAATTTTTTTCTTACCATGTTGAAAAACAGAGATTTTTCCTTTCATTTAAACTTTTTTGGGTTACTTTACCGCCCTTTATCTAACGAACTACCTCTATTACAAAAATTAGTAAAATCTACCTGTAATATTTAGATAACCGCTGTGCAAATTGGTATGGCCAAGGAGTCGTTTATTTAATTACGTTCCTTCAATTTGTGGAGAATAAAGGCCATTAGTTATTCAGTGTTCACTGAGATTAGAAATATGCACTCGGCGTGAATTATCATCTAATATTTCTAGTGTGAATAAGTCTATTTTAGTAACGCGATTTCAATCAATGACGTTCAAGAATTAAAATCTTATGAGCCCAAAACTGCGTGAATCCTCTCTGAAAAGTTTCACTTTCCTCTCCGTTGTTCAGTATGATTGAATTCTACTTACTCCGTTATTGAAAACGGCATTGAGACGTATAAAATAAGAATAACTAATTCTGGATTAACTACAGACGTCTGTTAATAATGGTTAATATTCTGAAAAGTTGTAATCTTCTGTGTTGTTCTCCTTCTGTATCAACTATGGTTTCCAAAAACGCAGTTTTGAAACTCACCTTCGAAGTTTTTCTTTTCAGGCTTCACTCCCTGCTTTTCCTCTGCGAGTAAAAAGAACTTTCCAGACTGACTTCGACCACCTACCTCCTTCGAGTCCTTGATGGAGAGAATCTTGTTTACTCCGAGCAGCAAAAACTTCGAAAGTATTGTTTCCGAACGAAATGAAGTGTTCACTACTCCACGAAGTTCACTTATTATTACAGGAGAATTTAACATTTTTTCGCAAAATTTAAGAGGAAATATAGTTCTAGAACTTAGATTTCCTTGAAATAGATATAAAAATGGTCGAACATTGTTCGTTTCTCTTCAAGTTCGCACATCTGGGACAAATTAATGGTTCTCCTTTTATTGGAAAAAGGTAATTGTCGAACCCTGATAGAATTTTGTCATGTATGAATGTTTGAAAGACATGGATTCAGATTTGCATTCCAAGGAAACTTTTTCCAGAAGGTTGTAATGAATTATGTTCTTGCTCACAATAAACACGATTCCATTTACACACTCATTCTAATGTTTCCAACCTTTGGGAACTAAAGTCATCGGAACAGCGGGGTGACTAACATTTTATCAGAAAAGTTAGCTTACATACTTTCTAAAAACGGAAAAGAACTGCGATATTACATTTGTCTTGGGTACTCTCATTCCAAAGTTACGACTATTGTGAATGTTGTATAATTCAAGACATAAATTAATATTTTACACGCATTTTATGATAAAAATAACTGTCAATAAATTCGAAACTTTTTAAAATTGGATAATCGTTAGAATAACCTCCTAATAATAGTTTATAATAGTGAGGCAATCATCATTTGTTGTTATTAAAAAGTAACATTTGAAGAATAGAAACTAATTTAACAGTTTTATTTTATTTTTACGAAAATTTAATTATTAGTATTTATTACATTTTTATTGTATTTTTCTCACCTTTTATTCTTTGTTACTTTTATGTCATCCCTGCACTGGAATGTTGAACAACAGCTATCACATTCACAAAATGCTAAATAAAAAACTACGAAATAATAGTTATTATTTTAGTAGTTACTTGAATTTTGCGGCAGATATGAAAGCCTATATTTTCAGTCCACAAGAGAAATAAGAACGTTGATCTCTCGCCTCAATTCGGAACAGCGAAGGCGAGACAGGAATATGCGTGGATTGGAAGTTCTGTCCGTAGTTATTGCCCACGTATTCGTGCTTACGAAATAAGGAAGTCATTAAATGATTCTGCGTGCACATTTGGTAGCGTAAAGCCTATCCCAAATTTTTAAAACTTCAACGTCGTTTTCGCCACCACCCAAAGCGAAATACCTTCATATTCACTAACCGGATTTAAAGCGAAAAGAAGAAACGAAACGACGCATCTCGTGCATTCCTCGGAGACGCCCACGTTCCATCGCTTTTTCACCAACATCTCTCGCTCCGAGGTGCGCCTCGCAGCACGCAGTCGCGCATGCTGGAAAGGATAGCGGGAGAGGAAGAGGGGGCGAGGCGGTGAGAGGGGGGCGGGGTTCGGCGGGACGAAACCACAGCGGAGCGGGGAGCCGGGGAGGAGGGGTTGGGCGGATGGGCTGCGGAGAGGGAGGAGTGGAAAAGGGCGGGTGTGCGTCCGTGAGGCAGAGTGGGGCGGGAAGGAGGAGGAAGGGAGGAGGGCTGGGCGGATTGGGTGCAGGGAAGGGAGGAGACGTGGAAAGAGCTGGGAAGCGCGTCCGAGAAGCGGAGAGGGGCGAGGAGAAGGGAAAGGGAGGAGTTGCTGGGCGGATGGGGTGCGAGGAAAGGAAAGAGGAGTGAAGTAGGCTGGCTGTGCGTACGAGAGGCTTAGCGGGGTGGGAGGGAGAAAGCGAGGAGAAGGGGCTGGGCGGACGGGGTGCGGAGAAAACTCCTTGGAAATGACTGGGCATGGTTCGAGAGACGAAGTGGGGCGGTTAGGAGGAGGCGGGGAGGAGGCGGTGGAGGAGGAGGGAGAGGCGGGGATAGGTTGCGGGAATGGGAGGAAGCGTTGGCGTGGGTCCCAGCGGCGGCGCAGGGCTGGAAGAGCAGTCGGGGCCGCGCGGGAAGCATCTGCCAGGGGCGGCAGCGCCCCAAAGGTCGCCCGCGGGAGGCGGCGTGGGCGTGGGCGTGGACGGGGCGCGCGCCACTTCCTTTGGGCGGCGTCTCGCTCTTCAATTATTCCGACGCCGCCTCCTGTGATGAATAACGTCGGCGCGCGAGCGCGTTACAGCGCGGGAAAGAGCTGCAGCCGTAATTTCATTTCCCGAACAAGGGCGGCCGCGCGCGGGAGCACCACGGCGGCGGAGCGCCCGCTTGCTCCTGCTCGTCCCTCGAACGCCCGCTCATGCTTGCTCACCGCAACGACTGCGCTCCTTCAGACTCGCCGCCTCGCCCGCCGCCACACCCGCCGCCTCGCCCGCTGCCTCGCCCGCCGCCTCACCCGCCGCCTCGCCCGCCGTCTTGCCCGCCGCCTCGCCCGCCGTCTTGCCCGCCGCCTCGCCCGCCGCCTCGCCCTCCGCCTCGCCCGCCGTCTTGCCCGCCGCCACGCCCGCCGCCTCGCCCGCCGCCTCGCCCGCAGTCTTGCCCGCCGCCTCGCCCTCGCCGCCTCGGCCGTCTTCCACCTCACCACATTGTCTCCTCCACTTATTGCACCTACAGTGACGGCCTATCGTCGTCCCAATTTCCGCTTACATCACTCCTCCTCCTCCTCTTCCTCCTATCCGCCCCCTGTGCCTTCTCTCTATCGGGCTGCTGGACATGAAAGTGAGGGAGGGAGCTGTGTGGCGCGAGGACGACATGAGTGCAGGGGGGGATGTGCAGGGGCAGCAGCATGGGGGGCGAACTTCCGCCGGCAGTGGGCGGGCGCTTCAGCCCTAATGAGCAGTCCGTGCGTACCGGAAAACTGCCTACGCACAAATTCCGTGATGGCGCTTGTTATTACGGAGACATCGAATTTTCTCTCCAGCCTGAAGCAGCGAAATGTCGGGCTCGCAGGCACTAAAATAATAGATGTACTTTTTGTGTTCTTTCTTAATAAATGAAAAATGCTGTTATGAATTGTATTTTTCTTTTGTGAACAGTACGTTTATTCGGCAATAATAAATATTAGTGAATGATGATGAAGCGATTGTTTTTCGAACAATTTGTGTGATTCAGTATCCCCTTATAATGCGGTTTTATACAAATAATTCGAAATTTGTCACAAAGCATGTGTGATATGTAAGAGGAGTATTTCTTCGGTCATGCGTACTGGTGTTTAGTGTGTGTGATCTCTCGCTGTGTTCTTCCGGTTCTTCCTGAACATCAAAGAACTAGTGGTGCTACAACAGCACTTACTTTCCCGTATTAGAGGAAACGGTTATATAGTACTGAAATATGCACTTTGTGCTCTACTAACATCTTAGCTTACAACTCACTGTTTCCATCGCAGTGTTGTCAGAACTGTGTGAATTCTAAAACTGCACAAAATTTAATACAAACGTTTTGTAAGCCTATATTGGAAAAAGAAGCCTGATAACCTGGACAATATAGAAATGCATTCCATAGGGCCATGATTAGAGAAGAGTATTTTGAAACCATGCAACAAATTGTCTACTCACTACAAATGGTACAGCATTTGGTGCGAAAACTGAATATTTTCATGCAAATATCAACATAAATTAGACAATTATAACTCCTTTTCATACAGCTCCTTCAGGTCACAACAATGATACGTAATTCACAGAAATTCGCGAGAGCAAAGTGAATTCCATTGTTGCGGACCCTGCATTGTCGATATTCTGAGAGCTATTAATTCTTTTTACTTAATTCAAATATTTCAAAATAAACTATTTATAAAATATTAATGTGTAAGTGTATAACAAAAGTTCTAATGTAAGAAACGAAGAAAGAAATAATATACAAAATTGCCCATTCTAATTTACGACGCACCCAGCTGTCCGAAGCGCTGTAAATTTACAGCGGGCTATTGTGTTTGTCACAAAATTATAGAAAAGCTACTCGTATTTTGAAAAAATTAAGCATGACCTTATTTGAAGATGTGGTTTTGATAAATACATGTAATTCAGAAACAAATGTATTTTTAAAATTTTAGTTGTGAGAATACAACGAAAGCGAAGCGCAGTCAATTCCGAGCGGACTTTCGTTTGTCAGGAAATTATAGAAAAAACAACTCATATTTTCAAAAAATTCAACACGACCTTATTTGAATGGCACAGACTTTCCCGTATTAGTTTTCTATTTTCCTGGGTCTTCGCTAGCTATTCGGAATTGCCACATACTCTTTCTTGCCAGCTACCATCTATCATCGCCAAAAGTACATTTTTTTGTCATTTTCTTAATTTTTCGGTTTCCTATTGGTAGAACAGAAACATTAATTTTAGAATATTAAAGAACACAAAAACCTAGCCGTAAATGGCAATTTTCTTTTAAAAATTATGTGCCGTTTAAGAGAAAATGGCGTTTTAGCACTGCTAAAAATGCGAAATTTGAAGCTCATTTTCACAGAAAATTTTTGAGTTTTCAAAATACTTTATTTGAAGTTATTTGACGCACTTACATTCACAAATATAATCATCTTTACAAATTGCGGATAATGTGCATATTAAAGATGTGAGAGATCTTTCAGAAAATTTACATTTATATAATTTTTGAAAAAAACAAAAAAACTCAAAATAAAGTTCACGCTATACTAATGAGTGTAATTAGCACTATCCGTTACAAAAGTTTCAAGAAAAAAATTGCAGCCATATACGAGAAAATGACGTTTGAGCATTTCTGAAAATGCCGAAATTTGAGCTACTTTTCACAGAAAACGGTAGTGTTTTCGAGAAACTTTACTTGACATTATTTAAAGCATATATACTCGTAAATATAATATTGTGAAAAAATCGCCGATAATGTAAATATTAACGACGTGAGAGACAAGTAAAAAAATTTACATTTTGGTAATTTTTGAAAAAACCAACCGGTAGACCAAAATGGCTTTTATGTCATTGATAGAGTACATTTACCACTATCCCTACCAAAAGTTTAAAGAAAAAATTTGGAGCCGTTTTTGAGAAAATTTTGTTTTTGTAATTTTTTAAAATTGCACATATTGCACGCAATATTGCACGAAAACTACCAAAATTGTGAAAAACATTTACATGACCTTTATTAAAGAACTCAATATGCAGAACAAATTTTATTTGAAGAAAAAATCTCTATCTTCAATTTTGTAGTTGGAGAAAGACGCCGAAAAAAATTCAAACTTTCACAATTTTCGAAAATTCAGAGCTGTACGTGAAAATCGGACCTATGCCATGTTAAAAAGTGAATTTTCCTCTATTCATACAAGAAATTTAAAGAAAAAATTTGGAGCCGTTTTTGAGAAAATGTTGAATATCCCCGGGGGGCTTCATATAAAGTACCCCCAAATTTTAAAGAATCTTTTTCAAAATCACAAAGCTTCGACTAGAATCAGATCGACTGGGGAATATCAATTTTGAAGAAAATCGACTGAACGGTTTAGGCGCTAGCGTTGACCACAGACGGACAGACGGACGGAATGCCGTCAATCGATTTTTAAGTTTAAAGAAGCAACAAATCATGGATTTTGACCACACCACGAGATAGAGGATTTTTTTTCTTAATTTAGCAACTGGTTTTATCCACTTATTCGTTTTCACGGCCCGGCAATTAATTTTTTTCCTCCGAAATTTGGCCATTTTTTCGCGCAGCATTACATAACTTTCCCTATACTACGTATATCACTCCGTGTATACGGGGAAAGTAAAAAAAAGGAAATGTTGTATGTTACAAATGATTAGTATCACAACGTAGAATTCAAAGAACTCTTTTATAATAGTCATATTATGCAATATTTTAATTTACATATATGCAAATAATTCAAATTATGTATCATATTTATTACACAATATTATACAGTATTAATTAAAATCCATTTTAAAGGCTTAGAATGATTAAATTTCTTTCTCGGCATATTTTTTCAATGCATAAGTCAATAACGTTTTATAAAGCTAGTTTTTTAGGCTTTTCTATCAAATCATTGCTTTTCGTTACTCAAATTTTGACTATCACGATGATAGAAAATTCCCTTCTTGGCACCGACGTGTGTCAATTCATTGCATATTGTAGCGTCGCAATCGTCAACGACGCCAAGGTGGATGAGCTCCGTCGCAATCGTCAGCGACACCAAGTTAGTCGTGCACCAGCCGACTCTTATGGAATAATTGCTTCTTATCAAAAACAACAATTTGATTTATTATTATCAAAATCTGCAAAATGTCTAACACCATTTGCAGTGATAGAAATATTTCAAGAACTTCCTTGTGGACACGAGAATCTTTTCAGGTCCTTTCACTTCGACCTCTCAAAGCCTTCTGACTATTTATTTTATCTCCCCAGCAACTCTCCTGTTGGTAGGCAGAAACAAACGCATCATAACTACTACGTTAAAATATATTTCTTGTTTTAATTTCCATCCAAATCACACACACGCTTGAGTCGTTAGATTTGCCCTCTGCAAATATTCTAGCACCACAGTTTTGACATCCACTGTACTTCATCGATCCGCCTACTGCTTTGTTTGACTGGTCCCCTGTTATCCGCTTTCATCAGCCGACAAATGTTTTATTAACGTTCTTCGTGATATTTCTTTCTCCAGGTATTGTGATTGGCGAGCATTTCTGTTTCTTTCCTCGTATTTTTCTTCCACCACGGAACTGTAACGGATAACAAGCTTCCAGAAATTACAGGGCTATTGCAAAAAGCAATTTCTCTCGTTAATTTCTCTCTGAGCTTCAGGCGGAATATTTTCCACTTGGCAAACTTATAATTCAAATAATTGAATAGCGGAAATGAAATTACAGTGACCTGGAAGTGGAGGCTACGTAACAAATAAAACTGTTATAACACCGAACCAATGTGCTGTTTCCTTCCGCGTATGCTTCAGTTATTTTCGTCTCAACCATAAATTTGTTAAGGATAATTATTAGTTGATTGATATACAATTCTCAATACTCAATTACTCTTCCGTAAGAAAACTTCACTCATTAAATTATATTAATGAGTTTTAAGGTATCATGATATTTATAATAATTCTTGTTAATTGAACTGACGATGGACACCGCGGCTGAACCGACGGCTGGAAATATTTTTAAAATATTCCTAAGGCTGAAAATATGAAGGGAAATGTAATTTTAGCCGCATAAGGAGTGCAGTCGATTGATTGTTAGTGATTCCGGGCGCGTCAACTACTGTTATATCACCAACTTTCTTCTTCACTGTCTATTTACTCTCAGATCGGGTGACACGAGCGAACTATCTTTACTCGATAAGTGGCATAGATGGATGACACCTTTGTTTTCCTAAAGCAGGTAGCCTGATCCTATCGTAAAGGTTGGGTTCTATTCACGATACCAAAATAAGAGGAACGAGGTGCAAAATTAATTTGACCATGAGAGTATATTCTTTATATTAAAAACACTAAACTTAGTGGGATTAATAATATACGATGTTTTACCTACTCCAGGTATGAGAATTGTAAAATAAAATTCCTAACACGCATACAGAATGGTAATAAAATAATGCAATGAAAAAACAACAAATGATACACTTCCTGAAAGAAAATACATACATACAAGAATAGATTCACTTATATACACTATTTTCAGAAAAAAAGAACGTAAAAGAGAAAATATTTACAACTGTTTCCAATTTACAGATCTAATGGATCTTTTACCTAATACACATTCCAGTTATTAATAATTGAGATAACTCCTTTTGAGATTAATTATATTTTGGTTTCATATATATTTTTTATCATTGGAATTACAGTAATAAAAAATCGAGGCTTTCGAGAACCTATGCTGTATTCTTGCAAAATAATTCAAACAATAACATGAAATTTATATTTCTTTAACCATTTTTTTAAATGGCCATTTCATTCTATAAAATGTTTGATTTAGAATTATACAGAGATTTGCAACTAGAAACAATCCGCGTTCTAATACGACAGTATAATCATGAAATATAATTACTATTTAAATTTCGATTTCAAATTATCAAATGGACTGTTTTCTATGCGCTACACACTGACGAAGTGGTTTTTAGTTCTCTGGAGGGAAAACACGACGAAATAGTTGTCAGTGGAACGTTTTAACTCACGAACACCATTGGAAGTGTGAATCCGCGCGACGAAATAGTTCTCAGCGGAACGTTTTAACTCACGAACACCATTGGAAGTGTGGATCCGCGCGGCGTGTGTGGCGCGGCCGTTCGTCGCTCAAGGTTATCGAACTGTGATCCGCTGCGGCGCCGCTGCACAGAAACGAATGGGATTCCGTCGCCTCGCGTAGCCTCGAGGTCACGTGGTTTGCTTCGTTTCCGTTGAATAAACAGCCTCTTGCGTTCATGTGCGTCGTATTGATTTAATAGTGAAGATAAACCACAAATAAAAAGCTGTGGAAAAAAAAGTATAAAAAAAAATATTAGTAGTAAATATAAAGTAGTATATTAGTAGTAAGTATAAAGTACTATTTATAGTAGTAAAAAAAAATATTAGTCGAGATATCATGATGAAATCGTGCCTCTTGGCATAGAGATCCATCTTGAATTATTTCCATATTTTATATTTATTAAATGCGTGTTTTCAACACATTACAATCTGAATCTATTTTTCATTTACTCTTGAATAATTTGGCATTACATAATTTGTAATAATTACATCTCATTGAGTTTTCTAAGATAAGCGTGCTCCTTCGCTTTCGTGCGCCGTCCGTCTTTCAGTAACACGTCTGTTCCTTGGCGCTGGTCACTCACAAAATGGACGGATGTCTGCCTTCTTCTCGATAATTTGCAGCGATTTGCGAAATAAATTTCTTATTGGCTGCGGCGTTTAAGCATTTAATTTCTGAAGCAGTGCCTTTCTTCCACGCTTCCTTGTGGCGACAACGGGTACTTTTTAAACCTTTGTACCGCGTTCTACCAGAACAGGTGGACGATTTGGTTGTAATCGCGGCTATGAACACTAAATAGCGGTTACAGTCATTAGTCCCGTAACTGTAGTGCGTATTTTTCATCGGGAGGTTGCGGTGATCTTCCCCCGATGAATGGCGAGATCCGGCGCCGACTTCCGTCGACTAGCGGGTTTCCCCAACCAGGTGTCTCCCACCAGCGGGGCACTGCCCCAGCCGGGAGAAGCTCTAAGCCCCCGACCGGTCTCCCGGCATGTGTGGAAGTGTAGTGCATGTTGGTGTGTGTAAGGGGGAGGATAGAACAAGGAAGATGAAGGAAAGATCGCGCGCGGTCCGTGGCCCGTTCGTTAGGGTACTTTTCCGACATTCGCCTGGTGTTGATCGGAGAAACCACGGAAAACTACCGATCAGAGCAGCCGGGAGTAGAATTTTCCTCGAAACAGCGACTGAATTCGACCTAGCTGAGAAGCTAGGTCGAAAATCCTGCCGCCGTCGGGACTCGAACCTACGACCTCCTGGTCAGAGGCATTGCAGAGACATCACTTGGACTTAGACACTTCCCGGAGGAGTGTAGTCGAAATAGCCTAAAGTTTTAAGTACCTGTTTCTCTCTCTCACGCGCACGCACGTACGAACTGGTCTGATGTTCGACTCCTTGCTCTTGAGATAGTTAATAAACAATCAGACAAACATTATTAATAATTTACGCTGTTTGCTTAAAGGAACTCCTACCAAAGTATCAGTAACCTCATCTTTACATTAGTTTGCTTCTGCCAGAGAAACACACATAAGTTCCTAGCACCTTGTCCCAATCTTTTTCCTATCTATTAGGAATTCAAATCACAAGTTAATCAGGGAAGATACCCAGTGTTCTGTTTCGTCTCTAAGCTTGAATATTCAAAAGATTTTCTCTTTTTGTGCTAAAAGGTGTAAATTTAATAAATTGTATTTTCGCAAACAATTGGAAAGTATTTCCTAAAAGATATTCAATAATTATAGAATTGATCATCACGTGTTCGGAATACATACAGAAGACAATAATATTAGTCGTATCATTTGAGAAAAAGAAAACACACCTCTACTTTAAAATATTTTTGTGGACTGCAATGACCTCACCTTCGTCCTAAATATGACGTGACTGTAAACCACACTCGCAATAATTCATTGAAGTGTACTTAACATATATTGTGTAGAATTATAAATTTCATTGGTATAAATTTATATATATTTTTAGGTGACTGCCTCTTTCATTTTAGGATCAGCGTGTCGGAAGATTTTCCGTTATACATTTAATGTGCTTCATTTCAAAACAAGAGTTTGAAAAGCACTCGTGTATTCCATAAGCTCATTAGATCTGCCCTTAGTGTCTAACCCGCGCTTTGTGCGTGCATGGAAGCGACGAAGCTGCGGTCTGTCCGCCCTCACTATTTCCACTTGGCCGCGCGCGGCGCGACGCCTTCCTATCACAACAAGCTTCCGACGCGCAGCGCCCCGACCCGGAAACGAATGAAACGAGAGATCGATGCGCGCAGGCGTCCTCCTCATGTCCTCGGGGGTGAGGACGGGCGCTCGCACGTCCTTTGCAGCGCCCCAATTTACCCAAGCACTGCGCCGCCTCCTCCCCCGCCCTCACTTCCTCCCCTACCCCCACCTCCTCCCCCCTCATCTCCTCCCCCGCCCTCACTTCCTCCCCCGCCTTCACTTCCTCCCCCGCCTTCACTTCCTCCCCCGCCCTCATCTCCTCCCCCGCCCTCATCTCCTCCCCCGCTCTCATCTCCTCCCCCGCTCTCATCTCGCCCGCCCTTACCTCCTCCCCCGCCCACACCTTCTCATCCACCGTCACCATTGCATATTGCCACCGCTGTCAGTACTAATTCCCACCGCTACCAGTACTTATTACCACCTCTACCAGTACATATTACCTCTGCTACCAGTACATATTGCAACCGCTACCAGTACATATTGCCACCGCTACCAGTACATATTGCCACCGCTACCAGTACTTATTGCCACCGCTAGCAGTACTTATTGCCACCGCTAGCAGTACTTATTGCTACTGTTACCAGTACATATTGCCATCGCTAGCAGTACATATTGCCACTGCTACCAGTACATATTGCCACCGCCACCAGTACTTATTTCCAGCACTACCAGTGCATAGTGCCACCGCTGTCAGTACATACTGCCACCGCTACCAGTACTTATTCCCTCCGCTACCAGTACATATTGCCACCGCCACCACTATACATTGCCACCGCTACCAGTACCGCTGCTGCCGCGCGAGCTTCCACTTGCGGCTCACGTCTCGATAGTGGCTAATCGATACCTCGCGCGTTACGCCGCCGCCGCCGCCGTTTCTACTGCGGGTGCCAGATCGCGCTAAAGGGGCAACGAACGGAGGAAGTGGCTCAGAACGAGATGGAAGTCACGTCCTCTTTACCGCCCTTTAGCCAAACCCTGTAGCTTTGGCGCTACAGTTAGCAATGCAGTTGGCGACGTGGAAAGATCGATCCAGACCGTTCCTCAACCCAGAAGATAAACACGTCTGGTATGAATCGGAAAACTCGTCATTTAAAACTGGAAGAATTCGTTGACAACTCATTAGAGTTGACGTCTCATCACCATTAACTAGGAATTATAAATGACGCAGCAAATTCACGAAAGAGGTCGACTTTTAGGGAGAGAATGAAGTATTGGGCTTTGAGGGCGCACACTGGAGAATTGCCATTCTAATCGGTATTCGATGGATCGATGAAGTCGATTATCTGCCTCAGTAAAGTTATAACGTTCCATTTACAGTGAGTAACTCTATGACCTCGTACATTAAACTTTAACAAAAAAAGATTTTTCTTTCGTTGAATCGGCCAACGGCGGATTTTAAGCGAAGAACCTTGATTCCAATATTGTCCGCACGGGGGCCTCGGTGAGGGAGTTTGAGCGGAGCTCTGACAAGTCGAAACGGCGTTTATCGCCTGCATCAAACCAAGGGGTGGGGGCGCCCATCCCATCCTCCGCCGTAAAGGGCGCTTGGGCACCTTCGTGCCGCGGCGCATATGTCCCGCCCTCGGAGGCGGAGATATCGGTCGCCGCCACGCTGCAATCTGCCAAGGCATGGGAGGGGTACGAAAGTGACGGGGTGAGGGGGTGAGGGAGTCAGGGGGTGAGGGAGTGAGGGGGTGAGGACGGAGGCGAAGAAGTGGTGGGGGAAGGAAGAGCGTCGACTCGTGGCATCTGCGGTGACGGCGGCCGCGGCGAAGGCGGGCAACCGCAGAGTCGGAGGCTGGACAGAGGGGAAGGAACGAAGTTTAGGAGGTCGCGAAGTCATTGTAGTTCACTATGTGACGTGGTCAAATGTACGAAGTCTCATATGAAAGGAATCACAGAGGACATCTATTTTTTCTAGTATGCGCAGAGTTCTATGTACAGTATATTACACAATAAGCAAATTCCTGATTAATTTCATACTGGAGCGCCCGCTCCCCGTCAGCACCACGCTACGCGATGCGCATATGACGTGAGACTGGCTCCGTTTCCCTAGAGGCCTGCAGTAAACCACGCCACACTGCTGTCTTCGCCGTGATGTGGCGTCAGAGGTATTCAGAAACAAAAGCCGTTCATGTTCTGCACCACTTGCTTATACAGGAGATTCAAATTGCCTCTAGATTTGCGTGATAAGGCTTATCTTATCATAATGATGCCATTTTCGCGAAAAGAAATAGGAAGACTGAATGGAAGTGGTCGTCAATGGCTGCGTCAGTACCTGGTATATTGGCTTCTGTCGGGACTGGGGGCATCGTGGATTCTGAGAGTCGGTGGAGGTTTCGTGATCTTTCGGAGGTGGAAATTAAAGTGCAGCGACGACCATGGTTGGAGTATAGGGCAGCATCGAAGGTGGTATTAGTACTCTGTAAGTACAGTATGCGCTGGTGATGACGGTCCGTGTCCGTGATGGTGGTATATATATGTATATATATATATATATATATATATATATATATATATATATATATATATGTATATATTGCAACTACCCTCGGGTCTTCGGTTGGGCGCCTCAGACGGGTAGCCGGCCCGCTCAGTCGACAGATTACCTGAAACGGCGAAGATGGAGGAAGCCGGTGGCCTAGGTTGAATGAGAAGTCAAACATGTGAATTTAGAACAAGTTGAATTTATTCATTAAAAAAAAGAAAACGCTAATGGTCTGGTGATGATAACTCTGGCGAGCATGCCCCCAAAATCGAAATAAAACAAAAAAATGAAATGTCATGCACATAAGAGAACAAAAAATTACAAAGTGATTACAATCAGATGAAACTCTTCTTCGCGCGCGAATTCCCGCTTGACGGCCATGCGCGGCCGGGAACTCCTCTTCGTCGCCCGGTCGAGAGGAAGTCAACACTGATTGTCTGATGTACTGTTCACACCTCTCGATCGCGGGTACGACATAAGACACTCAAACAGAAAATACCTCTGTTAGGCGGCCTGCGCCACCCACTGAAGTTGAACGACCTCAGGTCAGCTGGCTGCGAGGTTCGTGGCGAGCGAGGGGCGCCGCTCGGAAAATGTAGGTCAGATCAGGTACTTGCGAGGGTAGCGGCCAAGGCGGCCGGAACACAAAAGCGCCGTCTGCTCGCTGCGGTGAATGGGTCAGCACAGTTCATTCACTGACACGGTCGGTTCATTCCCGGTCGATCTCACAATACTTTGATACTAATGAGCCCGTGAATTATCGCACAAATTCACTAAGGAAAAGAGAGTCTCGAGTTCGCACGTAAATCGGACGTAATATAATACGAATTGCTGTCAAATGTTCATAATACTGTTCTGCGGCCTGCGTTCGTCACAGAAGTCTTGTACCCAAACTCTACAAGAAACTTAATAATTTTTCTAAGTCCATCGAACCGAACGCCACAACAGAATATAACAGGTTCCCCCCTGCGGCCGCCACTTGCGTCCGATTCTGAACACAGCTCCCCAGCTTCTCTTTTGTGCCTCGTCGCTCCAAGTTTTAGGAAACCTCGTTCCCCCTACCAAAATTATCCCTGTGACTCTGGAATATTCTAGAACAAACCCGAATTCTGGTTGCTATTGGCGAAAGGGTACTGCGCATTAGATATTTTCTGCCCAATCAGAGGATGTTTTCGAGGCCGAGAAAAGAGTGAGAGAGGGGCTGGTTATCGCTCCCTCTCGCTTTAATTTTGCGTCGAAAAGGGGCAGTTATTAACGACCGGGGGGGTGTGAGGGGCTAGGAATCTCTAGGGAGGTTGACGGAAGAGTTCCAGGCGTCGTGGAAAAATACTGAAGGGGTCGTGTGCAGAGCGGCTACCCAGAGTTGGGGCACACGTGTCCGCGACGAATTATGGAGCGAAGGGTGCCGACACCGTGGCGCCTCGCCTGGCCCTCGGGTCGCCCCCGTGGCGCCTCGCATCTCTCGCGTCGCCGCCTGCGTGGAGTTATTTTGCGGCAGAATAAACTTGAATCTATTCGGTATCACTACATTGGCCTCCCTTCCCGCAGTAGAGATATGCATCGTGTTTTAAAATTCGTAAGGCGTGGTGAGAAGTTTTGAAACCTGAGATGCTTATCTCGTCAAAAAAAATTTAAAAAAATGGTACCGAATTCTAACGACTAATTTCTGTGATAACAATTACATAAAAGGTCTTATTCAAATAATTACCCTTAAATTAAACTCATTAACCCTAATAATGGTGGAGTAATAAAATAAACTAATAAACTACAAGAAAATCTGAATTCCCTAATCTACGGTTACAAATATTATTTCTTAAACAGTGAAGGCACGGCTATCACGAACTACTCGGTAAGCTGTACGGTTCTGGCGAGTTTATTTTAGAGATTAATAAAGTTTGGAATTAAGTTTTCATTCTTTCATTTGATTGGTAGAAAGGCATTCTAACAGTCGCTTTAAATGACAAAGATGTTCCTGAAAATTTCGAGATGAAATCACAAGGTCGTCAATATAAGGCGTAACGAAGAGTTTGAGTTCGTCACCTAATTTTCCATCTAAGCATCGAATGAAGGCTGCGCCACTGTTCTTTAGGCCGAAAGGCATCCGCTTCCAGACATAAGTGAGGCCGTTGTAAAAGAATCCTGTAAATTTTCTGTCGTCTGGGTGAATAGCAATTTGCCAGTACGAACTAGAAAAATCCAAAGCTGAGAAAATTTTTGTTTGGTTAAACTTCCAAAGAATATCATCAATATTCTGCGGCGCCTCATTTTCTGGAACGGTCACTTCATTAATTCTGCGAGCGTCTAAACAAATTCTGACCCCTCCGTCTTTCTTTTTTACAACGACAATCGGATTTAGATAGGCGGTCACTGATCTCTCGATGATGCCCTCGTCAATCATTTTTCTGACGGTCTCATCAACTTCCCCCCTTAAAGCTTGTGGAATAGGATAGTTTTTCATCTTAAACGGCGAGTCATCGGTAACCCTAATTCGAAAACAAAAGTCTTTAATTGGATGAACGGGGCGACCGAAGACATGTAAATAATCAAGTAGCACTGTCTGCAACTGGGAGCGTTCATCATAGTTCAAAAAATCACATTTTTGCACATTTTGGCAAATAATCCCCTTCGTCGTTTCCCCCCCTTCCCAAGTTGCACTAGAAATGCTAAGATCAATCCTATCTTCCCCGCCATCTTGAATAATAATTTCTTTACCGGCACCGAAGCTCATAACATTTCTGGAAAAATCTATTATTCCACCGTTTTCTCTTAAAAAATCAACCCCCAAAATAACATCATGATTAAGATCTTCAATTACTAGACAGGGCACATCAAACAACATATCTCCTGTATTAATTGAAATCAGGACCTGCATTGAAATTGGCTTGCTTCGTTTTCTCCCAACCCCTATGACATAGCATCTGACGGTAGGTAATGTCGGTACTGGAATCCGCTCGCTTATAAGTCGCGCATAAAATTTCTTTGACACAGCACTAATTTCACTACCAGTATCAATAAGAGCTTGGACACATAAATTTCCCATAAAGGATTCAATAATAGGGCATTTTCTGGCACGTTCTTTGATAGTCACATCCTCGTCTTCGTTAAAATCAAAAAAGGCATAATTCACTGATATGATCGCATGAAATGGTATCTCTAAAGAAACTCGTCCGTCACCCAGATACCGAGACAGCTGGGACGTTTCTAATTTGTTGAAGCCGGCCGGGATGAATTTTGCCGTCCATCTCTCTCATCGCGATGTCCACGGTTCTCACGGGATTCGGGCGGCGCTCGCCGATCATCTGCCTCGTTCCCTCCGGCCCTATTATCTCTATGCCACTGCGGCCTGCCTTGGTAGTTTCCGTCGGGCCTGCGATTTCTGTCGCGGTTCTCATTGTGATAGTTGTCCCGCGTTCTATCAAATTGTGCCAACAGTTCTTGGAAACGTTCTAAATCTCTACACTCCACGCTGTTGACAATATTCTGTACATACGTTGGGAAATGAGCTGTCAGTAACCAGATGATTTTTCGGTCGTTTGCCTGCGGGTCACACAGCTTGATGGCGGAGATTTTCTCCATGGCGTAGTCTAAATAGGACTGCCCGTGGCGGTTTTCCCATCGCGATTCTAAAATCTTCCGCTCGAACTCATATCTCCGTTGTTCGCCCCAGTATCGATTCAGAAACTTCTCCCGAAACTCTTCATAATTTTGAGGGAAAGGGTTTAAAGCGGAAATCCAATAAGATGCATTGCCTTTCAACAATTCTTGCATAAATTTAGCCTTCAAGTGTGAAGGTACCGCCTTCGTGAGATTCATGTAATTTTCCGCCCGGTCAAGGAAAACTTTGGGATTTTCATCGGGTTTTCCGGAAAAATACAGGTTTTGCGGTGGAGCCCACGAGAAGCGAAGGCCTGAGCCACCAGAATTCGGATTTGGGTAATTCTCGCGTTCCTTTTCAATTTCCTCCTTTACCAATTCTAGGACAGTACGATCAATTTCCCTTTTTAATTTGGCTTCTCTCTCCCTGATGTTTTCCTCACTAATATTGCCTACTTGCGCGAACTTTTCGTGGATATGCGACACTTCTGAATGGAGTTTCTGTCCGATTTTATTAAATTTTTCGCCCATTTCCTGCTTAACTTCAATGATCTTTTCAGTAACCGACTCACAGCACGCTTCTACTTTGTCGTCGCATGCCTGTAATTTGGTCTGAATTTCGATTTTAAAAATTTTGAAATTTTCGGTAGTTTCCGCTTGTGCCCTTCCCAACTCCTGACTGAGTTTTTCTACGTTCCCCTCTATTTCCCCGCATCTGCCTTCGACCTGATTCTTTAAAATCCCTATTTCATGGTTAAGTTTTTGCTCGAGACTTTCTAATTTATTTGCTTGGGCTTCCAAATGACTTTCGATTCGGTTAAATCTGTCCTCACACTTGCTCTCATGTGCTGTGAACCGTTCATCTAACATTTCCTGTAATTTGGCAGCGTTATTTGAGATTTTCTCCTCTAATTTCGCGGCATTATTTGAGATTTTCTCCTCTAATTTCGCGGCATTATTTGAGATTTTCTCCTCTAATTTCGCGGCATTATTTGAGATTTTCTCCTCTAATTTCGCGGCATTATTTGCAATTTTCTCCTCTAATTTTGCGACATTGCTATCTGACTGGTCTTTAATTTCTTTCAATTTAGCGGCGTTGTCTGAAAATTTCTCCTCAAATTTGGCAACAGTGTTATCTGAAATTTCTCTCATAACGCGCAAGATCTCACTTAAGGTGGGACCTTGCGTCGACGGCTCCTCAAAACTGTCTTCACCCGTCACGTCAATACCTGATTCGTCCTGCATTTTTACAATGTTACGCGGTTTCACTTGTTTTAGTACGCGCACACGGTATTCACACAACACAACACAACACAAGACAATGACACTTACAAGGAAAACACAGTACAAAATGACATCCTCAACAGACCATAAGTTATTAACTTCTCTACACCGTGCTTCCATCCATCATCTTAATAATTTAAACAATTTAATAATTTAGGCAGAGAAATCTCAGGGCGCTTATCTGGGATATTAAAAAATGAAAATTACGATTATTTCGCGTTAATCGAGCCCACGGTGGGAAAGCCAATTGCAACTACCCTCGGGTCTTCGGTTGGGCGCCTCAGACGGGTAGCCGGCCCGCTCAGTCGACAGATTACCTGAAACGGCGAAGATGGAGGAAGCCGGTGGCCTAGGTTGAATGAGAAGTCAAACATGTGAATTTAGAACAAGTTGAATTTATTCATTAAAAAAAAGAAAACGCTAATGGTCTGGTGATGATAACTCTGGCGAGCATGCCCCCAAAATCGAAATAAAACAAAAAAATGAAATGTCATGCACATAAGAGAACAAAAAATTACAAAGTGATTACAATCAGATGAAACTCTTCTTCGCGCGCGAATTCCCGCTTGACGGCCATGCGCGGCCGGGAACTCCTCTTCGTCGCCCGGTCGAGAGGAAGTCAACACTGATTGTCTGATGTACTGTTCACACCTCTCGATCGCGGGTACGACATAAGACACTCAAACAGAAAATACCTCTGTTAGGCGGCCTGCGCCACCCACTGAAGTTGAACGACCTCAGGTCAGCTGGCTGCGAGGTTCGTGGCGAGCGAGGGGCGCCGCTCGGAAAATGTAGGTCAGATCAGGTACTTGCGAGGGTAGCGGCCAAGGCGGCCGGAACACAAAAGCGCCGTCTGCTCGCTGCGGTGAATGGGTCAGCACAGTTCATTCACTGACACGGTCGGTTCATTCCCGGTCGATCTCACAATACTTTGATACTAATGAGCCCGTGAATTATCGCACAAATTCACTAAGGAAAAGAGAGTCTCGAGTTCGCACGTAAATCGGACGTAATATAATACGAATTGCTGTCAAATGTTCATAATACTGTTCTGCGGCCTGCGTTCGTCACAGAAGTCTTGTACCCAAACTCTACAAGAAACTTAATAATTTTTCTAAGTCCATCGAACCGAACGCCACAACAGAATATAACAGGTTCCCCCCTGCGGCCGCCACTTGCGTCCGATTCTGAACACAGCTCCCCAGCTTCTCTTTTGTGCCTCGTCGCTCCAAGTTTTAGGAAACCTCGTTCCCCCTACCAAAATTATCCCTGTGACTCTGGAATATTCTAGAACAAACCCGAATTCTGGTTGCTATTGGCGAAAGGGTACTGCGCATTAGATATTTTCTGCCCAATCAGAGGATGTTTTCGAGGCCGAGAAAAGAGTGAGAGAGGGGCTGGTTATCGCTCCCTCTCGCTTTAATTTTGCGTCGAAAAGGGGCAGTTATTAACGACCGGGGGGGTGTGAGGGGCTAGGAATCTCTAGGGAGGTTGACGGAAGAGTTCCAGGCGTCGTGGAAAAATACTGAAGGGGTCGTGTGCAGAGCGGCTACCCAGAGTTGGGGCACACGTGTCCGCGACGAATTATGGAGCGAAGGGTGCCGACACCGTGGCGCCTCGCCTGGCCCTCGGGTCGCCCCCGTGGCGCCTCGCATCTCTCGCGTCGCCGCCTGCGTGGAGTTATTTTGCGGCAGAATAAACTTGAATCTATTCGGTATCACTACAATATATATATATTCATAAATACATTTCATTATGAATTTCCTGGCCTTTTAAATTATTATAGTTTTGACATTAGTATATTTATAAATAGGGTAAAAGAATTTTCTTTTAAAATTATTTACTTAATATTGGAAGGAGATTAATTCTCGAATGATAGATAAGTGAAATCTGGCTATTAAGTGAGGTGAAAAGAAACAATAGAAAATGCGTTAGGAAATGAATCAGAACGATCGTGAAATAGAAATGAAAACGCACAAGGAAAGACACATTGTAAACAACTTTTTTGTATAAAATAATGCTGTGAGTGGTTTGACAATTTACCTGCAAATTCGCAAAGCATTCGTTATCACTAGTGTGAAGACACACGTTTTGAAATTGGAATATTAAAGAGAGCGGGATAAAATACTAGAAATGTTTGCTCACAATGTACCACTAGAATAGTGCCTATTCGTGGGATAACCAGGTTGGGTAAATAGTGTGTATTAGCAGTTGGTCGGTTGGAGCAAGTAACCGCTGCAATCGTGTGCCTGGTCGTAAGTCTCGAATAACCTCGTTCGCTGGAAGGTCCGTGGGCGGTGGCTAGGGGCGAAGGGGGGGCCGCCAGGGCACGCCGATGCCCGCGCCCGGGTTCCGCGTGGACCCCGCTGGCACGTGGTCCCTATCGACCACACGCCGCCGCAGCCGCGGCTGCCGAATCGCTCGCCGGCGCTGGCTGCGATACAAACGGAGCTATCGACCGCGCGCACGCACTGGCAGGCGACCGCAAGCCCCGAGCCGCCTCGCGCCCTCCCGGAGCCACTGCCCCCGCGCCGCCGCCGCCGCCAACGCCGGAGGGTTCTTCCCGCAGTTGCACCTGCGCCGACCGCTCCCCCGCCGCCGACCAACCTCCGCCGCCGCCGCCGCCGCCACCGCCGCCGCCGCCACCACCGCCACCGCCACCGCCACCGCCACCGCCACCGCCACCGCCACCGCCACCGCCACCGCCACCGCCACCGCCACCGCCACCGCCACCGCCACCGCCACCGCCACCGCCACCGCCACCGCCGCCGCCACCTCCGCCGCCACCGCCGCCGCCACCGCCACCGCCGCCACTGCCACCACCGCCACCACCGCCACCGCCACCGCCACCGCCACCGCCACCGCCACCGCCACCGCCACCGCCACCGCCACCGCCACCGCCACCGCCACCGCCACCGCCACCGCCACCGCCACCGCCACCGCCACCGCCTCCGCCACCGCCGCCGCCGCCGCCGCCGCCGCCACCGCCGCCGCCACCGCCGCCGCCGCCACCACCGCCACCGCCACCGACACCGACACCGACACCGACACCGACACCGCCGCCGCCACCTCCGCCGCCGCCGCCGCCGCCACCGCCGCCGCCACCGCCGCCGCCGCCGCCGCCACCGCCGCCGCCGCCGCCACCGCCGCCCCCGCCACCGCCGCCGCCGCTAAAACCGCCGGTCGCCCAACTGTGCCACAGCGGCGGAGGCAGAGACGAAGGGCGGCGAGGGCCGTAGCAGGGTGTCCGCGTGTGTGTCTGTGTGGGGGGACTGATGAGGTGGTTTTGGTTGCGGCTAGGGAGTGGCAGAGCTGCAATGAGCCGGGTTGGTTGGGGGAATTGAGGGAGCAGTTCCTCTCGGGGAGACGTGGATGATGGGGGTGGAGAGACGAGGGAACGGTGTGGGCCGGCTGACGAGGGCTTGCGAGGGTGAGTTGGTGGGTGGTGCGAGTCTCGTAGAAGGGTACGATGGCGAGAGGTGAGGGGAGGGTGGTGGGTGTTGAAGCGTGTGGTAGGGATCTGCAGGAGAGGGGGAGGACGCAGGGCGTTGGGGGAAGCGTATCGGTCGTGGGTGGTTGGCGTGGGACACGAGACAGGTACGAATGGAGTGTGGGATGTGGGAGAGCGGTGGGAGGTGGGATGGTGGAGCGTGGGGGGGGACCTGCAGGAGAGAGTGGTGGACGCGGGGTGGTGGGGGAAGCGAAGAGCGGCGTGAATGGCGTGGGTGGTTGGTCTCGTGGTGTGGGCCTCGTGGGAGGGGCTGGGAGGGGGTGAGAGGGGTGGAGTGGTGGGAAGTGCGGGGTTGGCGGGGAAGGTGCGTGCGGGGAGAGCCAGGGGGAGTAGCGTGGGCGGAGGCGGTCTCCAGCGCTGCATGATGGCGGAGACTGCTCCTACCGCTCCCAAAGGGCTCGCTCCAACGAGTTGGAAACTTCGTCTATTTATCTGCTCTTCTTGGATATCTTGGCGCATCTTTTTCTGTCACTTCTTTTTTCTCTCTCTCTCTCTTGTTCCTAGGTTTTTGGTTCTTTTGTCTACACTCGTATGATTCTGACTCATACACGAAAAAGCTTTTTTAAGTAATCATTTTATCGTGCTTTCATATTCCAGTTCAACATTTCTTCTAACATTATTCTCTTTTCTTGATCGCTACTATTCCGTTTTACACCTCCCGTTTCATAACCTTTATATTTCCTTTTATCTTTCAATCAATATTCATAAACTTTCTTGTTACTTTTCGGATTTTTCTTTTTGCCGTAGCATAAGTGTTTCTCACTCTTTCGCCCGTAAAATGTTCATTATTCATCTTACTTTCTTAAACGTTTTTTGTTTACCTTCTGCATCCATTGCTTTTAATGTGAATATCTATTTCTCTTTCGCATATCTGCATTGCTGTTATTAATATCATTCAAATTTTCTGTTTACCTTTTAAATTTTGAAATTTCGTGCGCTCTCCACTCATGCCCTCTCCATTTTACTCATGCGCTCTCCATTAATCATATTTTTCGTTTATTTTTTTGGGCCTTTTCTTCATGGTCTTCATTTTACTTCTCCGTCATTCAATACTCCTGAAGCCTCTCTTTAACTGATTTCACCAGAAATTCGCTTAAGACTGCAGTTTTTAGTACTTGTGGCAAACTACGGAAACTCGTGTTTGTCCCTTGATTGTTTTTCATTGTCTCTGTTGGGATTTTCGTAAGTTTCTTTTAAGGAGGAGATGAAACATAGTAACTCATTGCCGTCTTCTCTCGACATTTTCTCATTACTCTGAAGTTTGAATCTCCTTTCTTCGGCTTCTGTTGGGCATTAAGCGCTGAAGGTTTTTGTTCTCCCTTAAATTCAAGTCTCGCTGTTCTGCCCCTCCGCCTTGCGGTCTCTCAGCTTTAACTTCCTCTCTCGTGGTTACCGGGTATAGAATTTACGACTCCCTTTTTCTCATCTCTGGTTCTCGTATTTTGTCTGTGTCCGTTTCCGTTATCCTTCTTTGCTTCGTCTTCATTCTCTCATTCGCTCCATAATTCCCGTTCGGAATGGCCGAAAATTAAATCCTCCCCCTGCCATTTCGTACTTAAATGCAGTTCCTTGAATTTGACTTTTTGTACTCTTAGTTACCTGTTCAAATTCTTTGTTTCGTCTGCGACCATTGTTCCCTAGCTCCCTCTCTCGGGCAGTAGACGAATCTTGTGTTGTAGACCCTTCCGCAGTGGCAGAGTCCGCGCCATCTCGCACCGTTTCCATCCGGGCAATAAGGCTTCCTCCTCTGCTTCCCTTTCCGCAGTGTCCTTCTCGCTCTCGGTCTCTTGTCCCTGTGCCTTTCCCGCATATCCGCACGCGCGGATCTGTGGGCGGCTCATCGCCGCCCCGTCCAAACCCCCGCACACGTCCACACCCACGCACACGCTGCCATCTCGGCGCCCACAGCCTCGCGCAGCCAAGCACTGCCTCTCCTATTCACTTCCCTTCCGGCCACTCTGGGTCTCTGCGTCCTCCCCGTCCTCCCCGTTCTCCACGCCATCTCAGTCCTCCCCGTTCTCCCCATCCTCCCCGTTCTTCCCGTCCTTCCCGTCCTCGCCGTTCTCCCCGTCCTCCCCGTCCTCCCCGTTCTCCACGCCATCTCAGTCCTCCCCGTTCTCCCCATCCTCCCCGTTCTCCCCGTTCTCCCCGTCCTCGCCGTTCTCCCCGTCCTCCCCGTCCTCCCCGTCCTCCCCGTCCTGCCCGTTCTCCCCGTCCTCCCCGTCCTCCCCGTTCTTCCCGTTCTCCCCGTCCTTCCCGTCCTCCCCGTCCTCCCCGTCCTCCCCGTTTTTCCCATTCTCCCCGTCCCCTTTCTTCCTCTCCCGTCCTTTCTTCCGCTCACTATTGCGCCCTCGCTCCGCCCTCTCTCAGCCCTCACCCTACCCTCTCTGCGCCCCGCTGCGCCCACGAGGAACGTGGCCATTCAGCAGGAGAGGGCCGTGAAATCCGGCCTCGCGGCCGCTGATCCAATAATAAGCGCTTTATTGGCTCCCTGGCGGCGGCGGCGGGGGTGGCGTCCTCGCTTCCAGAGCATTCCACCTGGCTCGGGATGCTCGCGACCGCTCTGTGGAGGCGGGCGACTGATCGAGCGGGGGCGGAGGGCGATAACGCTCCTGGGCGAGGATTGCGGGCGGCGGAGGCGGGGGCCCTGGGGGTGTTGACAAGGAGCCAAGGGATACCGCTAGTGATGCACTAACACACGTCTAAGTTAGTGAATGATCTGTTCTGCAAGATAGTCATGGAAAGACGTACTGGCTTGTGCGAATGAGCTAGGTAATCGAACAGAATGCAGAGGAACTGAGTTCATTATAAATTAATTTCTCTCGTTTAAGGACATGTTTAATAGGAATTTGTAATTTTTTTTTCATTTTTGTTTTAGGGTTAGAGTAATTGATTATCTGAATGATAATTATCTACAATTGTATACAATTTGCAAATTTCCATCAATAAAATGTCGCACTTAAAAGTGATAGAGCCAACAGCGCAATTAAGACTTGAGTGAAATAGTGGTAATGAAGGAGAGTTCGAACAGCAGGGCACCAAGGCTTTGTGAGAGGAAGAGGATACAATGTTGTCCGAATGAAAACGGAAAGGGAAATTGAAAATTTGGTAACAGAAATAGAGGTCAGATATTGGGCGGCAATAGTAAAGAATTAGATAAAAATTTGAGGAAAAGGTCTGAGGAAATAATTCGAGGAATTATTTTATTTTAAATAATTTGAGGAAATAATTTGGTGATGAAACAATAAGAGCATAGGGGGATTTTTAAGCAAACATCAAATCTGAGAGGTGTAATGATAATTCTTAAATTTAGAGTTCCATTTTAACTATTGCAAGTTATGGACTGCGAAGTACTGAAAGAAAATTAATATATATCAATTTGATACGTGTATGTAATAATTTAAACATATACCCATTTCATAAAAATGACACTAGTGTCTTTGCATGCAGAAGTACCTTAACACTCCCCTCGAAGTGCCTGTGAGCACTCAAAACCTCTTCATGCACTCGTGTCCTCGCTTTACTTTGCAGGAAAAATCATAGCGAGCGAGCCTCGGGGCCTAGGGGCACGTGGCGGAGCGGAGTGAGCGGGCAGCGCTATAGAAACGCTCATAATAGGAGGGGGCGGGGGCGTTGGGGACGGTGCGGGGAGTCTGTGCCTGCGCGATTACCGCCCTTGAGCGCGTCAATGGCACGGCAGGGCCGGGGGCGGCGGAAGGGGGGCGGGGCGGAGGACAGTGGCTCCGAAGGAAATAGCAACGGGGAGAACTATACCGTCAATACACTACAATAGTGGACCCTGCAATGCTTCGTACTATTGTACTTCGGTTTTTATAACGTGACGCGTCAGGGACGGTCTTCACGATGTCAGGGCATTTCGCGTCGTTCTCGGTCGTGCCACTAGATGTGGCATAGTCGCGATCGTATGAAGCAGTGAGATGTGTCCTTTGATATCTAGCGTCACGACCGAGAGACGAGAAATGCCATGCGATATTCCATCGTGAAGACAAGGCCTGACGCGCCACATTATAATAACCAAAGTATACAATTCACGCGCTACTCGTCACGTGATTGTTAATCACGTTTTACGCTACGCTCTGGAAACATTTTAACAGATTTCTATTCTTTTATATTATTATTTTAATAGATGTATATTAATTTAATAGAAGACTTTCTCATGAGTATGGGTTCGTTCTTTGTCCTTGTTTGGACATGGCGGTCAAATATCCTATTGTTATAACTTTCTCCCTCAAGTATGGGCAAGCCTTCGTTATGACCTATCTTGGAGAAATTTAATTTAGTTGTCCGAGATGTTGTCCGGAATTATTACTTGAACGTTATTTCATAATCGCAGGGGCGGAATATGCAGCAAAGACGCGCTTAATACTTGACGATGTGGCGGGTTGCGTAGAGCTTCTGTTTAGGGGCGCTTCAGCATAAACGCATAAAACGATCATTAACGCTCGTCTATGTGCGACAGACATTTCCATTATACTATATCTGTATTATTTGCTCAATAAGTTGACGATGTTTTATCGTAGTCGGATGAACGGTACTGCAGCGCATAAATTACGAACAAAAAACAAAAGAGCTTTGATTTTATATATTAGACATATGTGCGCCAGGAAAATCTCTCCGCAGTGGCACCAGTGGCTAGCGAGAGTGCTAGGAAGAGGAATTATTTGAATACAACGCACTGGAGATTGTAAAAAATGAAAATTTAAATTGCCTACTCACCATAATGGTAACAGATGCTAGAAATGTACTTGTTTCCGTGATCTGGTTGTTACCAAAGTAAATGTAGTTTTTAATACGAACACGTGATTCGGATCGATGCGGACAGACATTCTCGGCGCTCGTTGGAATAAAGTACACAGTAATTACACCGTATTCAGTAATTATACCAGAAACCGTAAGTATAGCGTATAATAATGTATTTAATAACTGTACCGTCAAGAACGTTTCATATTAAATAATTTAACGTCGTAGAATTAAGCGAGTGATTTATCACCAACGTAGTGAACGTAAAGACTACGTAAAAGACTTACGTGAAGAGTGTACGTAAAGACAACGTAGCAAAGTGTTTATTGACTCCGGCAGCGGAAGCGTACGCTTTCTGTGACTTTCAATTTCAATTCATTTATTTATTTATTTTTCAATGTAATTCACCACAAAGCAACCTTACTATCGTCATCGCAAATTAAAAGAAGTGAGTGTAGTTGGTCTTGCATAAGGCGCCGTCACAGTTGGTGCAACAGACTACCATTCAGATCCAAGAGCATTGGATGTGATTGCGTAGACTTCCGCGACCGGAGTTTGTATTATCCAGGCTATCGTGGTGGCTGACAACGTTGAGGCCACAAAATGTTGGTCGAAACGTCAGCCACCACGACAGAGGTGCGGCTTGTCCCGGATAGCCCACATAATATAATGCTATCTAGGTTGTTAAAGTGAAATTTTGTAAAATCTAAATAAGAGAAGTGTGAAAAAATGAAATTATAGGTTTGAACAAATTTAATTTTTTGGATAAAGGTAAGGGCATTCGTCATTTGAGGCACTGTACCTGAGGGAGTCGGCAATAAGAGAGAGGTAAGCTGTTAGGGCGCCGCGGGGGGGCGGCTCGGGGGGGGCGGCGCGGGGGTGGGCGGCGCGGTGGGTGGTGCGGGGGGGCGGCGCGAGGGGCGGCGCGGGGGGGGCGGCGCGGAGGGTGGCGCGGGGGGCGGGGGCGGCGCGGGGGGCGGGGGCGGCGCGGGGGAGCGACGCGGGGGCGGCGCGGGGGCGGCGCGGGGGGCGGCGCGGGGGCGGCTCGGGGCCGGCGCGGGGGCGGCGCGGGGGCGGCGCGGGGTGCGGCGCGGGGGGGCGGCGCGGAAGTCGGCGCGGGGGGGGGCGGGGGCAGCGCGGGGGAGCGGCACGGGGGCGGGCGGGGGCGGCGCGGGGGCGGCGCGGGGGCGGCGCGGGGGCGGCGCGGGGGAGCGTCGCGGGGGCGGGGCGGGGGCGGCGCGGGGCGGCGCGGGGGCGGCGCGGGGGCGGCGCGGGGGGCGAGGCGGGGGCGGCGCGGGGGCGGCGCGGGGGCGGCGCGGGGCGGCGCGGGGCGGCGCGGGGGAGCGGCGCGGGGGCGGGGCGGGGGCGGCGCGGGGGCGGCGCGGGGTGCGGCGCGGGGGGGCGGCGCGGGAGGGGCGGCGCGGGGGGGCGGCGCGGGGGCGGCGCGGGGGCGGCGCGGGGGCGGCGCGGGGGTGGCGCGGAGGGGCGGCGCGGGGGGCGGCGCGGGGGGGGCGGCGCGGGGGGGGCGGCGCAGGGGGCGGCGCGGGGGCGGCGCGGGGGCGGTGGAATCAATGGGGTTGTGCCAACCGCTGCGTCCGCGCCGCGTGTGTGCGCTCGCGGGGGCGGAAGAGACGCTAAATGAGATCTGCGGGCGACGCGCGTCAGTGTGTCGAACGCGTGTCATTCCCATCATAATCCATCACGGCGCCAAAAAAACAGCGGGCGCAATCAACAAGACAACTGCATATTGGCTACAGCATTTATATTCCATTAGTGCCCGATGTCCGGGAGATGATTTTATGAGTGCAGCCAGAGCGGGTGGAAGGCTCAATCGGGGGCGGCCAGCGTGCGAATGCGTCATTTCAAAATTCGCTTGTGATGCGGCTGCTGGACAGGATCCACGCCATACAGCTTCTGGCAGATAACCCAGGTTTCATCAAAAGACTTCCTGGAAATTATGATCGTATGTTTAAACTGATCGGTTCTTGTATTACTTTCTTCTATTCACCGATTTCTGAAACGTCACATGTTCAACTATTGGTACATTAAACTAATAATATAGTACTGGACATTTCTTTTCTACCTAGCAAATACTGATATAATATTGATATAATATTTCCAAATATTTCAATTATTCATGTCTGATTTAGGTACCCTTTTTAGGTAAATGAGCTTTAGATAAAGAATCAAAACGTAGAGAAAAAAGTAATGCATGGTTTTGAAGGTTAAAACACGTTTATAAAGACCGTCGTGAAACTGTTTGGCAGAAGACAACATCAACATAAAATCGTAATAGATACAAAATGTAGTACTCATAGGTGAAAGAAACATTTATTCGAATCTTAAACTTATAAGAAAAAAAAACAAACTTGTAATTCTGTTAAAATTTCCCGCAGCATTACATGACTTTCTCTATACTACGTATATTATTGCATATATAAGTACGAGAAAGTAAAAAGCCGCAATCACAAATGCAGACAAATATTATATAGGTTATTTAATGGAGATGAAATAGTTTGTTAAAAAGTAATATAAAGAATTTTTTGCAAATGATGAGAAAATAGAATATTGACGACGTGAACACGTAATAAAACCCGGTTATGGCGATGAATGATGGTAGTGGTGAAATATATGATTTTATGAAGATGTAATACTAAAAAATAATAATTGAGTTGTGTCGTTGAATTAAAAATGTTGAAATCAAAAATATTTGTAAATAGTGTGGAGTGGAGAAAATAAGTTATTGTAACTAGGAATAATACGGAGGGTAGAAGATTCATTCATAATTATTTTTATAGGATAGCTATTGTGAATTGTTTCAAATGATACTAACATCCCTTTTTGTTGTTAATACGTTTTGTTTAAAAATATATTTTATTCTAATAAATAGTAAAACTAACCACTTATTTCATAGAGTTATTTATAGACTCATCACGATAATTTGAAATACAGATTTTTATTCTTCTTTTTCCTTATTGTTAAAATTTCAAATATTTTATATTACGAAAAAGGTAAGCAATACACCGTAACAACATTCCAAAGTTTCCCAAAAAAATAACGGGCAAGCCGAAATATTAAATTAAGACAAAAATTAAACGTAAAAAAGAGACGTTCCTGTTTTGATTATAGTAATAGGTTTCTTTTTCCTTTGTTTTTCTTCATGTATCTTGATTTTTTTCGTCAATTTTTATATTATTATTGCCATTATTATTATTATATTATTATTATATTATTATAATGTTGGCATGTTATTACATTACGTTATTTATGTAATTAACTGCCTCCGGGTTGAACCCAAATACCTTTTAAATAAATTTATTTTATTTATATAACGAAAATATGGTCCTTGTGAGAAAAATAATGCGACAGGGCGAGGAGCCGGTTAGGATGGAAATTCTCGGAAGAGAAAGCTTTGAAAGCAAATAAAACGTGTTTGTTGTTCGTCGCTCGTGTGCAAGTGTTCACCTTTACGCCGAGCCCTCAGTGTGAATTTGTGCTGGAGGCGGCGGCGGCGGCGACGGCAGCGTTCGTGTGTCGGGCGCCGGGGGCGGGGCGCAGGGAGGCGGGCGTTTCTCGCGTTTGCGCTGTGAGGTCGTGAATTAAATTGGCGGACTGTGGCCGCGGGCGCTGCAGGCGGGGCGAGAACGCACAGTGGGCCGCAAGGCGCTGAGGGCGCGCCGGGCGCAAATAAGCACACAAGCTCAACCCCTGCGATGACGTCACACCAAAGGAAGGACTGTTTGAAATGACTTTTATTAAAGTGTCCCTAATATAAATGAAAGAAACATCAATAAGAAAATTGTCTGTACTATCACTAGTATATATTATTAATTGAATTTGGCCGACGATTTTTGGTCGACAGACAAAATGTTTTTATTCATTTCTTCAGGACAATAAAAATACACGAGTTTACAGAGCTATATTTCAGGGTATTATTTTTCCCCATCTTCAGGCTAGAAATGCTCAAATGAAGGAGATATAATTCAAAAACGTTGAAAAGAATATGAATAAGTAGTTACAAAGGAAGATATTAATCAAACAAAAACATTATTTTTGTGGCGTGGCGATCTCGGACGGAAGGATCGCGGGTTCGAGTCCCGCTTCGGGCATGGGTGTGTTTGTGTGGTCGTCCTTTCACCCCTCATTATCATCATCATTTAATCTTACGCACCCCCAGGGCTAACAACACTGGGGATTGGATCCAGCTCATCCCTTAATAAAAATTGCTTGCACCTGCTACCGAGGTAATTAAATGGAGCCCCGCCCCGGGAAGAGCAGGGTGCATGCACGCGTGGTCCAAGGTGGCCTATTGGCTGGCAAGAAAACAACATTTAATGAAGGAAGAGATGTGCATAACTGCATATCTCTTATGCATACTGTACAATACCTTCCTAGCAGTTATTTTATGGTATTTTTTCTTTTGCGTGTGTCGTAAACTTGTTTTTTTTCTCATTTGGGTAAATATTAAAAGATTTCATTATCAGTTTTTGACTTGTGGCTTATGATAGTTTCACTCTCTTATAGGACCTGTAGAAAAGTACATATGCACAATGCGGAAAATCGAAAATCCCAAAATGAAAGTTTCAAGTCATTCCGAATCTTCAAAATAATGAAATGAGCGAGGTTTACAGGTTCGGGAACAATACAGTTGTTATGATTTGTGAAGTTTCTGAAATGTAATTGGGTTCAATAATTACCTAGAATTGTACTTGTATGTTGTATTCGATATTTGTAGGATATCTCACTATCCAGCTGAACTTACAAATGCAGCCCATCACTTACAATCACTAAAAAGTGTTTGGGTTGGGACATTTGTGACAGACAATTAATGGAAACGGCATTTACTTGCATACAATCACTAATCTTTGCATTTCAAGACGGTCAATATTCGAACTCAATGCACTCTTGCTATAACTGTCTTCACTTCACCAACTATAATATCATGGTTTAAGTATATCCTTTTATTGTATTCTAATTGTATTGCACTTAGCCTTGAAAATTACCTAATAAACAAATGATGGTATATAAGTGTTCATTTTTAATTAACGATATCATTAACATTTACTTTTTATACTATAAAACTAGTGAATAATAACAAGCGATAACACATCTGATGCCCAATACCTTTCATTTAAAGCAAAAATCACGAAATTTGGTTTAATAGACAACTCAAATTCCTTTCTAAACGAATCTCCTTCGCGTTTTTAGAGGGATATTGTAGCGAGAAGTGCTCATATAATGGTAGGAATATTAAAATAACTGATGAAACAGTTATGTACATTACATTATTTTCTACGGTCCTACACATTCTTATACCATAGCGCATTTTTTACTTTTGACCAACATTCTTAAACACGCAGAAATGCTATGGTAAGTTATTCGGGGATAAGTAGTATTACTTTTTAATTCCGTTAATTAAATGTTAAGTACGAATACATTTGTATTCCACTTCGTTGTAGTACACTAAGACTTCTTATATGTTGTTTTAAAATAAGACTTATCATTGAAATTCTTACTTTTCCCGAGACATTGAGTTAATAAGGAATCAAATGAGTTATTCGCAGACGTATAAAGACCACTGTTTTTTCAATTCAACTCCATTATCTGAATTATTCAAGAAATTACATTTAAAAAGTCTAACACTGAATTGCTCGGGTGAAAAAATCCGATTTAGGGGCATTTCTGTGTTCTTTAAGATTGAATGTTGTAAACATTTTTGTGATATTATAGATATTTCCGATGCAAAACTTAGAAATGACGTATCTCTATCAATATTTACACGTTTGGAGACAAATCTTTAATATAAATTAAAAAAAAACAACAACAGTGAATGAATTTAGAGATTGCATATCTGTGCAGTACGTTCCAATCAGTTATTTTGTCGCAGAATTTCTTTTGAGTTTGTCGTAAACTTGTAGTTTTTTAAAAATTTGGGTAAATATTGAAAAGCTTTCTCTATTAGCTTTCCACTTGTAGCTTTTGGTAGTTTCACTTGCTTTTAGGAACGTGGGTTTTTCGCCTAGAGTTAGACTTTTATCCTTCTTTCCAGTCTTTGTGAAAGTAGTTCATAACATTTGGTGCCAATAAACGACTCCTCACTGCTTATTAGCCACTGGCATATTGCCTCTGCTCTCTGAATCGTTCAGCACAGTCCGCTACACACCAGTGTACTGTGATTATTTATACCATTGCACGGCGTTGAGTAATGTATCCTAAGAGTTATGCTTCTCGAAATGGTCCAGAGAGGTGCGTGAAATGGCAAGAAGCCAAGCCACGAGACCTTCCAATACCTTCCAATTTGACGAGAGCAGTTCCCCTGCACTTAAAAGCCCAATTCCTCGTTTTCTACGCCCAATCCCCTTTCCTCAGCTTTGCGGCTGCCGCAACGAAATCGCATGTGGCAAAGTTAGAAATCTTAAAACGTACTTGGATATGCATTATCTTAAGAGGATGACTGGCCACAGCCACTCTGCCAATTGCATTATATTCCCAGAAGTTTCGTATTATGAAGAGCAAGCCCTCAAAAACGTTCCGTTTCCGCGTTGGGCAGGCTCCGCTTTAGGCTGTATAAAACGCCATTTAACTTCACGGGTCAGTGAAATTTTCCGATTAAGGCAGATTTCCGGCTTGTTCAGGACCCCGTTTGCACAGATGTTACTGTACACAGAGAATATTTATGAGAGAGAAATCTGTAGTCGCAAAATTCGCCGTTGTTACGAGTTACAGTGAAATAATAGTAATTAATTATACAATACGCTACTCATAAAAGAGATAGAACGGGGATTTTCGAGTTTAAAGAAGAGCTGAGATCGTACTCTTTTTAACGTTAAAAAATTAAGGGAAGTAAGCTGAATAATGGGTACACGAGTGTAAACAATAACAATTTTCTGAGCATTCGGTTACAATAGCCCAGATCAACTTGTATCATTGCAGATCAGTTCAACAATAAGATCGTAGAAAAAACAATGTTTGCAGCCAGAACAATATTTGTACCCTGTCTACGTTCCTAACGACAGCGCAGATTAGCACTTTCCCAAAACCTAATCACAACCAGGCACTATAACGTAGGTAGTAGATATTTTACTTCTGTCAAGAGCTCTACCACTTCCTCAATCAGTTTGCCGTCTCCCTTATTTGGATTTCTAACTCCTCCTGGCGCTTACAGCAGTGACGTGGCATGACTCGCATGTTTGGGGATGCTCAACAATAAGACACAAAATGTCACTATCAACTACTTTATCTAACAGGAGACCGTGACGCAAGGCAGATACACTGGAACTATTTCCATGATCTCGATTGCTTACAACGGTGTAGGTGCGTCCTACAACATCCTCACAGCAGTCAGGACTGCCGACGTCTTGAAAGCAAATTATACAACGGCTCAGCTTTACTCCTTACACGCGAATGGCAACGAGACCACTTGTGAATTTATATATTACAGACTAAAATAATATGTATTCTATTTAAGGAATAATTCAATTTCTTGGATATTAATTAAGAAATAGTAGACGGGCATTACTTCTACAGTGTGTGCCCATGACCAAGCGGGGACTCCCATGTGTGTGTGTGTGTGTGTGTGAGAAAGAGAGAGAGAGAGAAAGAGAGAGAGAGAAAGAGAGAGAGAAAGAGAGAGAGAGAAAGAGAGAGAGAGAAAGAGAGAGAGAAAGAGAGAGAGAGAAAGAGAGAGAGAAAGAGAGAGAAAGAGAGAGGGGGAGAGAGGGGGAGAGAGAGAGGGAGAGAGAGGGAGAGAGAGAGGGAGAGAGAGGGAGAGAGAGGGAGAGAGGGAGAGAGAGGGAGAGAGAGGGAGAGAGAGGGAGAGAGAGAGGGAGAGAGAGAGAATTTACTGACCGCCTAAGTGTGCTGCGCTCTCGTGTACCAACGAGCAACTTTCTTATTAGACTCTTTCCGCAGTGGATGCTAGCGTAAAGCAGTCGGGTTTCCCTGAGCCAGGGGAAAAGAGGGGAGAGGGGAACCTCGTCATGTGCGCATGCGTCATTGCTCGTCGCAATCTCGCGGCAGACGCTAGGAGCATTTTAGTTTCCAAGCAATCACAGGTCAGCTTCAACAATCCGTCGAATTCAATCATAGGAAATCAATTTAAAATTAATACAAAACCTGTTTCGCTCAACGGATCACTTCTAAGATCAATACAGCATTTACGGTTCTTTATTAATATTGCTACGCCACTGGCCTCAGATACAACGTCACAGGTTTGCAGCTTCTCTTAAAGCCAGGGCGACATTTCGTCAGTGACTCGCCTCGAACCTTTCGCTGCGGTGACTGTTTCTAAGAGCAGGCGAACCTCGAAAACAATTGCTGTCCTGCTGCGCGCGCCTTTTTCAAATGTCCTCACATCTTCTGAACAGTAGTTTAAAAATACGTAAAATGGAAAATCAATTCATCAATTTTTCATTCAAATCATTCAATTGCTGTCTTAGACACCACGTTTTTTATTCTGAACAAAGTAAGATTTTCATTCTATTTTATATTAAAATAATTCGTAAACATGATCAAATTGACAGCTGACAATGACAAATTATTATGAGTGAAGGAATCCTTGTTGTACATTTCACCATCTTGCGTCTAGAACAAAACGAGTCAACTTGGTGATTTTGGTTAGGAGACAAGGTTTAGAAATATATGTGGCTATATATTGTGACTAATTTGCAAATATATAATAGAGTTTTAAGGGTGTAATTCTGGGCAATATGAGAAGCCCTTCATTATTATTTAGGAGGTTGATGGCTAGAAGATTTGGGCGATTTTCCAGACCTTGAAGATAGCTCGCTCGAGCTACTCGTTTTGATTCTTTCAAAGACTGTCGGTACTTTGAAATCCCTGTGAATTTTTCGCGGGTATTCGAGATACACCATGGTGCTACGGCAATCATCCGCAGAATTTTGATTGAAATCTGTAAAAAAGAGAAGTTTCCTGCTTGCTGTGTTTCAAATTTGGACGCCGCAGGTCCATATAGGATTTACTATTGTTTTGTAGAACAAAAATTTGTCTAAAGATTGCTTCGAATCGTGGACACCACTGAAACGTATTCCAAGCGGTCCTAGTTTCGACCCACTGCGGGTGGGTGTCTGGGGAGGGGGGCAGTTGCGGGGTCGCGGCCTTTGCGTGCACCGCCCCGCAGGGTGGGTAGGTGAGTGGGTGGGTGGGAGTCGGAAACAGTTGGAAGCGAGCGCCATCGGGAGCAGATCTGGCGAATGGCGTGATCGGCTTGGGATACCGAGTTCAGGTTCTCTATCACGTTCTGTTGAAGAGGATGACTTGAAATCGTGGATGATATCCTCCTTGTTGTTTGTTCGTGACTTTCGTTTTCTATTCATTATTAATACCTTGATTCTTCATAATACAATCATAATGGTACATCATATCTGATGCCATGATATCTAATACTTACGTTGTGTTATTAACAGTTTTTCGTAGACAAAATTTTATATTTTTTTCATTGCTTGCTCTTTTTTTCTTTCTTTTCCTCCTCTTCGTTTGTTCTCTCCTTTAGATATTATTGAAGTCCTTAATTTGTAATTGGCACAACATTAGTTATATTTATATTAGGGAATTTAATTTCAACACCACGTTAGTAAGATGCAACACACATTGCACTACATTCCTTTTATTGTCATTTTCCACTGTAAATGGAAACCGGGAGACTGTGAAAACTCCTTCTTATTTGAACATTATCCTTGTAGTTAATGTGTTGTGTTAGAATGATTCTGCCAACATACAAGTAATGCCAACAGTCAGTAGTTCAAAAGTAATTAACACAAAATTATTACTAAAATACCTGGACCCATGCGAACACTCGGCACTGTTAATTGTTTTAAAAGTAAAATTACCTTAATTGTTAGAACCAACTTCGGTAACATCTTTCATATGGGGCAAGGGTACTCTCCAAAAAGTTAAGGAATGTCCATGATCTTACTATTTACAGCACGGTCAAAGAAACTTACTACGGGGTCGACACTGCAGAGCTGACCAGGAGGTCCTGGGTTTGAGTCCCGACGGCGCCAGGATTTTCAACAGCTTGTCATCTGGGTCGAATTCAGTCGCTGTCTGGAGAAGAATTCTAGCTCCTGGCTGCTCTGATCGGTAGTTTTCCGTGGTTTGTCCGGTCAATACCAGGCGAATGCCGGAGCAGTACCCTAACAAACAGGCCACGGACCGTGTGTCTTTCCTTCCTCTTCCTTGTCCTATCCTCACCCCTTAGACAGACACACACACACACACTAACATGTACTATACTACACACATGCCGGGAGACCGTTCGAAGGCGTAGAGCTAGTCCTGGCTGGGGCCGTGCCCCAGTGGTGGGAGATACTTGGTTCGGGACAACCCCATTGGTCGATGGTAGATCGCCTCGCCATCCAGCAGGGGGAGGTTCACCGCCACCTCCAGATGAAAGCACATGCACTATGAGTACACTTACGGGAGTAATAGTTGATGAACCCGGGTTCACTAACAATGAAACAATCATTACTCCGGGCATGGGAGGAGGGGGGCTGAATATAAGGTTTTAGGCCCTATGATGCGCCGTTTTCGGGTTATTCACAATGATAACGTATGTTACGAATTATATGTGTGCCCGACGATTTCTGTATAGCGTGACACATACAATTGTAAACTCTAGATGTTGTTAGCATTGGATGAAAATTGTAAGTTGTCAGAAATACGGATACAAATTATTGAAAACACCATCCATCATTGAACGAGATGATTCTCCATGTTGATTGCGCTTATCGAAGCAACCTCCATTACTTTAGTGTATTTCGTGTCCAAACATTGCAGAACTTTTTCTCGCAAACACCTTTATTTGCATTCCCGTGAAATTCATAAAGTCAGGAACACGATATCCCCTCCTACAAAAATATTGCGTCCAAAGTAAAGTAACTCGACAACAAATTTATTTCAGCAGACACGCACCAACGAATGCGACCTTTTTGATAGCCATAAAGTTAAACGAACCCATTTACTGACAATTACAGAATATTAATGATTACTCCCTTTCTTAGAAACCCTTGCCTGAATTTACTGCATACCATACCATATTTGACAGAATGTATGCCGAAAAAGTTGATTAGGAAAAATTACTAGGAAGAAACTATTAAATTCCAAGTCACTATTTTTCTATCTAACACATAAATATTATAGACATGAATTTGTAGAAGATTGAATATTTATATTTAAGTAATATTTATATATAATTTCCCATATCTTGTTTTACGTCCATATTCTTGTACCCAGAGGGTGACTATTTACGACAAATCGGAAATCATGCGAGGAAGGAAGAAAGAAGCTCCAGTATGCACGTGTGCCGTTTCAGAACAGCCAATTTTTGCTGCTTTAGGACCACATTTTGTATTCACTCGAAAACAGCACACCACTGGTTTAATCATACGCTATATTATTTTGAACACTATCAATTTAGTCCCTTAACATGAATTCTGGCGATGGAAATTATTCATCCAATTTTGTTGAGTGGAATTCTGTTTGAGCACATTATAATATATTAGCGTTGCTTTCCTCCCGCTGGTGAAAACCCTTTTGCCAGGTCCCGGTGCTCCGGAAAACACATTTGGCTAATGGCAGCTTTAATGTCCCGCGCCCTCACTCGGCAACGCAGACCAGCGGGTCAACGCCTGCCAGGCTGGCTTTCGCTCTCTGGACTGATTTAGCGACTCGTGTTGACACGTAACGCTGGCCTCCAGTCGCCCCTACTAAGAACACAAAATATGTTTGTGGATAGGTTTAGGGCTGAAAATTGAGGGATTTGCGGCGGACATTGACTGAAAAAATATGTCACTATTGTATGTACCGCCGTTAAAGAAGAACCTGTGTTTTCACCTGTGTGTTGACAATATTGTTATATTTTATTGCCTTCTCCGCCGGGTCTGCCATGCGGCAGACCCGTGATTGTTATTGTTAGCACGTACTGTTTTTGTACATTGTACTTTTGATTGTAATTGGGTTCCATCGAAAGAAAATAAAGCCGACCCTCTCTCCCGGCTGGCCTCTGGCGGATCACGCTAGCCTCAATCAGGGCTCGCCCTATGTACCGCCGTTTTTTTCCTATACCGCGATTTTCGTAACTTTGCCCCTGACAGGAATCAGCTGTTGACGGTTTCATCCAACCGGAAGCTTAAACGTCTCCATAGTGACGTCACTGTAGCGAAATATAAGCTTCCGATTGGAGAGCAGCGAAATAGCTGAGTCCTGTCAGGGGCAAAGTTACAAAAATAGTAGTATAGGACATTTCCAGCCGACAACCTTTTACGTCCCGATGGGACGCGTATTCGACCATACACTATACACCAACACACCTGCGGCCTCCTCTGTTCTGGGGTCAGCAGAACGCGAGGCCCTCCGCGACAACGCATGCACGAGAAACAAGGGACACGCAACCAAGCTCAAGGCGGGACTCGAACCCGCGACCCTCCGGACCGAAGCGCTGAGTCGGCACACGCTCTTAGCCACCTCGGCCATCAAGGTCCAGAATCGGTACGGAGAGCGCGCGATAATCACTCACAAAGAAATTGGCAGCAATTTTGCCGCCGTTTTTCGGCATATACTCCTAGCTTTTCCTACTAAACAGTCGTGGGTTTGGACACCGGCGCGGGAGAGCTCTACCAGTGTAACTGCACCGAGTAAACCGTTGCCGTAGCAGACACGCAGCATCGGTGATGATTACTTGCTCGATTACGGGCAGATCTTGCAGCTACATCTGTTTCACCAGCCGCGCTCGAAGTTCCAACCCAGAAACTCTCGAAGTTTTCTATTCTTCAAAATAGAAGAATCTCTCGGGTCTGCGCACACGCGTTGACGGACGCTTCAAAATTCCTTCTTCACACAACAGACGGCGATCGATTCGTTGTTTTAACACTCTTGTTACATATATGTAACAACATATCTGGTCACCTCGTATTGCAGCTGTTAGCACTAATTTGCAAATTTTATTTCTTCAATAAACAGAGACATACTAAAAGAAACATGTAAGCAAGTTTGTTCATTTCTGAATGCCAGATGTTGATTTAGCCGTGATCGCTAAGCCATTGACGCGCACGGTAAAACCGTGCACGATAAACCGTGTTTAGCGGCTATTTGCCTGTAGTTAAGTCGGAGGAAGGGCCGATGTAAAGCATAAAGCAAACGGTGGTTGGTTCGCATCGAAGTTGACGGGACATATAGCAGTTAAGTTCCAACGGTTTTGCTTCCTCTTATAGAAACAAATTCTCATATAACCGTATGTGCTAGTGGTAAAAATTTAGCAACAACAATTGCTTAGCACTAAATGTTACAAAAACATGCTGCTAGAGGGCTCCAACGGCTTCTGTGCGCGCACGAACGCGACAACAATGGGCGAGAGCTATTCGCACAAAATTTCCTTGAGCATTACAGGATTGAAATCACGCGTTCCGCGGGAGTAGTTCTCGGCCAATGAGATTCAAATCTCCGGCTAGCCGGCTGGCGTCGCTATTTCTTAGTTTCCCGGAGTTTCCGAGAGTGGTGAATTTTGGCCCCAGCGGCCGGGTGAACATTCCAAGCGCGCTTACCCTAAACGAGAGAACATGGGGTGCGGCGCCGATGAACGTTTACTATAAATATTTATTTTTTGTTTAATTTTTTATTTGCGAAGGTATTTATTTGATTTTATATTCATACTAATTTTTAATATACATTTTCTTCAAAACTTCATAATACGGGGCTATTTGAATATATGGGAGTTTGAATCCATGTTTTGTTGGTTCTTCAAATCGAAAAATCGATTGATGGCGAATCGTCCATCTGTCCATCTGCTTGTTTTCGTTAGTCAACGGTAGCGCCTAAAGTGTTCAGCCGATTTTCTCCAAAATCGATGCTCCCTGATCCATTTAAAGAACCTCAAGGCTCTCTGAATTAGAAACGGATATTTTAATTTTTGAGGTACTTTACATGAGGTTTCAACATTTTCAAAATTTCCCCAAATAAGGCTCGAAATGTGATTAACCCTGAACTGATACGAGGGGGATGATTCATGAACTACACAAATTCTCTAATGCTTTATATACCGTCTGTTCTTCAGTTTGTATGTGTGTGTATGTGTAAATTTGAAGCGTGACGTGAAATATAATTTAAATAGAATTCGATGAGTTTTAGATGTTTTCGTGATGAAGCCGATCCGTTGAAATCCGTTATTAGTGGAAATGAGAACAATTTTGAGAAGTTGAATGATTTTGTGATTGATGTACTCGAATTTCATGCTAGATGCCGCATGATCGCGACCTATCAAACACGTCTTGATCACGAGACATCTAGCGGCACGACCGAGAAAGACTCGGAATGCCGCGACATATTCCATCGTGATGACGTGCCTTGAGAGGCAGCTTTATAAAAATCGCACTATATAGCTGGGTAACGGGAGTGAGAGAAGACTGACCGCATGTTGCCGTCGGGCGGTTCTCCCGAACCCAGTTCGTTCGGGAGGCCTCCGATAGACGTTAATCCGCCCCCGCGCGTTGTTCCCCTTTCAATCAGCAGCGCCTCTTTTCTTCGTCACGTCTCCCCTGTGGCTTTGACGCAGCTTCCGTCGCGCTCCCGGCGCACGCCGCCGCCGCCGCCGCCACCGCCGCCGCCGCCGCCGCCGCCGCCGCCGCCGCCGCCGCCGCCGCCACCGCCGCCGCCGCCGCCGCCGCCGCCGCCGCCGCCGCCGCCGCCGCCGCTGCCGTGGTCGTGTTGTCTCGGCCCCTACATGCGCGACCTCTGCCAATTTCCGCTCAGTGGCTCTCCGTTTGCAAACCTCGTCCTCTGCCGCTGGATCACATTTCTCCCGTTCGTCTTTATCGGTTATTTCCGCATCTCCCAGTTCGACCAACCCATACCGACTGCATTCCGCGGTCTACTTTTCCCAAGCTGTTTATCCTGCTCCTCAAAAAGACATACTAGCCACACTACATCCCGTTCCGTTTTCCCCCTTGGTTTAAGGATTCGTTTCCACGTTCACAACCGGGAGAGGTGGCTCAGTGCATCAACTGATGTCACTGCAATCCCTCTGACGGGGAGGTCGTGTCTGGAGGAGAATTCTAGCGGCCGGCTGCTCTAATCGGTAGTTTTCCATGGTTTCTCCGATCAACACCAGGCAAATGCCGGATCAGTATCCTCACAAACGGGTCACGGACCGCGCGCGATCTTTCCTCCCTCTCCTTGTTCTATCCTCTCCTCTTACACATGCACTTACAGTAACATGAACCACTCTATGCGCATGCCGGGAAACCGGTCGGGAGCTTACAGCTTGTCCCGGCTGGGGCGGTACCCCACTGCTGGGAGATACTTGGTTGTGGGAAATCCCCGCTAGTCGACGGTAGATCGGCGCCGTATCTCGCCGTCCAGCGGGGAAAGATCACCGCCACCTCCCTAGGAAAATCACGCACTACACTTACCGGACTAATTACCTCAGTAGTTGACGCGCCAGGAATCACGAATAATCAATCAATTCACGTTTACCGTGATTTGCTTAGTATCATATTAATCCTTTATAATTGATACACTTCTGCGAGTTTTTGAGAAAAAATTGCATGTCATTTTTATGTGGTTTCACTGTTTGCGAACATCGTCCTTTGCCTTTGCTGTGTCGCATTACTCCAGTTCGTTCTTATCGGTTATTTCCGCGTCTCTCAGTTCGCCTCTGCAAGTATTTCCAGTTCTGTTTACTTTGGCAATCTAAGCGAGCTATGATGCCATGGACTTTTATTTCCAGAAATGTCGTTTTATGTGTGCAAGCATTCTCGATGCACGAGTTCTTATATCCGTACGTGTTCTGATACTGCGAGTCCTGGCAATTGTATCTTCCTTACTGTTGCAGACGCATTTGCTTGTATTGGTCTATGTAGACACCATAGAGTGAGAATGTCAAAAAACAAATTTTAGAAATAGCAAGTGTATTCAACTCAAAAGGGTGTGCAATCTTATTATGCCTTCAAATACAAAACCGATATTTCTGAACTGCTTAACACATTTTTTCTATGCACTGTCAAAAAAAGTATCACTTCAAATTCTCGTCAACAAATTTATAGCACGACTGTCACTCCTTCTTTCCTGTGTCATTGAAGCATTATTTAATTTATTCTGTATAGTCAGGACATGGAGATGTTTAATTTTAAAATTTTCTAAGCTGCTTAATGTTCTTTTTTTGTGACAACAGACGAGCATTAGACATCTTCAGCTACCTACAAAAACATTATCGCTGCTACATTGTGTGGTAACAGAGTAAAAGTGAAGTCAAAAATCTTATTTTGAAGAAAACAAGGGTTAGATTATTGAGCCAACGCTTTTTCCTACGCTCAACGCTATTTACCAACGCTATTTTGTCGTTAAGGGGGCAACATTTGAATAAGGTCGTTTTACTAAAATAAAATAGTTACTGAACTTGTAGTTTCAGTACTTAACCCAATTTCGCCGAAAAATTGACTTAAGAACTTTTACCCCGTGACCACAGCTTTGTAGAAAACGGCTCTTCGTCACTTTTATTCCGGGCCATCCCTCTTGAACCTTGCCCCGCCCGTTCGCAGGCCGCGTGTCCAGCGCCTCTCGTGGCACATCCAGGCCGTGCATCACCTGCAGCCCAGCGCCCCCCCCTTCCTTCTCAACCGCTACCCCGACCCAACCCAGAGTATGCCGAAATCGTTTCAAATGTGGGCATAGGATTCCTATCCTTTCAAGACATTTATCCGAAAAATGATTTAACAATACTCGACATACTAAAAAATTAAATAAAAAATATGTTAATAGATACAAATAAAATTAACCTAAGTGAACACAAAATTTGAAGGTATCTATTAAGTTACAGAAATTAACTATTTTAACGAGAGGCTCCCGAAAGTAACAATTTTCATTCATTTAAGTGTATTACGAACAGACATTTCCTATGCAATTGAAGAAAAAATTCAAACTTTTTGGTTCTACGTTCTATATTTTTTTTTGTTATTCTCTCATCATTATTCCTCGAAATATCAACAGCTGTAGCTGAAAATTTTAGCCTTACATCACTTATCGTTATCGCCTTCTTTGTTGCAGAGCACTAAAAGCTAGAACATTTTGTACGTACTGCCGTTTTGAAGTTGACCTGAATACTGAAATAGTTCTTTTTGTATTAAGAGTGTGAAATTGTTTTGGCGCGATCAAGAGTTTTTTGCCGGGACCGGTGAATCGAGATAAAAAATCTAAGTCATATAAGAAACAAACAGTTTGCAAACGAAATATAAACATTTTTGTAAGATCGTATAGAAATGCTTCCATTACAATTGTTTCATCTCCGTACAGTACTCAGCATTTTGGATAATTAAAGCTTTAGCCTTACAAGGATATCTCATAATGAGTGTTATTATTCAGTTTGAAGACTTTTACATCTGCTTTCGCCTGTAATGTTCATTCCGAAAGTCAGAATACTTAATTCACCATTCGATTGAATGATTGATTGATTAATTGACCGTTGGTGATTCGCACGCGTCAACTACTACGGTCATTAGTCCCGTATTTTTGCTCGGGAGGTGGCTGTGGTCTTCCCCCGCTCCCACTGATTGACGAGATCCGGCACCGACCACAGGCGGATAGCGGGTTTTCCCAAACAGGGTCACCGCCCCAGCCGAGACAACCTCTAAGCTGTCGACCGATCTCCCGGCGTGTGTGGTAATGTTGTGCATGTTAGTGTGTTTGTGTGAAAGGGGTAGTGTGTTTGTGTAAATAGCAGAAGGAAGAGGTAGAAAAGAGCGCAGCAGTCCGTGGCCCGTACTCCGGTATTCGCCTGGTGTTGATGGGAGAAACCACGGAAAACTACCGATCAGAACATCCAGCCGCTAGAATTCTCCTCCAGACAACCACTGAATTCGATCTAGCTGACAAAGAAGTGTCGAAAATCGTGTCACCGTCAGGACTCGAACCTAGAACCTCCTGGTCAGAGGGACTTCAGTGACATTAGTTGCTACCCTGAGCCATCTCTCCCTTTCACCGTTCGATAATCACCTTGTTTCATAACATCGTCAAAATACCTGCTTATCGTATACTGGAATGATAACTCATTTTGTCCATTTCAATGCAGACCGTGGATTTTCGATAGTGTTAAATCAGTACATTGTTGTTGTTTTTTATATATCCCCGTAGAATATATTACTACTATTTAAAATCTGCCCCGTTTTTGAAGAAATGATCTTTACCGTTGTTCCTGCGTGCTTTTTTTGATTGGTTCGTTGCCTCTGCACCGCGTGCCTTGTAAACACGTCTCCCGAAGCGCTCCCTTGCGCCCGGTGCAAATAAACGGAACGTACACAATCTCTCCTCGCGCCGACGCCAAAAAAATACAGCACCGCCCGACAGAAATAATGGATTGTCGTAATTCGCCCCGCGTCCTCCGCTGTTGATCAGGAATGTAAATTAGCAACCGCCCCTTCCCCGCATTGCTAGGGCCCCGCACGCTTCACTTCGCGAAAGGTCATGCATATTTTACACAAGTAATCGTGTTATATGTACACAAGTAATCGTGTGTGCTTGTCTGCGTGCGCGCCGGAGTGTGCTTGTGTGTGTGTACGAGTATGCTTGTGAGTTGGATGTATGTTCGTGCGAGCATGTGCGTGCGGGCGTGCGGGCGTGCGGGCGTGCGGGCGCGTGTACTTCGGTGTTGATGTGTGCGTTCGTGTGGATGTGTACTTGCATTTTGTTCGTTCGTGTTCGGGCTATTGCGTGCTGGAGTGTGCGTGGCCGGTGCGTGCGTCTGTCCGTCTGCGCGCATGTGTGCTGCATGTATGTTTGTGTGGGTATGCGTGAGATGCGTAACTGCATTGCATGTGTAAGAGCATATGATGTGTGCGTGTGTGTGAGTGCGTGTGTGTGAGTGCGTGTGTGTGAGTGCGTGTGTGTGAGTGCGTGTGTGTGAGTGCGTGTGTGTGAGTGCGTGTGTGTGAGTGCGTGTGTGTGAGTGCGTGTGTGTGAGTGCGTGTGTGTGAGTGCGTGTGTGTGAGTGCGTGTGTGTGAGTGCGTGTGTGTGAGTGCGTGTGTGTGAGTGCGTGTGTGTGAGTGCGTGTGTGTGAGTGCGTAGAGTGCAACTGATGTTTTGTTAATACAATAGTAAGGAATATTATAAGTTTTTTGAATTCGCTCAATATTGAATCTGAAAAACTGTTCATATAAAACTGATGATAATGAAATAGAACTTTGAATAAGTTGTGCTACCAAGGCGAATTAAAAAACTTCTGTAGAGTTTTAGAATATATTTTCTAATAAAATAATAAGTAATAATTGTGTTCTCTGTGCCTAAAAACATGAAGATACGAAAAGAAAAATTTTGTTCAACGTGTTTCGTTATGCTAATGTTCGGATATTAGGAACAATCGCTGTCTTCCTATTTTTGAAACTCTATTCGAGCAGTAAGTCCCAAAGAATATAGATATTTTGGTAAAGGAGATAAAACTTTGAACGGTGAAAATTCCGCAAAGATTGTCCTTGCAACTCGGGTATTTTTTTACGATTCGCAATATTGAGGATTCTTGTAGCCTATTCTTAATTAGTAAAGTCGATCATTATAAAATATCAGATACGCTGTTTAATCAATCTGTTCCAACACTAGGAATGTGCAAATATAAACTTTAATAAACCCTGGTTGGTTGGTTCTATTTATTAATATAAAAATATGCATATTCTAAGGTAGTATTCGAGGTTTTATTAATGCGAAATGCCATTACTATCGGTTATTAGTTGACACTAATTTAATATTGACACATTCTGTTGTTTAATATTTCTACATATTAATTTTGGGATTATTTCACGCTGTATAGGCGAAGAGTATAAATAATTCAATTCAGCGCAATAAAATGTCGATCACGAGGTTGAAGTTAGATTTCTGAGCAGAGTGTTTTGCATCAAGATACTTATTCGCGAAATCCAAAATATGAAAGTCACTTACAATATTTAGCTTTATAATCTTCATGAACTTCATTTTTGTGACTTTGATGAGTAATGATTTTAGGCGATTTATAATCTCTACGGTCCATCATTTAATTTATTGTGTTGAAAGGTGTCATCAAAGAGAGTATATGAGTATAAAAACACAGATAACAGAAAAATATGTGCTAGAAACATAAATGTTTACCTCCAAACGGCATTAAATTAGATTTGCGGAAATACGAGGAAATATATTCTGAAAATTCTTGCTTGCCATTTATCGAAATATTACTCTCCATACGAAATATATTTACCTCATTATTTCTACTCACGATAACAGAACATGCTTATTAATGCTTAGAGGCATAAGTGTGGTATTTTTTTGCGTTTTGTTGGTCAGCTGACCAATGAATGAAAATCTGAATTTCATAACCTTGACCAGTGAAACAAAAAAGTAGTCTTGAAAACTATTACTTATTGTCAACTTTTGATTAACTGAATGCTTCACGACAAACTTGTGAAACCAATCCAATTTTTGTAGCCAGCACTGTGAATGACACAGTTGTTTTCTCCACAAATTTACGCTTTGCTTTGAAATGTTTCAGGGTTCCTGGATGACAATGTTCCTGACGGTGATCGTCTCTCTGTATGTCTTCTCTCATGCGTACAACCTTCTCCTGATGCTGTGGTATGAAAACTGCCAGCTGCAGATAAACAGTCAAATGGGAGTGACGAACGCCAGGTACAAGATTTCACTTCTTAATAACATAAATGTTTTTTTTGTGAAAAATTAATTTTTAAAAACCTGTAATGTGTTTATATTATTATCTAAATTTCAAGTCTAATCAGTTGGAACGTAGTATAAATTGAAAAAAAAAACAAAAAAAATCTAACGTACCCGCACGAGAACTCTCGCATGCTACACCCCACCCTCTTCCTTATTTTTCCATGTCCATATTAAGCATGTAATATATATTTTTCTTCAAGATCCTCTTATCCTCCGTCACTTGTTCTATATGTCACCTTGTATTTGATAACAATATAATACACCCTTCTCAATACAAACTATTCTTATTTAACTTAATTTACGAGCAAAGAGTTTAATTCAATCTCATAGAATATCAAATAATTAGTAATTTCACATACAGTTGCAGATTCTGCAGATTCTGAACAGGTGAGGTAGAATCGAGAAGAGGTGAGGCAGATTCTACAGGTTCTGAACCTGTTTCGTGTCATAGCGAACATGTATATCTCACAAGTTGAGCTTTGTAGTCTTAAAAACGTATATTTTTATGCCAATAATCTGGAGTTGTTTTGTCCTTATTTTAATCAATTAAATGAGGTCTTTTCTAACCCTTCCATATACTTTTGGAGGTTTGGCATCCTCTACGGAAAGGATTGTAAGCAGAACCTCAATTTGTTAAAATTATTAGCCTACAACATCCCATAAAGGGCAAAGGCCTCCTGCTTTAGCAGGATTATAGTAGGTTGACATTTGTAAACTCAACAAATAGTGCCGGGGAGCTTCATCTTTGTTTTGCTATTAGTATCCCAGTTGTCTCCATGTTGTCCTCTCTTGTGCCAATCTCGTCCAAGTGGGACCAGCTACCTTGCTTAGTTCGTCTGCCCATATTCTTCTCTGTCTCCCTTGATTCCTCCAGCCATAACGAGGGTTCCAGGTTGTTATAACGCCTTTGGCCCATCGCCTTTGGTCTTGTCTAATGATGTGTCCTTCCCAATGCCATTTACTCACTTTGGCTTGCAGTACTGCATCTTTGATTTTGGTCTTTTTCCTAATTTTCGTTGATGGTATTTTGTCTAAGAGCGAAATGTTTCACATTTTTCGTTCCATTTTCCCCTGGCATAGTTGTATCCATTTTATTTGCGCTACTGTTAAGGACCATGTTTGTGATCCATAAGCCAAGATGCGCACGTCCATTATTATTTATTTAGCAATATTTTAGCTTTTAATTTAGCAGTATGAAGGAAAGACTCCAAAATTTTCTCCACGCTAATTTAATTATTCTTCTAACTTCTTTATCTTTTCTATTTGTAAATGATACTAGCTAGCCTAGGTAAACATATTATTAGACGTAATCTATGCTACTGTTGTTCACCGTTATTACTTTAGGTTCGCTGTTACTCATTATTTTAGTTTTCGATAAGTTCATTTGCAACTGACCTCAATGCATCTTGCGTTTACATCGCATAGCATTTCTTTTAGAGTTTCGGGTGATGTGGAAAATAGACCAATATCGTCTGCAAAACGGAGGTTTGTTAATCGCCGTCCGCTGCTTTTTTTCCAATTCTCAAATTTTACGTGAAATTAAACATATTTTCTCGTTGGAGAGTTTTCTCAGGGATACGCTCGTCACATATAGTATGCTTAACATTTTCATATTTGGGTAAATTTACGGAAGTAACAGGCATGTTGAATGCACTAATTGGAGGACGTTGTTTTAGACTGCGATAAGAAATCGTGTTATCCATATCTGCACTCGTACAAGGTAGTTTATCTTAAACAGATAGATCAAAGATAAGCTTAATTACAGTAATTTCAGATAGTTACTTTTCAAGTTTTTTAATTAGTAATTTCATCCAACTTGGATGTTTTAATTCTTCTTGTAGAAAAAGTTTACTGAAATTCCTGGTTTTGTTCATAGAGCTTTAAACAAAACTATTTTTAAGAGTTTTTCAATCAAATGTCACTTGTATGCTCCAAATTATTAGGCAAATTGATTGCTGCTTGAGAATATTTACTTGGAAGTTTGATGAATGTGAGAAAAACGTTTTTTTCCTTCTTAATAATCAACGCTAACACAGTTAGGTTGCTTGATAGCTACATGGCAAACAATTCAATGCTTTAAAAACATCGGAAATTTCAAAAAACCATTTGCAACTTCATTTCTAACAAGAGGTACACCTAAAGAAACATGTTCAAAATATCTTTTCTATTGCACAGACTAATATGTAAAAGTAATATGAATGTACAGTAATGTGCTCGAAATGTTCAAGTGCCTCTTGCTTCTGTTCGGCAATTTTTCATGTAGTACATATCTTCAAATTACTGCCTGCTTTCCGTTTAGTCAGGAACGTTAAGCCCATTGGGTCTGAAAACACACTTCAATCATTGAATTTTTCATCATTTATATTGCTTTTAGTGTGGGGTTCATACAAAGAACAATTTTCTCCAGGATTCTGCTAATAATTTGGATAGTTTCGTTGCCCTCGTGATCCTGCATTACTCTAGTGTATTAAATGTAATTAATACAAATTCTTTGAACAATAAATCTCTCGAATTGCCACTTCTCTCGAAATATATTCATACTTGTTCTCATGACCTTATTACATGATAGTTTTAGCTAGGATGAATTGTTGGAATCGGTTTCTCTCTCTCAGAACTTAACTTTTTCTTTCAGAAAGGAAGCGAAGCGAAGGTAAAGGAAAAGCAGTTGATGATTCATTTACGTATTTGACACGTGTTGCTTTACGTAAACTAACAGATTGTCACTTAAAGAAACGATGCAGAAATATTGTACTCAAGAGTTGTGTTCATCAGTACTCCTATTTTTTCAGCCGAGTTCAGTGAAAAAGAAAATCATCAGACTGACGGGAAGATAACGTCTGTTAATGTCTACGATTTGTCTACCTTTTACTTTGTCACTTGACTGGATTACATAATTTATTTTTAAGGCCAACCCACGTACGGACAGTAATTCATACTTGACTTTGCACAATGTGTACAGATCACATCTATTTTAATATTACGCGAATTTCTTAATTTTCAAGTTCTGCCAATAGATAGTAACGAGATACAAATCATATTATTATTGCTATTAATATTATTGAATATATGAGATCGCTATTGATACTTGGATTTTGGCACGCATTTCTGTTTTCTGAGCATTCTACTGGAAAAGGGTTTAAGATTTTAAGGAATACAAATTTTATATTAAACCATTGCACTTACTGCAGACCAATTGCAATAGACCATTGTGTATTTTCTAATTTTGCTTATTATTGTGAAGATAATTTCAATAATTCTTCAATGTTTTGCCTCCGTAGTAATAAGCTCAGATTCAAATAAAGTCGATTTTTCTCATTGAAGCTTCAATCTCAAGAGTATTTTAGAAATCCCTTTTTAATTTACCTCCTCATTCTTACATGTATCATACATAATTTCCACTGTTATACCCCGTTTGAATTCAGTTCATTTTAATTGTCGAATAGTTCTAGAAAAATAATTGAATCTCTTAGCATGTGATCGTAGTGTAACTTAAATTTTTACTAGATTTTCTTTACACTAGACTGCAATGCAGCGTGGGAATATTCTACGAGTACAAACTATTAACTTTACCTCAAATGTACTAACTCTCTTGCTCTACTAACTCTCAATGGGGGGAAGTTATCGGTAGTTTTTTTTTCAAGCAGTTTTTTCCCTGCATCTTTGTTTCTATAAGGAGTTACTGTTTCATCGTTTAGGTTTTTTTATTCGGGCCTTTACTACCCATAAGTGATTCGTCTTTCATCGCTTAGCGTATCTGAAAAAACAATTAGAAGCCGCCGCCTTATGAATTTGTTTCGTAGAAATGTCTTCGGCGATCTCTCGCAGCCAGGTCCGCCAACAAGCGCCTTGCAATCTTGTTTTACTAGATATCGAAATGTTGAGCAGTCGACGCAGCGTAGTAACCATTAAACTAATTCTGTGTAATATATTATGTCCATGCTATACCTCGAAAACTGAAAATATTTTAACACTTGCAGAAAATTATTGAAATATATTGCTAAATGAATTTTTGTTTACTTAAATATATACAATTTTCTTTCAGTTCTATTGCAACTTATTTTGAGGTCCGCGGTTACACCCCCCGCCGGGTTTGGTGGCATCAAGTAAAGTCACTACAGTGGCTCTGGCCCTAGAGTTCGTAGAGTTCAAATCCCGATGGCGGGAGGATATTTGACACTAGCTAGATAGCTGTGTCCTCGCGATCTTTCCTTCCTCTTCTTTGGACTATCTTCAATCCTTACTTAGATACGCTTACACTTGCATGCATTACACTACCACATATGTCGGGAGCTTAGAGCTTGCCCCACTTATAGAGATACCTAGTACGAGAAAATCCTGCTAGCCGACGTGTAGGTGGGAGCCGGATCTTACCACGCAGCTGAGGAAAGTCAACACCACTTCCAGCGATAAAGACATGTACTACGCATAAAGAATTAAATACCGGAGAGATGGCTCAGTGCATCAACCTGATCTCACTGCAGTCCCTCTGACCGGCAGGACCTAGGTTCGAGTCCCGACGGCGGCAGGATGTTCGACACTAGCTTGTCAGCTAGCTCCAATTTAGTTGCTGTCTGGAGGAGAATTCTAGCGGTCGGCTGCTCTGATCGGTAGTTTTCCGTGGTTTCTGTGATCAACTCCAGGCGAATGCAGGAGCAGTACCCTTACAAACGGGCCACGGACCGCGCGCGATCTTTCCTTCCTCTTCCTTGTCCTTTCCTCTCCACTTACACACACACTTACACTAACATGAAATACACTACCACACATGTCGGGAGACCGGTCGGGAGCTTACAGCTTGTCCCGGCTGGAGCGGTGCCCCGCTGGTGGGAGATACCTGCTAGGGGAAAAATCCCGCTAGTCGACGGTAGGTCGGTGCCAGATCTTGCCCTCCAGCGGGGAAAAGATCATCGCCACCTCCCGAAAAAAACACGCGCTACACTTACGGGACTAATGACCTAAATAGTTGACGCGCCCGGAAACACGAATCAATCAATCAGAACTAAAGATTTTAGCAGCTGACTTGCTCGGAAACAATAAATCAATCAATCTTTAAATTTCTTGCAAGAATAGAGTAAAAAACACTTAACAAGGTGAGATAGGTCCGATTTTCACAGTTAACTTACAATTTTCGAAAATTGCAAAATTTTTTTCGCGTCGTAAAATTTTGATAATGTAAATTTGTTTGAAAATTGAAGATAGATTTTTCCTTCAAATAAAATTTGTTCTCCTTACTGAGTTGTTTCAGGAAGCGTATATACATTTTTTAAACCACTTTTGTATACTTGGGTTTTTCGTTCTCTCCTTTTTTCTTCCGTGACCTTGGTGCGCCAAGAAAGAAAAACCCAAGTATAATTGTTCTTAGCGTCTGTGCACCCTTTGCCCTGAATCGCTTTGATTGGCTGATTGGCAGCGTGATGAAGGCGGCGGCGTGCGGCACGTGGCTGGGCGACCTCATCACGGCGCTGATGGTGACGGACATGATGCTGCAAGACAACCTGTACCCGCACTGGGCGCCGCGCTTCCGCCAGCTGTGGCGGCGCTCCAACGTGCCGCGCATCCTCATCTTCTGGGTGGGCTCCGTCGTCGCCACGTCCGTCGTCGTCACGCTCATCGTCAGCGACTGGATCTCCTGGGACCACCTCAACCGCGACTTCCTCGCCACCACCGGTGAGCATCTGCCGTCTGCCCCCGAACCGTCCTGCCAGTCAGGGAAAGAATTGCCCGGAGAATCATTCGCTTATCAATCCACCCTTGCCCTAACCACTCACTCTGGTTCTCCTGGGACCACCTCAACCGCAACTTCCTCGCCACCACCGGTGAGCATCTTTCGTCTACCCACGAACCGTCCTGTCAGTCAGCGAAAGAATTGGCCGGAGAACTACTCGCTTACGAACCCACCCTTGCCCTAACCACTCATTCTGGATCTCCTGGGACCACCTCAACCGCGACTTCCTCGCCACCACCGGTGAGCATTTGCACGAACCACCCTACCAAAGAACGCCTGAACTGCCCGGAGAACCTCTCGCTTACCATCCCTTGCTCATAACCACTCATTCTTCGTTCCCCAGAACAAACTTCTCGCTGTTTCCCTTAATATATCTACTTGTACTCTTTCCACGCAGCCATCTAAACTATTTCTTTCCTCCTGGAACTTTCCCTCTGTCCTATCCCTACCTTACCCCTTACCGCGCTCTCTTACCCTCCCCCTATCCTACCTTCTTACCCTTCCCCATCCTACCCTCTTACCCTTTCCCTGCCCTACACTTTACCAACTCTGTTACTCATCCTAGCTTCCACTTACCCCGCTTTTCATCCTCGCCAATTCTACCCCTTACTTCTCGCTTTTACTCACCCCTACCTAACCCCTTACCTCTTACCCCGCGCTCGTATCTTCTTTTTATCCTACCCTCTTACCCTCCTCGTGTCCTATCTCTTAAACAACTTCTTACCCACCTCGACCTTATCCCTTATCCCGTCCTCTTGCTCTCCTCTAACTTAACCCTTATCCCATCCCTCCTTCTCTCCTACTCCTTTCCACGTTCCTTATCCTGCTTCATCTTCCCTTTTATCCAGAGAACTAGTATAACCCTTTGAATGCAATATTTAATACTGTGTTACGTGAGGGGCGAATAATGAAAGTTTTGGGCCTTACTGACAAAAGATGTCTTCAGTTTCATGATTGGCGTCATAACTATCTTCCTGACTTACATGTTCGAAATATAACTCAATAGTATGCAGAGTTTGTTATATCGAAAATAACAATATTTAACGTTTTTATTCTTTTTACCTTCTTTGTGAAGGTATGGATAACTATGAAATAATTTTTGAACTTTTTACCTTTCTTTTCAAGAGAGTAGGTGAAATCTGAATGCAGCCCCGATCTGTCAATGCTCTCAATTATCAGTACAGAAAGTCTGCAGAAACACAAATAACATGTATTAAGACTGTTTGGTTAGGATATAAAAGAAGAGATAATAAGAGATACATACTCTACCCCCATCGTCCCCTTTACCCCGCAACTTATCAACCCCAAGACCTCTCCGAATCACCCCGAATCGCCTTCTCACAAAATCACCTCCCAAATTTAGTTTCCATAAATTTTACCAGTAAAACACATTTCCGTTGTGGACAAAAAATGCTTTCTCTATTCACTGTTGCAGGTAACAGTGTAATAAAGCGGTGAATGGTGAAAGTAGCATACGTGCACGGTCAGTGTGCTTGTATGTCCTTGGTATGGAGGAATGCTAAAATTTGAGGCCGCGTTTAACATTACGTAAATATTGATATTGATTAATAATTATTTGGGCGTGTTTTTGGGAATTGCTTTTTAATTAACCTCATTTTCTCAACACTTCAAAAGGTCTGTATGGAAACAGCATCCCTTTCTTGTCTCTTATTTCATTCCTCTCACAGAATGCAGAAGATCGCTGCCAAACTTCAACCAACTGAAACCGTCCGTTTAACGACTTCAAAAATTGAGAAGTTTCTGAAAAGGGCAAGCAGCACGGGATCGCTAATCAGAAGCGGCAGCGAGCGCTGTAAACCTGCCTGCGTAATCGCCTTTGCGTCGCGGACGTCGCCGCCGCGACTCTGAAAGCCGAGCCTAAGTAGCTTCCAGCAAATGAAAAGTGGCTGGCCCTCGAAGGGAGAAAGAGAGGAGTGCAGAGTTGGTTATCGACTACAAAGTAACCCAATCTACCCCCTTGAATCCGACTCTGGATCTATCGACATGTGTTTGCGCTTAGCTGCGAATTAAGTGAAGCGTCGAAGAGAAACGGGGAAGCGACGCGCAAGACTAATTTAATAAACAGATGATTGGGCGAGCGCCGCCAGCAAATGAGCGGAACGAAGGGTCGCCAACCGAAGTCGGACGACGCACGAATTGAATGCGATGAGCGGTGGAGTTTGGCAGCGCGAAAATTGGGTTATGTTATAGAGGGACAAAACGGAAATATAACTGATCATTCGTTTTACCCGATGACGTGAATGTTTGACAGGAAGATGGAAGATTAACGATTTCGATTCATATTGTGCTGCGGCGTGATGAATGGAGGTGAAAACGCAGAAGGCCGAGAAAAGCTGAAATGCAGTAAAATAATGGAGAAGAGAAGAAAAATATGTTCTGGAAATTAATTATCAGATAAGGTAATTCCCCTCAATTTTATAAACACGTAACACTAGTGAACTCACCTCCCAGTTTTCTTCACGAAGCTTTATGTAAATCGTGTCGTGAAAAATAAAAATCACCTGTGCATGTGCGTCCTTATATTTTAATCACATTGTACGCATGATTGTGGAGAAGATAGAATTATGAACATACGAAATAATGTTTAACCAAATACTGTACAGTACGAGTGGGTTTAGTAAATTGATGCGACACGTTGAATGAAATGAAAATTAATTTTAAATATTTCTTAAATTTATGTATATATGAAGAAAAAATATTTTAAGCCCCGTGCAATTAACAAGAAATATTATTTACAAAACTACAAAATATATCAGAAACAGAAGGAATTTTACAATCAGTTAGTTTCGAACGTGACTCTCAGAGTAGAAAATTTAAACGGTCATGTATTATATTGCTACGTTAAATGTAGCTGTAACGTGTTTGGTGTGAAAGTCTATCGATCTTCCTTTGAAACTTCTTAAATTTTGCTGAGCAAATAGGCATATACAAAAAACAGTTTTCCGCAAACTCTTCCTGTTCTGCAATATAAGTTTTGCAGAGTCTTCGAAGTGCTTGCATGCTTCCAGAGGAAATAATGTCTTTCAGCACAGACATTCATAGCTTGTTTGAACTCGTCTTTTTCTCCTTTCCTGGCAGAAGAGCGTCTGTCACTGAAATATTAGTTCCCAAATTTCGTGGTCCTTTAGTATGAGTTGTGGTAAAAGATTTGCATCACACTACTTCTGTTTCTCTTTTGTTTCACACTTTGAGTTTTTTTCATCCTCACACATCAATGAACAATCAATGAACAATGAGCCAATTGATGTTAAAATCAGGAATGCTGTTTCAGGAAAATTGAATGTTGTTTAGCACTGTATTAGCATTGCAGCAGAAAACAGATCCGATATGCCACTTACATGGAGGATGCCATTTTGTGTGTGATGAAGTTTTCTTCAAGAATGAGGGAGAGGTTCCAAAATAATGAGATATTATTTTCCGTTGCAAACAATATATTAAATCATGTAGCATACTGTAATGTAGTTCTCACATTCGATCTTAACTTTCTATAGAGTAAGCTGTGGCCTATTTATTCTTAATTTATTCTTATTTATTCTTTGAAACGGCATATTTTTGTGATTAATTACGTGCCGTTTGTTGAGGGGAGCAGCAAATGTACTAACAGGATTTATAAGTACGAATTTCCTTCACCGAAGTTAATTAATCTATACTAATCATTTCCAATGATTGAATAAATTGAAAGAAAACTACGCTATCTCGGCCATGTGGTAGATGTCTATGGTTTTGTTAGATACACACAAACTCGAGAAGAGTCCAAAACAATTGAACAGTTTCCATTTTGACTGAGAATGCAAATATTTGATTGTGTTATTTAGCCAATTTAATCATAAGATGTGCCTACAATTCTCCTGAATTCTCAAACTTACTGCGCGTTACTGCTGACGTCAACAGACGTCACTCATCACCGAGGCTCCAATGAAAATGTCTCCCGCCATTAAACATTTGCTCCTCACGTATTATGATATGGAACAATAACTCTTTTGGTATTCTTGTTATAAAAAGAAATGATGTACTGTATAGATACTATACCATGTTATTACAGTATTCGTGAGGATATTTGACATACGTTAAAATATTTAATTTATTTCAGTGTTTACGAGAGAATTGTATTTGTTTTTTATGAGCAGTGTGTGCTACGTTTTGGAAAACCATTTTTTGAGGCTGCATTCTGATGCATATTTGCTACTGTATGTCTCTAATAAGTACATACTCTCCCAAATAGACTAAATTTCTTTATCATTAATTCCATGTAATTGATCCCTAACATAGGTTTGCCAGATTCGGCGGAATTCCACTTGTTGAGATGGAAAACATTTCTCTCTCGCGGGACAAAAATTGACTTTGCGGAATACTGCCCAATGGGCGGAAATCCATGAAAACATGTGCAGTTTTGGGTGGCTTTCAAATTTCGAAGAAAACAATCAAAAAACAACCACAACGACGTTGACAATGAGGTTGATTTTTAATTTTTTTTACTTTAAATATGATTTTTCATTAATCATTTGTTAATTCGTTCAAATTTACTTTGAGAATTGTGATGTTTGTTTTTAAACCTCTAGTATAGGGTGTGTTCTAAACGTCATAGATTTTTTGTTGTGCAAAACATGAGTATATAAATATATCACATTGGCAATACTTGGAGTTAATTTTAGAACACGCCATTTACAATTTGGCACCTTTTGGAAGTACGGTGTCACTGGCATTTTCCACTTAGACATAAGGAATAAGAATGCATATGTAAGCTTCATTTTAAATATTGAGATGTAACGTATTGTTACAAAAACTTTTTACATTAAGTATTAATTGCAATGTTCACAAGCAAAAGAAACTACTCAGCATTTCAAAGGGACACTACCCCCCCCCCAAAAAAAACAACCTTAATAATACTTTTATTTTAACGCAAATTCAAGTTTCCGCTTGGAAAGTCGAATTTTTCTTACTGGACCGAATTGGAGATTTCCAGCCATCTAACGGTGGATGTTTGTACGAAGCATCTGGCAGCCCTGCTCTAACGAACGCGTGAAAGAGTAACTACTAATTCGTCATCAACGATGACCTAGGAAAGATATGAATCTGCTTCAGATTCTGCGCCTGCTGGAATTGGTACTAGCAGCGGACGGGGTCCAGTTATAGTTACGTCGTTGGAGCGTTGGTCGCACTGGTGACCGCGAGGGGTGGGGGGTGAGTGGTTTGGCGAATGCGCTCTGGAGAGGAGTGGATTGCGAGTGGTGGATTGCGTCTGTTGTGGATGACTTCTCATTATCGCAAATACGAGATCGATAGACCATAACTGCTCAGCGAGAGAGTAGGTCAAGTACACGTAGCAGAGGATGTGAGTGAAGTGGACAAAATCAGTGAGACACGTTCAGCAGAAATAATAGAGGGTAAATTCGTGATTCCAAATCCATGCGATATAACGAAAAAAGAAATAGTTTCTTCATTTTAATTAGGGAAAGATTTTGTAGCCAAGGATATGTGATGTGATATGACATGTGATGTGATAGGACATGTGATAGGAAATGTGATATGATAGGAAATGTGATATGATAGGACATGTGATGTGATAGGACTTGTGAGGTGATTGGATATGTGATGTGATTGGGCATGTGGTTTAATTGGACATGTATCTTGGAACTACAGTGATTTAAGATTCATCTGTTGGAGGTGGTTGTTGTTTGTTGACCCATAGTAGTTTGTTGACTTCCCAGTAGAGACACAAAATCACTTGTAGATTGGAGTTGCAGATAATTGCTAAAAAATTAAAACTACTTTTTTAACCAATGAAAGTAATTGCTTTGCTTCTTTACTTCTTCTTTTTCTGCTCTTAAAAAAGGTCCAAGTTTCAGCACCTTACCTTTTAATTTCAATATTGGCCGTACCAAGAAATTAATAGTATATTATAGATTATTTAATATTTAGCAAACGCGTGGATGTTTTTTCAGTGAAGGAAATAGAGAAATGGAAGTTGATGTAGCGATAAGTGTATGAGCTGGGACGTTAGCAATTTAATCTCAACACAAAGCCTAATTTGAGCAAAAAGCTTCAAACCAGGTGGTCTTTTATATTTCATCCCCACAACAATGTTTATTCTTCAAATTGAAACTTGCAAATGTTAAAATCTAATTTTAAAACTCTCTTAGAGTTTATTTATAAATACATATTGCTAATTTTAGTGATGTAGAAATACGCATATTCAGAAATAATGAGCAGTGAGATTTTGTCCCGTTGGGTTTGGTCTTTGAATTAATCAATTGATCAATCATTGCTTAAGATAAGCAAAATTTTCGTCCTTTCATGTCCTTTCAATTTGTATTTTTAGTGAACAGTGAGGACAATGTACTCTCGATTCTAAAAGTTAAATTTTATGATTTTCTTAAGAATTGTTTGTGGCGCTTAAAATTATACATTTTCACTCTGGGGCGCTAATCGTTTTAAAGGTCAAAACCTTTAAATTGTATCGCACTAACTTTAGCGAAATAATCTTTTTATCGAGGGAAAACAACAATTTGTTTTAACTTCATTTACGCTTTTAAATTCGAATCTAATTTAAAATATTCCAAAAAATGGAAATAGAAATGTTTCTTTTTATGTGAAACGTGGTGAGGGTTGTGATTATCACACCCTTCGAAGGTAAATACTTAATGAAATGTCTTAATAAATGAAATGCTGCTAGAAATGAAATCATACTCAGATGACTCGAGTTGAAACAATAACAACTCTAATGTTCCTCACGATGATAATTTCTAAAATCAACATTTTCATTCATTTAAGACTATAAATAGTTTATAAGATACTACGCAAAAATTATTTTCGCCTTTGCTGTAATGTATTTCGCTGCGAGTATTTACCATTGTTTTTAAATAGCCTTCCCAAAACATATTTACGATTTAGCCCTGGTACATAAATAATTGTTTTAAAATAAAATGATAAGAGAAATGTCCGTCGACTAAAGTCTCAATGGATGTGAATCATTGACTTTGATCCAACGTCAGTGTGAGCAATTGGTGAATTATGATTTCAATTAGTGCATGATGTAGCTATAATTTATTTAGATACTATATTTCCAGTCCACAAATCACCATGGACGTTATCAGTCCTTAGGTAAAATCTACATAAAACTGTTGACGATGAAGACGTAATCGCATTTATGTATTTTAATGCAACGCAAAGCTATTTAACACGCATCCTGGCCATTATTATCAGTAGCAGATGAGGCGGATGAGGGCAAGGGAGATGTACAGCCTATTTTTCCAAGTAGGTCGCCTCCTGCTTTATCGAAGTTACAATACGACCTAAAATGCTTTTCGCTGAATTAAATGAAATTGTATGAAACTACTCCTTGCATAATACCGCACCCCTTGCATTTGCTACTACGGTAGTCAAATGAACCACTAAAGGAAACGCATCGAAAAGGCAAATCGAACGTGCAGGGCAGAGTCGACAGAGGTCCGATCGCTGCGTGTGGGCGAACGAGCGCGCGGGGCGAGCGGAGGCGAAACTGCACAGCGGCGGTTCTGCGTGCGTGCGCGGCGCCCGCCTCATTTGCATCTCAATGGCCTCCGTCCACTGCGCCCCGACGCAAGACGCGAAATGTCACGCTCCCGCGCCGCGCCGCCCCCAGCAGCCACCGGCGCTGCGCACCCCACACAGCCCCCAGCGACCAATGCTCCCAGCCACACCACTGCTCCCGGCGGCCACGTCTCCCAGCGACCACTTCTCCTAGCGACCACTGCCCCCGCGCTACCACTTCTCCCGGCGACCGCTGCTCCCGGCGACCACTTATCCCGGCGACCACTGCTGTCAGCGACCACTGCTCCCGGTGACCACTGCTCCCGACAACAACTTATTCCGGCGACCACTGCTCCCGGTGACCACTGCAGCCGGCGACCGTTTCTCCCAGCGACCACTTCTCCTAGCGACCACTGCCTCCAGCGCTATCACTTCTCCTTGCGACCGCTGCTCCCAGCGACCGCTGCTCCTAGTGACCAGTGCCCCCAGCAACCGCTGCTCCCAGCGACCACTGCTCCGAGCGACCAATGTTCCCAGCGACCGCTGCTCCCAAGGACCGTTGCTCCCAATGACCACTACCCTCAGGGACACCACTGTTCCCAGCGACCACGTCAACGCAGTCGTATGATTCTCATAACAGCCCTCTTTCATTTCACCGAAACCCTTTGCCCGCCTCTGAAAACGCCTTGGAAAACTTGCCTGTATATTCCTGACCTACAAACCCCATCTCTCCTTCCGTGTCCCGTCCCACTGTTCTGCGAAGTAAACTGCTCTTCCCCTCCGCCCTCGCCCCCGCCGCTGGCTGTCGCCCTGACCTTTCGCGGCGAGCGCGTTGCAACCAACACCGTCCGGCGGCGGCGCTCGTGTCGCTCACCGGCTTTTATTGTTAATGAGAAAAGTTGTGTGCGAGCCGCCTGCAAACAAAGGCCGGGGGCCGGGAGTGGACAAAGGCCGGAGATGATAATGGAATCGAAAATGCATCTGCTATTTCGGGCGCCGGACGGAAGCGGCGGGCCAAGCGGCGGGGTAATGAAGCGTGGGGCAGCCGCAGCTCCGGGTGACGCCTCGCCCCCTTCTCTATCTCGCTCATCCTCCCCCACTCTCACTTCCAGACACGCACAGGTTCTGTTCCATGCAGATTCCGGCCACGCTGTCATCTCGCTCTTTCTCACTCTTTGTGTCCTTTTTTTATGCTTTTCTTCTGTCACCTGTCCCCCTCAGTCCATGTGTTCCCCTCAGCCTATGTCCTCCACTCAGCCTCTATTTCTGCCGTCAGCCTCTGGGTCCACCCTCAAACTGTGTTTCACCCATCAGCCTCTGTGTCTCCCCTCGGCCTCTGTGTCCGCCCTCAGCCTCTGTTTCACCCATCAGCCTGTATGTCCCCCCTTAGCCTGTATCCCCCTCAGCCTGTTTCACCCATCAGCCTGTATGTCCCCCCTTAGCCTGTGTCCTTCCTCAGCCTCTGTTTCTCCCATCAGCCTCTGTGTCCCCCCTCAATCTCTGTTTCCCCCTCAGCCTCTGTTTCCCCCTCAGCCTTTGTTTCCCCCTCTGCCTCTGTGTCCCCCTAAGCCTCTGTGACCCACTCACCATCTGTCCCTCTCGTACTCTCGCTTACATCGTCTGTCCCTATCAAACCCTCTGTTCCTCTCTCATTCTGTGTCACTCCCATCCTGTCAAATTAGTAAGTCAGCTCGTATGCCGTGTCGGAGGTCGGGGCCGAGCCAGAGACGTTCAGCCGTGCGCTGGGCTGATCCGCGGCGTCAGTCCGTCGCAGGCAGCGCGGGCAACTCGTGGGTGGAGCCCGCGGCGCGAGGGGCGCCGGGGCATCGGGGCAGTAGGAGTTTCCGCGACTGCGGTCGCGCGCGGACAAATATGCAACCTGTTGCCAGGGGTAACGGGCAGGTGCGCGCGATCAATGCGAAGAGGCGAGGACAGCCGTCCCCTCCCCCTCACCTTCTCTCCCTCTGCCATTCATTCTCTCCTTCTCCGATTCTCTCCCGCTTCCTTTCTATTTCTCGTTTGCTTCCATTCTCTCCCCCTCGCTTCCATTCTCTCCCCCTCGCTTCCATTCTCTCCCTCTCGCTTTCATTCTCTCCCTCTCGCTTTCATTCTCTCCCTCTCGCTTTCATCCTCTCCCTCTCGCTTTCATCCTCTCCCTCTCGCTTCTATTCTCTCCCTCTTCCTTCCATTCCATCCGCCTGGCTTCCATTCTCTCCCCCTCGCTTCCATTCTCTCCCTCTCGCTTCCATTCTCTCCCTCTCGCTTCCATTCTCTCCCTCTCGCTTCCATTCTCTCCCTCTCGCTTCTATTCTCTCCCTCTTCCATTCTCTCCCCCTGGCTTCCAATCTCTCCCTCTCTCTTCCATTCTTAACGGAAGAACATTGTTTAATTCTGTCACATTGCAGAGGTACTCTGGGTCCCTTAGTAAAAATTTGATACCAGGCAAAAGGATTTGGGGAGTGACTTGTAGTTCACCATAACAACAAACCTTTTTATAGAGAGATTACATGATCTTCTGTATTAAAGGTTTTATTTTGTAAGAAGCACAAAACTAAAAGAAATCGAAAGCAAAATAAAATAATTATAAAATTAAAATAAATGTGTTTAACGAATTAAAAGAAAGACGTGGAAGTAGTATTGAACTGGTTTATGGTAGAGCACGCAAGTTTCATAGGCTGGAATAGCGTCTGTAACACGTTATACCTCCCGGCCTCCATTCCTACCAACACCCTCTCTGCTCTCCCGCTCAACCCCTTGCCCCAAATATCGCCTCCCATCCCGCCCACCCCTTCCTCTCCCATGTCTTCCTTCTCACCTCTGGGGTTCCCTCGTTCCCCCTCCCCCAGCGCGCTGCCCGACCCTCCATCCCAGAACGAGGTCGCGCAGTGCCCTCCGCGCCACTTCGGGAGGCGACCGCGCCCTCTGGGGCCGTTGCTCCAACTGCGCCGCGGAGGAGAAAATACGGGGGTTGCCGCAAACGGGAGGGAGGGCCCACCTGACGCTGGCTGCCTTTGACTAAGGAGCCGAAGGCGGAAAGGGAGAAGTGTGGGATGCTCAGCGTAACGTTGCCTACTCGCAAAATGAGACACAGGTCCGTGACATGACGCAGGGTGACTCATGGTGAGTTTCTGATAACCGCCGACTATTGGACCCGCGCTTGTGCGCTCGTGTGCGGGTCCAATACGCAGTGGTTTTCAGAAACTCACCATGACGCACCCTTCGTGACGTCACGGACCTGCGTCTCATTTTGCGAGTAGCGTAATACAGAGACGTAGGTGAGTGGTGCTTCTGAGAAAGAGAGATTTGGGGATGCAAGAACACCACGGGAAAATTCTTGTGACTGAGGAAGGCAGGACGCAACGGTTGCAGTGTTCAGAAAAACTTGAATGCCTAGAGGGTATTCAAAACAATTAGGCTAAATGGATTCTAGTGCTCTAAATCTGTCGTGATTTTGAGACGCGGAGATAAATTTGACGACTTGCGGATTCTCGGATGAAAGTTTCGATCAGAATTTTTTTTTTATTTTGACACCTCATATCTCGGAGGAATAATATAAAATTTTAAATATCCATAGATTAATGTTATTTTAGTGTTTTCATAGATAGGTGTAATGCTACCTGTTAATAATATCCAGTAATACAGCAGCAATATTGTTAGAAATGTAACATTTATGCTTAATTTTCCACATTCCACTTCTGAAGAAATGAAGTAAAATGTTGAAATACTTTAATGAAAAGTTTCTTGCTTTCATTTCATACGATAAAAAGTACAATATCTGCCCTCGTTGAAGCGAAGTTCTTCTCCCCCGTCCCGAGTTCCCGCTCCACAATTTCCCTCGCAGTGGCGGAGCCCGCAGGCGAGATCAGGGCTCCGGAGCAGAGGATTCTGCTGCCGTCGACAACTCCTGTTTCCTTGCGCTGACATTCCTTCGCAGAAGTTGGGGCGACAGCCTCCTCGCGCCGCCGACCCCCTTCTTCTACCCCATCCACTCTCCTCTACCTTAGCCTCCCTCTCCGCCCCCCCCTTCCTTGCCCGCTTGCATTACTGCCTCAACAGAATTTTTTCCTGTACTCCCACAATGAACAACTGTACCATCTGTTTCTCCGCTGTCATACATCTCCTCGCGTCATCTTCCATCCCCACCCTCTTCATGCTCGATTCGCTTTCTCTTCCCAAGTATATAATTTTCTCCGTGTCTACTTGAACCGTCTTCAATACTGAGAATGGGGGACGTGCACGTTTCATAAGAGGAGGAAATATCAAGAAGTCAATTGCGTAACCTATTTAAAATGAAACCTGCAACAAATTAGATGAATTGTGTCGACTTACGATGGGATCAGAGAGAAAGATCTAGAGGTTCAGTGTGTCCATTCTTATGGATCTCCACCTCCCAACGTGCTGGGATTACAACCTGCGCAAACTGCTCTGTCTGCCCACATTCTTTCGCGTCCTAATCATCAACCAAGTTCTTAGTAGTTGAAAACTACGCCTGTAGATAGCAGTTCAAGAGAGGAGGTTTTCCTTCCACATGCTAAAACATTTCCTGTTTCGGTGGCACGAACGATGTAAGATGTGTGTCATTAACACACAAGTTCATCTTGGAGAAGGAAGGCTCATTGTTCCTCCTGGGAACGATTTCGTAATTCATTTTCATGTCGCTTAAAAGGCCGCGCAGTTTAAAACTCTATTAAAATAAATTTACGTAGAGATATCATCCAAAAAATCGTATATTTTCCCTCAAACACCGAAGTAGGCATTTTTTGGGCATTTACTTTCAGAAGGAGAAAATATGTGAGAAGGACATTCCTCCCTTCCCTACTCCTAGAAGCCGCTAGTGTCTGCCCCAATTTTTTCCATTAATTGTTTATAGTAAGGGAACCTGCCATTTCCTATGAGTAATGTAGTTAAGTAAGTTCAGTTTAGTATAATAAGTTATAATGAAAGCCATCACAACACATGAAAAAGTACTGTGATACTGAACTGTGTAATTACCGAACGTTCAATAAATAAATTAATAAAAAACCGTCCTGGATCCACAGCAGCAATATCACTATCGTTGCCGGAGATTCCTCCATCTTGTTAGCTTCCACTTTAAGCTGCGCCCCCGCCACTCCCACTACTGCTCGCCGCCATTGTCGTCGCGGCGCCTTGTATCTCTCTACAGTTTCACTAAACTTCCCGCCGAGTTTGCTCCACCGCATCGGAAATCCTCCGCTTAATTTCCGTCTTGTTAGAACTTGCTGTCTCTCCACTCGTTTCTTTTCATCGCACGTTCTTAGACGCTGTATTTCCGCCACCTTTCGGGAATCTAAATGAGAAATAAGGAAGAAAGAAGAATCGTATTGCGTTGGAAGACGTGTCAGATATAGATAAAAAGTTCGTAATATTACTGATCAAAACCGTTCATTTTTTATTGATTCTAGTAGTTTTCCCGTGAATGTGTACTTCGTATCTCATAAAACACAAATTTCTTTTATTCTCTATTAATTTTTCGTTCCCTTCCAGAATGGAAACGAAACCCCAGATTAGTTATTCGCGGAACCGGCAGAGTTCTCTGTTCGTTATTAGCAGGTGTGCCAACTCTATCTTAAGGAACACGGTGGTTACTTGTAATACATACTATTTATTTCAATTATTTTTTGGAACGGTAAAATATGAAGCACTGGTTAAAAATGGTGGTGGTAATAATGGTAATAATGAATTGAAAGCATTGAAACGATACCTTGATTACACAAATTCATACCGCCGTTATTTAAATTTAAGGACTGCAATTTACCAGTTTTCCAACAAGGCGCTTTTTATAGTACACCTATCATAAAACGTTTGTAAGGTTTCATAGGTTAGTTTTCTTCGTATCCCATATCCCCAGTGCGTGTCGGAGACTTTCTAGGTTCTACATCTAGGGGAACTTTGTCGGGGATGAGATTCACGATATCACCCACTCCTAAAGAAGAGGACTCAGGAGAAAGAAGGAAAAGATCTCACGCAATTCTTCATCCGTTGTTTAAGGTACTGCTTCGGTATCCGCCTGGAAATAATTGAAAGATACTACGCAATGGATCTACAGGAGTATCCGACGAATTCACAACCAGGATTGCTTAGTTTCAAATCAACTAATTAGCTGGTACCGAAAACCTGCTGCATTCGGGATTCGAAACTTTAACCTCCTGATCAACGACGGCTAAGTTGCGGAGTTAATAAGCACATATGCAGTGACTCCCAGAAAGAAAAATTCATATAAATGCAGACGTGTGTTATAAAGACGTTCATAAAATGAGCCTTCAAATTCAACGAATGTTAGAAATTCGCAATCAAATGCAGAGGAATTTTCATATAGCGAAAGACTCCCATTCATGGGCATATTCATTTCTCTCTGTGCATATTTATTTTTAAAAGTCCAACCACGTGCGCTCTAAAATGAAATTCTTTTTGTTCTTTGTATTTACGTTTTGTACTGTGCACATCCCCAGTGCTCAACCACGCTCGCTCCAGCAGCTGGATCCATTCACTCGAATTAATTGAGGCTCGTTGCGTTTCTTCCAGAACTGTCGCGTGCATTCCTGGCTTCCTTCATCTTGGTGATGGATCTGCTCATCGTGATGCAGGATTGGGATTTCCCGCACTTCACGACGACGCTGCACGTGAACCTGCCTGGCTTCAGCGTGGCCACGCTGCAGTGGAAGTACGCAGAAGTGGACGTGACAGGTAAAAACCCTCGCACTCTCCACGCTGGCAGCAAGGCCAAACGATTGAATTGAATCGAATCGAATCGAATCGAATTGAATTGATGCCTTATTTCACGTGGCGAGACTCAGGCCATGAGGCCTGCTCTTCCGTCTGATCACGCAAATTTTGCTACGCTCCTTTCACCAATTAGCGGAAAGAAGGTATTACTTGGGTGACGAAAGAGGCGATTTGAATTTAGCTCAGAGGCTTCATTTAGGCTTCAGGATCTTTTAAATGCAATAAATGTGCTAACATGGGACCTTTACTTCCTTACTAAACTTACTAACCTTTACTTCCTCTCCGAAAGAAGTCGTACGAATGATTTTTCGCCCTTAAAAATCCATGACTTCAATCGGTTTTGAATCTGCGAACTTGGGTATAACAGTCCGTTACGCTGGCCGATAAACCATTTATCCATTAAACTCCATCGACGCCACCCATAATGCAGGGTCACGTGATTTCGTCTATCTACCAAACGTCTGCACATGTGAAGGTGCGTAACAAACAGGAGCAAACGTCACATTTGTTTCTTAGTAATGTGAAATTGCCACTTCATTTTCACTGACAAAATGGATAATTTTGTATCCCTTTACGTGCCCTAGACGTTTTTGATATTTATTCTGAAACACCTACATAAATAGCAGTAATGTTATAATACTAATAATTATTATTATCGTTATTTTAAAAATAAACGTGTTTGAGTAGCTTACTTGTTTTATCGTTGTTCATATAATTAATGTTATAACGCAACAATAAACATGTTCTAGTATAAAGTTATATACTGCCGTTATTGACAATGACGACATTATATATTGCATTTGTTGATTTGTCTTGCTGAGGAAGCACCAAACACCAACACACGTTTCATGACATCTTTATTTTTACTTATTTTCTTGTAATGGCCAAATTGCAATTACCTTTCTTTTTTCTTAATTTGAGGAAGTACAGAATAAATTATTAACTGATTATTACGTATTATTTATTGTTACAACTCATACGATGCCTGACTTGAATTACAATCTTCATATAAAACACTTCTTCCACAATGATATGTTTATCAAAATACGATATTCAACTCCACTTTATTGAAATCGTTATCTGATATGACAGTAAAAATTTAATTGAGATGTAGGAGAATGTATGACAAAATGTATGCTAATACCGTATAAAATTGCCTAAAGTTTGTGTGTCAACAATAACATTCCTGCAAAATGTGTGATGGTTTCACCTTATGGTTATGTGAGCGACAATAAAAGATCACAACTCGCCTATCAAATTATTTTTCTCTTGCATCCGTGTGTGATTACATGCGTTGTCAATTAGGATAAATTATTAAGCGTCCATGCGTTGTTAAACAAGTTTCCACCTAAAAAACACTATTTGTAACAATAAGTACATGATATTGATTTGAGTTTAATTCGTAGTATTTCAAATCCAGTTTATAAATTGCCTCCAAATATACAATTTTGGGTCCATATAACGCCGGTGAACACCCATTAGGAATTATAACATTGTTTGAGCAACAACATGTGAGTAGAAACTAGGAATATTTAGATAACATAGTTTACAGAACATGTAGCCTAACAGTGATGATTGTACAAAACTAAAACGTGGAAGCTATACTCCTGGTGTATAGTGCGATTTTTATAACTTTGCCCCTCAAGCCCATAAGGCCGCAATGGAATATCACACTGAATTTCTCGTCTTTCTCGGCATATGTCGCCTTATCGCATGCACTGCTTGATACGGTCGCGATCATGCGATATCTAGTGGCATGCTGAAAGACGCGAAAAACCGTGACATATTTCATGGAAGACGGGCCGAGAGGGGCAGTTACAAAAATCGTACTACAGCTATTTGGAGTTGCGAGTAGCTACGTACGTAGCTAAACGTACTCTTGTGTGCTTTGCTTTGAAGAAAAGATGGAACGAAATAAACTACCGGTAAAGAACAAAATTGCCTTGCAAGAGCAAGGTACGAACAATACTAACGGTGCGTTGAGATTTTTTTGAACAATACATCATTCATGTGAGTGGAACAAAATGGTGTATAATTAAAGCTAACCACAAAGGTGAAATTAAGATTTGCGGTAGCGCAGTAGGCGGTTATTAAACTCTTTTCCAAGGTGATAATTATCTTAGTCGACCTAGCTTCAACATTAAAAATACAGTCTGGTTGCCTTTTTAAACGTAACGTTCGTACTTTAAAGGTCTGTGCTTTGAGCGATAGTTGAGGTTGAAAGAGGAAAATATTCAATAATTGAATGGAATAACCAAATATTTTCATACATCCTAGTTTGAATATTCTGTTCAATTTCACAAAATTCAAAATTTTGTATAAAATATAGTTATCACATATTACACAATTAGTCTGTGAAATTACAGAACATTTTTACTTTCCCGTATACGTACGTATACACAAAGTGATATACGTAGTATAGGGAAAGTTATGTAATGCTGCGCAAAAGAATGGCCAATTTTCGGCAGAAAAAAATTCATTGCCGGGCCGTGAGAAGGAAAAAGTAGATAAAACCAGTTGCTAAATTAAGGAAACAAAATCCTCTAACACGTGCTGTATCCAGAAACCCTGTTTTGTGGGTCCATGATACCGAAAAAACCAATTGAAAGGGAAACGTCCGTCTGTCCGTCTGTGCACACTGCTAGCGCCTAAGCCATACTTACGATTTCTTCCAAAATGGATATTCCCCGGTCAACCTGATTCTAGTCGAAGCTTTGAGATTTTCAAAAAGATTCTTCAAAATTCGGGGGTACTTTATATGTAGCCCCCCGGGGATTTTCAAAATTTTCTCAAAAACAGCTCCAAATATTTTCTTTAAATTTCTTGTATGAATAGAGTAAAATACACTTATTAACACGGCATAGGTCCGATTTTCACGGATAACTCTAAATTTTCGAAAATTGTGAAAGTTTTAATTTATTTCGGCGTCTTCCTCCAACTACAAAATTGAAGATAGAGATTTTTTCTTCAAATAAAATTTGTTTTGCATATTGAGTTCTTTCATAATGGTCATGTAGATGTTTTTCAAAATTTTAGTAGTTTTCGTGCAATATTGCGTGCAATATGTGCAATTAAAAAAAAATTACAGAACAAGATTTTCTCAAAAACGGCTCCAAATTTTTTTCTTTAATCTTTTGGTGGGGATAGTGGTAAATGTACTCTATCAGATGGCATAAAATTCATATTGCTCTATAGGTTGTTTTTTTTTAAATTACAAAAATGAAAATTTTTCACATGTTTCTTACGTCGATAATATTTACATTAGCGGCGATTTTTTTACATTGTTATATTTACGAGTACATGTGCTTTAAATAATGTCAAGTAAAGTTTCTCGAAAACACAACCGTTTTCAGTTAAAGTAGTTCACATTTCGGCATTTTCAGAAATGATCAAACGTCATTTTCTCATATATGACTGCAAATCTTTTCTTGAAACTTTTGTAACGGATAGTGATAATTACACTCTTTAATATGACATAATGTTTATTTTGAGTTATTTTTGTTTTTTCAAAAATTATATAAATGTAATGTTTTTGAAAGATCTCTCACATCTTTAATTTGCACATTACCAGCTATTAGTAAACATTATTAAATTTGTGAGTGTAGGTGCTTCAAATAACTTCAAATAAAGTATTTTGAAAACTCAAACATTTTCTGTGAAAATGAGCTTCAAATTTCGCACTTTTAGTAGCGCTAAAACGCCATTCTCTCTTAAACGGCACATAATTTTTAAAAGAAAATTGCCATTTATGACTAGGTTTTTGTGTTCTTTAATATTCTAAAATTAACGTTTCAGTTCTACCAATAGGAAACCAAAAAATTAAGAAAATGACAAAAAAATGTACTTTTGGCGGTGATAGATGGTAGCTGGCAAGAAAGAGTTTGTAGCAATTCCGAATAGCTAGTGAAGACCAAAGAAAATAGAAAACTAATACGGGAAAGTCTGTGCCATTCTGTAGCCCCACTAGTTTCACATACGATATGTGCTTGTAGAGATATTAATTTAAATGTCATTTTGGAATTAACAATTCATTATTTATCAAATAAGATATTACTAAGATTTGATTTCTATACGCTTTCACAGAGATTTGGGAAAAATTTAACTATATTTTAGTATAGATATGCGGTATCATATTCGATATCAAAGGACATTAAGATTTCCTTTTCTGATTAATTAAATAAGGAGTAAATCATCAGCAAATAAAATCAGATGGTACCAACAATTTTAAAATAGTTAATTAAAACAATTTTTTGTTATCTTTAAAGTGAGACGGTAGGCCCTGTCCCTTCAATATTAAAACAAGCAACTTCGTGACCCATTTTCTCAGGAACTACGGATTAAATATTAATGGATTTTGCACTACTTAGTAAGTGATGCATGAAGAGATTACTGATTCTCAGTTAAGTTCTTATCTTGATTATGAATCTATTGATACTATTTTTCCAAAACACGATTTTTTCGCAAAACAATGTGCAGAAAAATTCCTAACGTATGCACTAGAGAAATAAATCATTAATAGGATCTACATTCTTAGTATAACATGATTTATCAACACTGAAAAATCCATTCAGATATCTTGAATAATTTCTGAGATAATGTGGTAAATGTTGGAAAATGTTACCATCTGAGAAAATGGCATTAAAAGTTTTTGGAGAAGCATATGTTTACGAAAATTTAGAAAATATTTCACAAGAGAGAAACTGAAGGCAACCTACATCGTAATAATAGGTTTCACTATATTTTAGACCAGCCTGAATTTTTCTTTCTTTTTCTTGCCTCCTTTGACATTTGCGAATCATCACACTCTGTCTTTGCAATGCGTAATCTGTCAAGTTCTCTACAAATATCAGACTAGTATTTCCCATGTGACATACATTTGTTCACCACTTCTCACCTGGCACAATTTTTTGTTATATATTTCAACAGCTTTAGGCATTCCTAATTATACAGGTTTGAGACCAACAAAAAGATATTTTGGTATTCTTGTACAAATGGTGTTGTTGAATGCCTCACTTTCTGTATTTTGCCATGAAGACATTCTGAGAAGTATGTCCACACTTAGTATTCACATAATTCTCAACTTCTGTTTTTACACTACATTTATTCCTTAAAGATTGATTATGAGGAGTTTCACATGCATTTTGACTTACGTTATCATTTTCGCGATTCAAAGGATTTGGTCTGATATGCTGATTTTCTTTGAAAACGCGTCTTTTGAAGATTCCTTTAAATTTTGCCATTACGGAACTTTAAAACTATTTCTTGTAATTATGTAGCCTATAACACACCGTAGATCATAACAAGTTGAACTTTACTACAAGAAACACATCAAGTCACGCTTCTATACGTGCGAAGCAATTGTTAACAATAATGTTTTAAAAAAAATTGGGCTACCTCACGGACAGTTCTATTAGCATCTGTGTGTGCAGACAAAATTCCTTTACGAAAGAAAACAAAAACTAGCTGTCTAATAAAATTATAACCAGAGATATTAGAAGTTGTATGGGAGGGAGTACAGCAATACTGCAATCTGAGAGTTATCACTGAATAAATATGACCTAAATGTTTTTTTATTATGCAAAATAATAAATTTATATTTTTAAAAAAATCCGGCTTTCATTGAATTATGTAGTTCTGTAGTATACATAATTAAAATACATTGAAATCACAGTAGGTATCTTTATCAAACTAGTGCAACCTATTCATATGCACATATAAGAACGAAATTTAACCTCGGACAGAGTCCATCACGTCATTCAATGATACAAAAAAATATTTAATATCGGATATGGAATGTGAATACGTAGAAAATAGAAAATTAAGCCTTTCCAACTTACGAATTCCCGACTCATACTTCATTCATGAGTTTGTGACCGTACATGTCAGAGGTCGTCACCGCCCTTCCGGGTCTTCTCGGCGTCGGCGCCACCTCATACATAACGGCCACTCGCGCCTGATATTTATGCAACCGTGCACGCACAGCTGCTTTGCAAGTAGCCGTCGAGGACGTCTCAGGCGCGGGGCCCGCCGCCGCGGCGCTGCGCACCGTTCGAGTGCGCCCTCTGGTGGCGAACATCGCGGGCAGTTCCCTCGAGGGTCACGGCGGCGCCCCTGCGCGGAATTACCATACGTCGCTTCCGCAATATATCAGATACGCGCGCGCGTGTGTTGAGTGTGGACAGTTTGTGAGTTGGGGTATCTGGTGCGTACGCTACACAGTACCGCGGACGTTTCACTAGCCAGCACATGATATGCTTGTTTAATCACGACAGGAATAACTGTGACCAAAACCTGGAGGTGTAGGAAAATTATTTTATTCGTTGATTATTGTTTAATACTCAGTAAGCATGGCTTTCATTTTACGTTACGAAATAGATTTGAATCAGGGATAAGCAATATGTTCGTAATTTTACTTGAGTAATGATAGTTGCAATTTCAAAAAATCTTGGTCTTTTCTATAGATTCCATGAATGGTAATGTATTTAACCATTTTATTTTTCTTTTATCAAGATATTTCAAACCTATTGCAGTAGTAGAAATGCACATAAGTACACAAAACGCTTACCACAAAAACGCCAAAACCCGGAAAATATCGCAATGACCGTGATATAAAGTAATGTGAAAATAAAATATCGAAAGATTAATTACTAAACGTAGATCCAGCCAAACAGTTCCATTCCTAGAACAATTAAATGATATTTATAGATGTAGTAGATCTTTGTTCTCATAGGCGTACGCTCGACAAAGGGGAAGAAAAGTTATATTAAAATGGAAAATATAGTGAAGTAAAAAGGATTACAACATAAAAGCCGATATAATATTAATTAATTAATTAATATATTTTTTAAATAATTTTAATTTTGAACAACTCTTGTAAATGATTCATTTCTACAACAACGAGAATATTTTATTGATTTTTAAAATTACTTTAAGAGGAGGCTGTACAGCCAATCTGTGTAATGTTAATTGTGTCATGTATATGTACCTTTATCTCTAAAACTATTTTAGAAGCTCCATGAAATTTTCCACACTATTTTATAGAAATATTCTTCCCACACAATGTTTTTTTAACGATTGAACGTCATTTTGGTTGTTCAACAATTTTTTCCAACTTTCTATTTTTTTAAACTCTTTTTTGTGAATGTACTCATTATCTGAGTTTCAAATAATTGAATTCTTCTACGAAAAACAACAAATCACGACAAATAGAGGTATAGTTTCTGAAAAAATGTTACATGAAGACAAAAAATAATAATTTTCTGGAAATGCAGGATTTGTGACATCATTCTAAGACAATCCTGGTGCATGTTATAACTCTTCAACATCTTCCTCATTCTCTGAACTTTTCCTCTTTGTTCCTACAATCTCACTTCTTTTCAACATTTTCAATCCCTCCTCTTCTGCTTTTTAACCCTGTGACTAAGTAGCAGTGTGATGTAGTATGGTGTAGTAGTGTCTTGTAGTCACTAAGACACTATAAGGCACTTGGAACGACTAGACACTTAAATGGGATTGTCAAGCCCTCAGGAACAAAATATCTCGACAATGTATATTGCACTATATTATGTGATTATCAAAGATTCAAAATAACACAAAAAACGAATATTTTGGTCCTATGACGTGTGCAACCTCCCCTCAAGGGTTACAATGCACTTTCTATATGATCTGTGTCCGTAGTTGCTTTTAGAGAACTTTGCATTAACAACAACGGTAAAACTTACAGCACGCATCTTAAGATTTGTGTGTTTCTTTTTTCCTGCAGGGAAATGGTTTAATTACGGAATTATCTTCTTAGTGATGCTGTTGGATTTGAATATGTGGAAGAATCAGATCTTCTACGACCCGAGAGACTTTGGACAGTACACAGGTATGCATTTATTATTGATATTTCGTTGACTAATATTTAGTTTTATTATATTCTTAACATAAATATAAAATATATTAATATAATATATTATTATTTTATATATTAAATAAAAATATAACAATATATTCTTGATAACCATGGTGTCCTAAAACATATTTTGTATTTATTAAAATGTATACCACAATCTTCTCTCTATATTGAATAGGTTTTACCTGTATGTTCTACCCTGGCATCTGGTAAAATTATATTCTTTAATGCACATCTGTGTGTCAGACGCCGGTCTTGATGACAAAGGAGCTTGGACCGTCGTAAAAGTACGTGGAACCTGAGGCTGCAGGTTCGATTACCGCGAAAAGCATGGGTGTTTTCACCATGCGGTTGTGGTGTAGTTGGCTTCTCTCACCACAACGTGTTCCATCTGAACCGTCATCTCCTTCATAATTGTCAATCGTACATCTTCATTCACACATCATTATCACGTGTACCATCATCCATGCATTTGATGGGCAGGGCAAACCACCAGTATTCTGTCAGGAAAAGTCAAATACACCAGACACCAGTGTAAACGCATTTCAAGATATTAGTCACTAATTCTTTGAGAAGTGCTTATGAGGGTTGAAATGAAGGGAATTCTAAATTTAAAACCCGTTCTCAACGTATATCTCCATTTGTTGCACCAGTACTTTTACATATTCAACTACGCACATATTTCAATTCTACTTCTGTCATGACATTGATTTTCTAAGTATTGTTTTAGTGCATTTTGTTTTGTAGCCAGTGGTCACGTTGTTAATCAGTGACATTACAATGTGTAAACTCACGATAGAAGCAGAAGTGAATAAAGTAGCGCAACATCCAACAGTGGATCCAATAAGCACTCACCATCCAAATGTCACGTGTGACATGACTTATATGATACATGGGTTCGAAGGACTGACGTTGCCAGGAAATGAATTTTTTCTACTCCCATTGTATAATGCTGTCATTTGATGGCTGCAAACAGTTGCATAATGATAGTCATTTCGATACAGTTTTCATTATGATACAGGTTCTTGACCAATCGCAGAGAAATTTACAAACCAAGTATTGACTCTTAATTAATCTTTGAGAATTGTTTTAGCAATGTTTCGTTCGATTGTGTACATTAAAATTGTATTTGATATTATATTATGCTTAATAGTTTTAATTTTTTTATTATTAGTATTTTCGTGGTACATTATTTAAAATAAAGTGGATCGTAATTTAACTTTAATCGTATTTGACTAGCGCAGTACTCCCCTAGCAGGCGGCCCTACAGCTACCTGCAGCAGCATGCGAGGGTAGATTTAGGTAGCTGTCCGCTACATTGCCTTGGCTGAATCAACTGCCAAGAAACTATTCATTATAAAAGTTTAACTTATGAAAGTCGTAGAAAAAGTACCGTATGAAACTCGATGTAATGGGTATTAATACACTCGTGTGAAGTTTACGATACTCGCTCGTATCGTAATATCACATGTGTATTAATACCCGTCATTACATCATCGTTTCATAATGTACTAGTGCAGTATAGGGATGGCTAAGATATAAAACATAATTGAAACCACGTAAGCCCTCAAAATTGTGGGTTTGAATTTCGAAATGTTTTGGTAAAGAGCGTCTGTTATTCATTCAGTGTGACATACTAATATTTTAATGTCTAGTTCATAGATGACTTAGGTTGTGTACATTTTATGTAGCTAAATTAAACCCCCGAATCAAAACGTACTCTTCATTATATATCGAAATCATTTACAGATGAGTTATAAGTTTTTTAATCTCCTGTGTAACAAAACTCAACGACCAAAATTTAGGAGTCGATTCTTCATAAAGAGACAGGACAGATGTGCGCCCTTACGATTTGAATCTGGCAATGCTTAATTACAAATTTTCCCTAATTTTAATACTATTACTTGAACATGAAGTTGATGGACTTTTCAAAGAGAAGAATTTAACATCTACGAGTTATGACGATAGAGAAAAGTGGAAAAATGAAATTAAAATCAATATAAAGTATTAGAATTTTTGGGTAACAAAAAGTTTCTTTTTTAACAATCTAAAACAATGAAATAAATCAACTCGAACTTCATTAATATTAGTGCAAGGCTTGATCGCTAGACGAAAATGAGAGCAGAAGTTGCAATTGAATTGTTTACGTAAGCAATCATGAGTCTCAAGGCATTCCCGCTTCTGGTAGGATTTTGTTACTCTCGTTTTGGCGGTTGTCAGGCTTGTCAGATAAAGTGTGGAGGTAGTTTTTTCTGTGCTTTTCATTCTAGTACGAGTATAATGTACACAAACGAAAAGCACGCCTGCTTTTTTAAGGGCGCGACCACTATTGGATTTGACGTTATGGTATGACGATGAAACGAAATGGTGATGACAGAGGGTGAAAGGACGAACACATACAACATGCCCGAGGTGGGACTCGAACCCGCGACCCCTTGGTCTGAGATCACTACGGCATACTGCCTTAGAACTCGCATGCTTGTTATACATGAATGATCTGGTACATGCCAAAGTTTTGAGATCGCATCGAGTGAAATCCTATATTTCACTCTCCACTATTAACTGTATCACGCTGGTATAAAAAGATTTTCTCAGTCCTGTAACATACGACGTATCGGGAACTTCGGGGACCTGGTGAACGAACGACAGTACAAGAAGTTCTCTTTTATAATGTATTTATCTCTTGTTTTGTGGATGAGATTGAATAATCCCAATTTTTTCGCAGGGCCTGATGACAAGGTTCGCACCATCAATGACCCAGAGATTCTCGAGAAGGCAAATGCAAGCTTGTGGACATGGGAAGTTCGTTCGCAAATTGATGTGAAGACAGGTCTACCGTATCACGAACGTAAGTTATTTGAAACTGAATTTAATTTGGGCAACAAAATATTGTCGTAGATAGAGAACTGATTTTCATGTAAAAACATTTTTTATATATTTTTGTACAATTATATATTTTTTATTTATTTTACCTATATCTATGTATTTATCTACTTTTAATTTGATTTACATATCGAAAAAAATTATTTCAAAAAAGAATTTGCAAATAAATGCTTCTGTAAAAGATTTTTGCGAAAAAATCAAAGATATTACAGAAGACCTTTCCGTCTATTAGTGGGTCATAGTTTATCATTTTCTATCACAGAGATTGAACTAGTGGTGCTACAAAATGGCACAGACTTTCCCGTATTAGTTTTCTATTTCCTTGGGTCTTCGCTAGCTATTCGGAATTGCCACATACTCTTTCTTGCCAGCTACCATCTATTACCACCAAAAGAACATTTTTTTTGTCATTTTCTTAATTTTTCGGTTTCCTATTGGTGTACGTAATTTTAAACATTGAAGTTAGTACATGTACCGTAAATTTCATGCACACATACAGTAATTTCAATGTAAAAGTACATTAAAGTAAGTATCATGTACGTAAATTTAATTTACACGTACGATTAATTTAATGTACACGCATACAGTAAATTTAATTTACACGTAGAGTAAATTTAATGTACACGCATACAGTAAATTTAATTGTCCACGTACATTACATTTAATGCACACGTACTTTAAAGTTACTGTACGTGTACATTAAATTTCATTTACGTACATGATTCTTACTATAATGTACTTTTACATTAAAAGTAATGCGGAAATTTCTGACAGTGTAGAAAAACTAAATTAAATAAAAAGTGAGAATACCCGAACAAATTTAAAACATGTGATGTGTTCTTATTATCATCGGGGTACAAGAAACTACAGTGTTTTCTTGGTTGTGGTGTGGGGTTACTATGTTACATAACAGACACACCTTGGAATTCCTACATCTTCTCATAACTCCACAAAAAAGAATACTATTCTCCCCAAAACGCTGATCCATCGTATTTTTAAGACGTTTCCTCTGCATATTGGTCTTACACCTTTGTTCATACAATTTTCAAAACACGTTCAAAATTCTTCAGTGATTTACAACTACGGAGTTCTTTACATTATTTGCAAGAATATTTCTTTGTGCCTCTCTTGACACATCTACATAGATGAAGTATGACATGTGACAGTCTCACAGGCAACACATGACGCGATCAGGAAACAAAATGTTAGCATTCACTTCCTTTTCGGAGAAAGTATTAGATGAATATTTGAAACAGTGAAATCTTGAGTCATTACTAGAGACCGGATTTTTATGTAATATTTATATTTTGTCTTACTACTTACTATTCTCAAAATTTTAACCTTGACGAATTTTCGTCGTCCTAACACAATATCCTATTTTTTCGTTACATATTTTTACATATTTGGTACTATATTATACATTTTACATATTTCGCTATTTTCTCAATATATTTTTTTATTTTATCAATTTTCTTACATATTTTTATGAAAATAGATTTTCAAAAAAATCAGCATTTTTCCTACATTATTACTGCGTACTTCTGCGTACTCCACTCAAGATATGCTTCGTGAAGACGCGGTCGGATAGTCTCACAGTCCGACGAGCCTACTTCAGTTATCTCTGTGGCGGGAAGTGCGCCTCAGCTACAGATCATTTTCATCTTTAGGTGGGAAAAGTATCCTTGACGCCGCGTTTGGCGACCTTTAACCTTAATTTCCAAGAAACTTTGGCGATCGTTGTCCTGTGACAAGCACTTTGATGAGAAAATTCCATGCTGTAGTGATTGCTGGTCGTAGATTTCGCCAGTTTGTACGAAGGCTTCTATTGCGTCTAGTTTGGCTGCTAAACTAGTCTCCTGGATAACAATTTATGAAGGTTTTACTACTGGTGGGAACGTTGTATGGTGCAAGTGGATGCACCATGGATCAACTTATGCTCTTCAAATGATTTTTAAAACGTTTACTTTGTTTGAAAATTTGTATAGGAATTTTGTTGTAAGTGTAAGTTCGTATTATGTAAATGAGTTTTATAGTTTAAGTTTTTTAATATAACATATTATATTCCATTTTACATATTTTTTGCACATTCTGACTATTTTCATTATATATATATATATATATATATATATATATATATATATATATATATATTGACGTTTCATGCTTCATGCTACACATTTTTCCGGTCTCTAGTCATTACTAGCTTAGTCAACCAGGAAGTGATCCATTCTTCTGTGTGTTTAGAGGACATGCAGATGAATTCCCGTTACATGAACTACCCTCTCTCCGTGAAGTGGACTGCCTTCATTCCTTCTGGCATCGGCCTCATCATGTTTGTAGCACTCGTTTCGTTGTATGGTCGCTTCCCGTCCAATCAGGTGAGTCTTGGCGTAGGGATGATGAGAAGTATTTAAGGCTAGTATTAGCACCTATAAAGATAATTGTCAATCGTAGTTAAAGAAAGATATTTTTGAGAACAAAAATATCATAATTTAAATAGACTCAATTACAATGTATGCTATTGCCCGTGAAGTTCTAATTGAGAAATGCCACAAGACACATTGAATTAAGTATATCTATAAAAACCTAACTGATGAGCTGAAATTTTGTTCAGAACGCCACTCCCTCATTTTCCCTCATAATTGATAATGAAGGGAGTTGAATACTACAGAAAAACGTGAAAAATTATTAGTAGTGGATGCACAAAGATTATTTTCAAAATATTACAAACCATTTTACTTTTCATCGACTGATTCTAATATGTAAAAAATTGTTCTATTTTAATTGTGGTGTAGATTATTAGATAGACTTAATTAAATGAGACAAAATTACCATCGTTAAAGAAGATTAGGTCTTATATCGTCCTATTAACCACTCGACGTAATGTTCGAATTTTTCACCTTTTTTGCATCAAAATTCCAATTCTTCTCGGAAATCGCCTCTAATTAGCTCATAAATCTACAAAGACAGATAATGATAAAAGAAGTTGTACAGAATGCAGTCGGTTCAGTTTGTAAATTAACTACGTCATTGTAAGAATTTTGTATTATTGCGGCATAAACTTTTCAATTTAATCTAGCGGCTACTAAACACGTGTGACTGCTATAACATATTGAATCCAATAATTGTTTCATTCACAACAAATTATGGCTCATATTATTATATAGATCTATCTCAAATATCTCCTCTTCCAACTACCTTTGACAAGATAGTATCTTATGTAGAATAATACTAGCCTGTGACAACAAATGCTGTGTTTTAATCTGCCCAGAGACGAACTTGTTCCTTAATTCCTCATTAATTCATATTATTGATATAAATATTTTACCTTAATAGCTTTCTCGATGTATATGATTAGTGTAATGATGATACACGTGTTATACATAATTCTTATTTGTCTCTGAAGGATTCTGCCACGGTCTTTTTGTTCACATGTGGGTCCACAGTTTCGACAATTGGATTTCAAGGGTCCACGCTGTTTTTCAGCTCAGCAGATGCATGAAACCATTGGATATGCTATTCGTACAATCATTTAGAAATGGCATTTGTTGGCGAGAGAATGACTGCACATTATTGCGGTTTACTCTTAGTAATAGCAACTTGCTCAGAATAAAATTTACTGTTAATTATAAATTAGTTATAAAAATATGTAATTACAATGTTCTGAAAAACTCTAAACAATATTTTATTATTAAATGTATTATTAATAATTTTTACACTAAAATAATTATAATTCATAAGCAGTTGTTATCTATTTTATTATATAATTTTATGTTTTAATAATAAATGTACACATTAAAAATTATAATTAATCAAGTAATTTAAATTTCTAGTATTGCATGATGTGTAACTCTTGAAATTAGACCAGAATGCTCTCCAAGTTAAAAAATTACATTTGAATTGATATTATTTGGTTGTGATTTTTCTTATTTTGTTATTGATATTTTATTTCATCTTCTGCTCATTACATTTTAATAATTTATTTCCACAGAGTTCCATTTTTCCTAGTTTTACCCTTGCAATACTATAAATTTCTTTCCCTTTTCTGTTTGACTGAAGTCTAGTTGTATTCTTTCCCACAGGCTGTTCAACATATCTTTTGTACAGACAGCTATTGTCTTTCATTCCATTAAGGTCCAAATAATATCACAATTTTTCTATTCAGGGAGTCTTCATTTCTTTGTTTTTCACGGTTGTCCGATTCATTATTCTCAGAATTTTTTTTGTTTTGTTTAATAGTTATCGTCTCATGTTACAATAAAATCCAATTTAATTTAATACTTAAATACTTATTATTATTATTGTTATTATTATTATTGTCATTATTAATTTCAGTAGTCTCTTGTTATATTAGCTAACCTTATTTTTTTATTTTGAAGAAAAACAGTAATAAAGTTTCCTTTGAATAAATGTAATGTCATATTCTGTAAAATGAAAACAAACGAAAATTAATCCTTTATTTTTTATTAAACTTCTTTTCTTAGCAGGAATGAGGCATATCTCTCTTGTATTGTGATGTGTTGCGAAAACAAATGTCTCCATCTCTAAATGAGGCGCACGAACCAGTGTCACATGCAACACAGTCACGTACCAATGTACAACAAGAATACTTTTGGGAATCTCCTCGGAGAGCGAGGCTGGAGTTTTAACGACTTATCCCTAACAATAACTTTATAAATAAGTGCGGTGTCCCACGGTATACATTCAGAATTTTGAGTCGGCCACACATTCATCAAAATCGTTCAAGAAAAAAAATTGAATGACTATATTTCATATCATTTCATTAACGTTGTATGAGCCTAGTGTTGGCGCTTAGGGTCGGATGACTCCGCATTCGTGCTTCCATTGTTTTTAATTTCCCCTAATCATCAATTTTTAAATATATATTAAACTGCGCTGTAATTATTCATAGGTAATAATTTGGGTATATAATGGTTAATATTTGAGATATAGTATGGGTATGTAATTAAACACTTTATCGACATTTGTTTACTTTCGCCCAATTTTTCAAGTTCAGTTTTGCGTTTTTTATATTATTCCTTTCTATTAAAAAGAAATATTCTTTAACTAGTTCTTGCAGTTTTGAAAGGCAAATCTGAACAATTTATTTTATTCGAATGTGTAAATTAAAAAAATAAAAATAAAATCGCTGGTTCGATTTCTGTCATTGATTTACTATAACATTTCATCTATAGTTTTTGTGAGCAGTTTTTAACCGTTTGGAAGATGTTTTTCTCACATTAATGCGTGGTGGCAACGTTCTGGAATAGGAGGCTATAGAAATTTCTCCATAGTCATCCCATCTCTCATTTCATATCAATTATCATTGTGAATTACTTATTGTTACATGCACACCTTTCAGTTAGTCGTTAAAAATCCGCTAGAATTTCAGCTTCTTTAGATTTGAAAGTACATTTCAAATGAAAATTGCAAATAAATTTCAATATTGTAAGAAGTGTCACCTATTATCCTGATTACACTTATACAACAAAACTGAATTCTCAGAAGTAGAATTAAAAGTATCTCCCACTGCAAAAGATGTAATTTACAGCAATTAATATTCAGGCATATTTCAGTTAATTTTTTGTTCAGAATTTAATGATAATTCAGTGTGGTTCAACAGAGAAAGCGAATCAATAATTTAAGTAGATTTAGTGGAAAAGTTACCCGCTGTGTAATTAATTCTTATAATTTGACATTTTACCTGAGACTTGGGTTGCTTTAACATCTTGGGAACATCCATTCCCCTTTAAGAAGTGTTTAATTCAAGGTTTGCCCCTAAGCACTGGTCTTATGTCACAGAAAAGAGAAATGAGCTAGAGTTTTCAGATCCAGTCTCTTTTTAAAGGGAATTACCGTCCACCATTATTATACTGACAGTTAACTTACAAAGAATGATGGAATCTTGCATGAAATACTAGTATTATTCAAATTAAGTATTTAATGTTAATTAAATATTGTGAGACATATTATGCCTATGAATAATTTAAATATGCGACACGGAAAAAAACAGATGTGTCAATAACCGCAAGTTTAACTCTTTGCCAAAGGAGTTCCCAGTTACGTCGCAGATATTAATCTAATATGAGCCGACACAGAAAACCACTTTCCTCATCAAGACACTGAAGCAAAGCATTACATCAATTCGTTCTCTTGCGTCCAACCATTAGTTTCAAGCAATTGACACAAATGAATCACTGTACACGTGGTCAATATTATGCGCCAATTACTAAAATAAATTACAAATATTCAAAGTAACAAATGATTGTTAATATCTTAACAGATATTTAGACAAATGTTCGATTTAATAAGCGCAGGAAATAAGTGAAATTCTATACGAATATTGGATTAAAGAACACACAGCACACCGCTAATTGAATTCTCTTACATTATCATGCGCAGCATGATGCATATCGTATTAACTTACACGAAGACCTGAAATAAAGCACCAGTCTGAAGGATTCTCAGCAATGGACATTACTATCAAACGAGAACGAAACGAATTAGTCAATAAAATGGCGCTTCAATGTCTCACATGGCCGGCCTGGATAGCCTAGGTCGCTAAGTAAGGGCCATAGCTGCCTCGTGCCTGAAAGGTCGCGGGTTGTAAACCCATCCGAGACATGGGTGTTTGTTTGTGACCTCCTACAGCATGCGAGTTTCTCTACCATTACCCCCAAAGTTCAAAAACCCATGGTAATTACAGCAGGCGCTTTATGACCTAGTAGTTACCTAAAACTCTCATATGCCATTAAAACTTCTTTGTTTCGTTGCACTTTTTTGCCGAAGAAGTCCCCCGGTGCAACAACATCGGCGAGTGTACGAACGTATGTGAATAAATTAAGTCTCTTAAAATTTGACATTCTGATGAACACCTCTGCATAAATATTGGTAGAACACACGCCTTAAACATAAATAATCCCTAAATCCTATCTTACAGTTGAAATGATATACATCTTGGCCAACATAAATTTCACAACAGCAATGTTGACGTGATGTTGACTATGGAGTTTATCATTTCATTCGCATACCCTATCAACTACGCCTCGCCACAATTTAGACAACTAAAGATTTATATTGCGGTGTTTGAGGGGCCTGAGGTGTTTGAGGGGATTGAGTTATTTGAGGGACTTGAGGTGTTTGAGGGGCTTGAGGTGTTTGAGGGGATTGAGGTGTATGAGGGGCTTGAGGTGTTTGAGAGGCTTGAGGTGTTTGAGGGGCTTGAGGTGTTTGAGGGGCTTGAGGTGTATGAGGGGCTTGAGGTGTTTGAGAGGCTTGAGGTGTTTGAGGGGCTTGAGGTGTTTGAGGGGCTTGAGGTGTTTGAGGGGATTGAGGTGTTTGAGGGGCTTGAGGTGTTTGAGGGGCTTGAGGTGTTTGAGGGGCTTGAGGGGCAGAGTTAAAAACATCGCACTATAGGTCCTATCCTCCAGAATGTCATAAGACTAAATGAAGTAGTCCCTGGGCCTCTGTCTTCATGAAGGGATGTAAGCCCGCTCGCCAACGTAAACGCCCTAGGGTGCAGTGCCGTTAAGGTCCCAGCCGCTCTCGGGGGTTCCCCTCACCGGACACGGCGCGCACGCGCTCTCGCGGCGCAGAGTGGGCAGCGGTTGATGCGCAGTCGGACGCGTTTCCGCAGGCGCACCACCTGGCCGACCGCACGCACGCCTCGTGCCGCCTCGTCAAGCCCGACAAGGAGCTGGGCGACATCCCGGCGCCCGCCTCCCGGTAGCGGTCGCCCCGCCGCCCGCGCCGCCCCCGCCGCCCGCGCCGCCCGCGCCGCCGCCCGCGCAGCGACAGCAGCTGCGACTGGGAGGAGCTGCCCTCCACCTCCGCCTCCGCCCCCGCCTCCTGCCCCGCCTGCGACGACGCCTGCGAAAACGCCTGCGACGCCTGCTCTCCGCTTCGCTGTCGCCACCAGTGTTACTAGCGGCCGCTGCTGTCTGCGTGGGCGCGTGCGACGGCGCGTGCGACGGCTGTTGAGATGGTGCTGGAGGCGGTGCCTTCGATGGCGGCTTTGCTGTCGCGTGCAGCGGGTCATGCGGCAGCGCATGCTACTGCGCATGCGAAGCCGCATGCGATGTCGTATACGACAAAGTATGTAATGTCGGATGCGACAACGTGCGCGATGTCGCATGCGACTGCGCATGCAACTACGCATGCGATGCGGCCTTCGACAGCGCCCCGCCTGCGACGCCTGCTCTCCGCTTTGCTGTTGCCACCAATGTTACTAGCGGCCGCTGCTGTGTGCGTGGGCGCGTGCGACGGCTGTTGAGATGGTGCTGGGGACAGTGTCTTTGATGGCGCCTTCGCTGGCGCGTGCAGCAGTTCGTGCGGCAGAGCATGCGGCAGCGCATGCTACTACGCATGCGATGCAGCCTGCGACGGCGCCTGCGACGGCGCCTGCAACCCGCACCATTGCTACTATACAAGAGACAATCAATTTTGGTGGCTATGTCATTTTCGGGGTCTCTCCCTCCTCGCTCCGCGTCGTCAGCCCTGTGGGACCGCCGTAATAAATTGTCTCCGCTATGGTAGTTGCTGCCGCCATACCAACTACGGGCGCTGCATGGTGATGTGAATAGAAGGATAATGGTAATTTCTAGTTTATCTGGGTTATACACACCGCGTCATGATGGAATTTTCATCGATTTTCAACGTTCAACATTCTTTTCAATATTAAAAATGAAGTGGCTTAATTATGAGTATTTTTTTTATATTTGCAAGAAAAAGAGGTGACTTTCATCTACTCGTATTATTGTGGAAATTTATGTTTAAATTTCATATTTCTGAGACTTCTAAATAATAAATTAAGCATTAATACTTGCACACTTTTAATTTACAAGAGCAGTTCATGTTTTCATTTATTTATTTATTTCTGTTCTTTAAGGTTTAATTTTATTTCAAACAATTTAATGAATTTTTCTTTATTTGCTAGTATAAGACCGTTTTGTGTATTGCATTTGCAAATGGAATTTCCTCATACTGTCGACTTTTTCTCATGCTTAATGTGATGGGGTTTATGACTTAAAGAAACAGAAACTTGTTTTCTGTTTCGTACTAGATACATAAAGATTTAGTTTCCATTATTTTTGAAACTTTAGTTCACATTGCCATGTGAAAGCATGTGTGTGCTTATTTCCATCTTACAGACGATCTTCGAAAGCATCTTTAGTCGACTCCGTCCTGAGAACAAGTGATGATTAGTAGTTATTGTAATGTTCTTGTAAAATATGTTGAATATACGAGTGGGTACACGATACACTAAATTTTCTATTTTGCAAACCTCATATTTAATAAATTCCTCTCTTTAGAGGCAACTGAAATGAAATGCTAGGATTTGCAGTTATGCTTCAAATAACTAAAAAAATTCTTCACTATTGGAAAATAGTCAATATTAAATACTTTCCACTAATTGGTCAGTCTCTTCTCTCTAAAGTAAATGAAATAAAGTGTCTGAATTCTATTTGTATTAATTAATATAGGTAGTACTGCATTTTCCAAATAGAAATTTTGAAGCAGGGTATAGAAGGACTTTTAAAGGTATTGATTGTTGTTTTATTCTATATCATGATTAAGGGACAATATGAATAATTATCATTATTCATTTTTCAGGATGTTATAGCTTGTAAAATTAATTTCAGTAATGACGTCAAGTATTGAATGAAGAATTAAAAATCTAAGTTCGATCCAAATATCATTATATATTTCCTTCAAAGATTTAACCTTCTTTTCTGTAGTGTTGTTTCATTATATGCCTAAAGTGAATGCGATTAAAGAATACGTATTTCTGCGTTACAAAGCATTAGGTGTAAGAGCCTTCAATTTTGTCATAATATTATCAAAATTATGCTGTTCCTCTATTCCTATAAAATATTTAAATTTTTGAAGACATTAATGTATTAATTGATGGTAACATTTTTCTGGTATGTTTTCCCCTCTATTTTGAGAATTTAAAAAAATTAAATATTATAGCGTTAAAAATCCAAATATGTAATGAAATCAACGCGGTTTCTTACAATTTGCCTTTGTGAATTTAAACATACATATATTTAATGTTTCCATAATGACTGTTGATGCTGTGCGAGGCAGACGTTTATTGAGAGGGAAAATCTTCCTTGTGCGTGACTCAAAGAACATGATCCTAATGAATGATATTTTGTTCTTTCAAGGTTATCATTAGTCATCTCGGTTTCTCAAAATGCTCACATATTGCATTTATGTGAAGAGCAGTACATTGCTAACATCTTCTCTTAGGAAAAAAATAGAATATTAAACTGGAATGATTTGAAATAGTAATAAAATAATTGATTTTTAAATATTTCATACCCAAACTGGTAGTCATTGGAAGACTGATTTGAATTTTGGTATTACTTGAAAAAATATTCCTGTTAACTATTTTGTAGTGAAGTTGAATATAGTAATGAATTGAAAAAATATGTTGGTTTGTACTCAAGATTTTACTTAGCTTATATTTTGTCTTTGTATTATTACCAGTACATTGTATGCCCCTGCACTACTAAGAGGAATAAGAATATTAAACCGAATAGCAATCAACATTCTCACCTTCTCAAGAAATTAATCATAACCCATTATTACTTCCGGAGTGAGGGTTATAGATACAGGTTTTAGTCATGTGCTATTGTTCACAGAATGGATAACAAGGAAAGAGCAGGAATGCGAAGAAAATCCCATGTGTTTATTTTTGTTTTGTTTATGTTTACTAAGTACTTTTTTGTGTTTTGTCGTCACAAAGGCAGATTATTTATCCACTTCACTTTGAGCAATGTGGTGCAATGTTCTTTTCAAACACAGATAATTTATTTCAATATTTTTATTATTTTTATTTCCTGATATTTATACTTAATACTTTATGATACTATTGTCAAGGATTAAGTATTTCAAATGGATTTATCTAATTTGGTTGAATGTCTTGTAGCATTTACAAGGGAAGCGAGAAAATCTGTCTTCGCAAGGCGAAAGCATCTGTACCACACTCTTTCTTTATTTAAAAAAATATTTAATTATGGTCGCTTTTCAATAACGAAGGTTATCAGTGACCACAATTGTGTGCATTAATGTGTTACATCGCAGATTATATTACATAATGATTTATGACATATCTCATATTATTATATGATTGTGTAACATTAACATCAAATTTTATATTATATTATCTTACTTAAGTCAACAATTTCCAGCAACTTCAGTACTATAGCACACCCATTTGCAGAGCTGAACAATTTAAGTGTATGTCCAATTTCAGGAAGTTTCTTTCCTTACCAATACCGGGGCATTTTAAGATATGGTGTTGTATACATATTGTTGTACCTCATTTCGGGCATGGTTCTGGGTCGGCATTTTTTAATATGTAGCAATATTTCAGATTAAAGTGACCAATCCGTGGTCTAGTGATGATAACTTACTCTCTTCTTTTAAGACGGATTTTAGGCAGGGCTGGATCCAGTACGGGGTTCCTAACTAGATGTGGTTTTGATGGTTTTAATTTCCAGTGTCCCAATTCGGACTGGATGGATTTATTTTCCACAGTCCCAATATTTAAAACAGAATGTTTTGAAGAGATTTTTAACGTCTTTTGTAGTGCCCAAACTCTTTTCAAGGCGGATTTTGATGACCTAAAACATTGCCAAAAATGATCATTAAAATGCTCTTAAAATGCCCTAAAATGCCCTAGAAACAAAGAAAAATGACGTAAAAAATTTGATCAAAACCACTTCAGATGAACAACTCAATCTGTTGGATATGTTACTGATGTAATCGAGGCTTCTCTCTTTTGTTCAAGTGAACTCAGCTTGCAAACTACTTTAGACTTTGACTGTTCTGTAAAAGAAAATCTCTGCCTTTATTTATCGTGAAATCGGCCGAAGAGAAACGGCGACGATAGTCGTCACTGGAACATTCGATTACGTAGTACTCACAACGGTGGATATTACAGGGTAGGGTAAAAATCGAAAAGGCTACTCAGGAATTCTGTTGTGGGCATTATTAAGTTTTGTAAATGTTGTTTGAAGCAAAGTGCCATTAAAATAACATGAATCTCGATGAAATCAGATACAAAATGCAATAAAAATGAAGTAAAAAGATAAAAAATGACTTATTAGTCGAAATCGACGAAAAATGCAAAAAGTGACAAATAAATATTGGTCAATTACTTTAGTCATAACAAAAAATGAATTTCTATTCTAAACAGCATTGTTCTAAAGTGAAAAGAAAGAAGAAGACATGTCATTAAAATCCGCCCTGTATTAACAAGATTTTGCGCATTCTCTTCACTTCGTACACTTTTTGAAAACTTTTTATCCTACAATTCACATCACCACGCGGTTATTAATTGTGGCCTCCAGCGCCGTGGGATTCCGCCCGGGTTCAAGGGCCTTCCAGCCGCCCAGCGCCTGCGAACGCAATGCTTCGCTTCGGTTGCTCGCTTTCAGTCTCTCCGTGTGTGTCTGACTGTGCTTTTGTGACAACGTTCTGTTGTGTCAGTGCTTCTTGGTTGCCGCATGTAGCCGAGGATTCGACACTTACTTTTTTAAAATAATTCGTCAAGCTTGCAGTTGAACTGTGGACCAAGGTACAAATGATAAGAAAAAGTGCTGCGTTTTTAATTGTGAAGACTTGTTTTAAAAGGATGATTACACGGCGTGAATCATGTTTCTAGTTGGTACGCGAAGAAACATTAAGTTGAAAAAAAAAACCTCCCTAATCCCAGGCGTCAATCATTGCTTGCAAATAGTGGCACGCATTTGTTGTGATTTTCTGGCATTATCATGGTTGTGTGTTACTTGGTCATGTGAAATTCTAGTGTAATGCTTTTAATTTCGTCTATTTTCATGCTTTCTATGTCACTCTCTCACGAATTTTCCGCTGTCCTTTTAACTCTTTGTTACGCGTTTTTGTACGCGTAACGCATGTCAGAGCATGGCATTCTCGTGTTTGGAGGCGGGTATCTGCATGTCAGAGATGTAAATGCGCGAATGTTTACATCCAAAATCTCCCTACCTGTCCGGCCTCGACAAATACATCAATGCTCGCTCTCTTCCACAGCCGACGGGCCGAATGTTTCCAGCGTTCTTTGTTGTGCCCAGAACGCGGCGCATAGTCTCTAAAAGACTCTTTTTAAAGATTTTTGTTGTTGTTGACGTGTAATGAAGAAGATGAAACTCCGCATGACCTGGAATTGGTCGTAAGGGTAATGGAAATGGTGATGACAGTGAAAAAGTGAGAGTATAAATACGTTTATCTCTATTGTAAATTCCTTTTCTTTGTGTTTTCACGCCTAGATGGAAGTTTTTGTGCTGTAGAGCGTCCATTTATTTTTTCAAATGAATAATGAAAGGGTCGTGGACAGGATATTGTACCAATGGTAAGGCAAAATTAATGTAGCAAGAATACATAGTTATTAATTTTCATGTTAAATTACTATCTTGGCTTTGAACACCTCGGTAAACTATATAATCTTGCATTGTATTTTCAAATTAGTAATTTGAAGAGTGTACAAATTATTACGATTTCTTCTTTTGGACGGCAATTAAAATAAACTCGTAAGATCAAACCTTAACACATTTCAATTTGATAGAAAAAATTTCCAGCTCTGTTGCAAAGTAACGAGATCTAATCAGAAAAACAATGAAAAAAATTCAATATCGTACAGTATGGAACTTTCTTCGCGGGCATTTTCGAGCACTTTAGATAGTTCACGATCGACCTGGTCAACAAACTTTCGGAGAATGGGCGCTGTGCAGCACTTGCCAACAGTTTATGGGAAACTCCCCTACACCTACGAGTGGATGTTTGACGTTGTAGAGCGGTGGTAAATGATTTCGCGCGAAACTTTGCAGAACACCTGTTGTTGGCAGAACGTCCCATATTCCCGTGCCTTCCCGCGGTTCCGCGCCGCCTCTTCCCGGCCAGATGGATGATCTCGCGTGTCCAGGCGTGCAGGTTGAGGGTCCGAGCAGCAGTGCTTCCTGTCTTTGGCGAGCGGAGAGAAGCAGCCCAGCTGAGTGTATACGATGCGAACTTGTCCGTTTTCTTGGTTGTTCCCACCCGCCGGCACCGCTAGCGAAATGTCAGTTTATTGACGCCATGCCATTATGTACTACACGTTTTTTTGTTGGGTGTCTATATCGTGTATATTTTCGATGTGAAGTATTAGTTATGTGTTCATTGGGCCTGTCACGAGCCATTAACGTATCCAAAATTCCGTTTGTGGAAATTCGGTGCATTACTGAGGATTCTGAAGGAATCTTTATTACCGAAATCTTCCGACCCTAAACCTTTGCAGCCTGCCAGCAACCTGCCAGGAAAGAAAAATATAAACATGGGTGTTCAAAAACTATATTTCAAAAGCTTAATCATATTTACAAATACCATAGGTGTACTATATTTATTGTCAATATAGTTTTGTTGTGCGCCTAAAATGCCATCTCTCTTCATCGTATCGGACATTGTGTGGTGTTGTGTGACTGTTATCCCAATGCTAAATGACAGTTAATGTATAAATGTATAAAAATAGCCTAAAAGTTTGTTGTGAGTGACGGATACTATGTTGGAATGTTGGTACATAAGTGGTTGGGATTCTTTGGAGAGAAGTAGTTTGTAGATAGAACACAATCTTCCAGAAGTAAACGACCAATTGGCGACTGTAAATTCCTACCAGTGGCCACGTCGCGCTCCGAATCCCCTCCATATTGTGTCCTCACTCACCACGTGGCATTAGAATATATATACTAAAAGAAATCTCTATTTTTCAACGGAATAAGCGATGCATGTGTAGTGTACATATATATCTAAAAGCACGATTGTGGTAAGATTAACAGAAGGTGGAAGATCTAACCAGATATCACGAGTACCAGCTCCCGCAAATGTTCTATGTTTCTGTGTGTGCGAGCCTCGCCTTCGAGTATTCGAGTCAAAACTTTTGAACTTACTCCTTTCAGAACGAGGAACTTGTCTCGGAGATTTTGACAACCATGCGTTGAATACGTGCAAATTATCTCTTTCACTAATTTCTGAACGTGTTCAGGAAACGTCTATTGTAGAAAACAATATAATGTCCATTAACGTTTTCATGTGAGAAATTCGAAAATTTCTGAAGAGATGAATATTATTTCCAACAAGTCTTTCATTTGTACTTGAAGGTTTTGCTCGACACTGTGATTTGCTATACAGGCTCTTGCTGTTGTGATCCTGGTATTGTACCAATCTTCTGTCTGGAATCACTGTAATGGAACTTAATTAAAGAATTGTACACCTTGACATACAGTGTCTGTTCCCCTAAATTATTCTTTTCCTCGGCTCCTGAAAAACATGTTTCATTTACACATTAAAATCTTAAAAAAGTATGAAATAACATTTTCTGATATATTTTCCACTCTGTGATTGAGAATTTGTAAAACTTAAATATTGTTACGATGGACAGCCCACACCTCATATAGATTTAAATATTGTTGCCTAATGCAGTGGGGGTCTTTGTTACAATTTGACTTCGGACATTCTAATATCGGAAAACACAAAAAAGTTTCTTTTTGGGACCTAATCTGAAAAAGCAATTAGCTTACTTACAAAGTTTCGCCACATTTGATATGAAGAAATGGATTGTTGGTTTCATTCGTTCCATACAATATCAAATGTTTTCTTCACTAACAATGTACACAAAAGAAAATCCAATAAGTAGTTGAATGCATTCTTAGCAAGTTCACTTGCAAAACGAATTGGTGAAAAACCTCTGGCCAATGTAATGCTAGTATTAGATGCCAGGTGGAAAACGCACCTCCCATTCATGAACGTAAATTGTCAATTACAAAACGTATGGGTTTTTGAAATGTTTATATCTCGCCATTTCTCTTAAACATATGATTAAGCTCGTTCTGAATAATCACACTACTACACGTTTACATTTGGATAATCCACTCCAATGATTTCCTTTCTTCTTCTATAGAATTCGATTCTTATATAATCAACTCTGCTACATTTCCAACTCTTTGGGGAAAATATTTATAAACTTATCTCTTTTAACAGTGCTTCTCACTTACGTGCGCCTTCTGATACTGTCTGATGACTGGGTGTTAAGGAGGAGTAAATTGTTCCTGGAAAATTTTACTGTTTCCCAGTACTGTGCTTGCGAGTTGACTGAGGAAAATATCTCTGGAATTTCCATCACTTTTCAGTCGCATTTGGCTGGAACTAAGATTCTGATAGTTATAGTACCGTAGAAGTAGCCGTAATAAAATAATACAAACAAGTGACCTCTTAGTCAGAATTCGCTTATACCTTTATAGTCTTCCTATAAGGGAACCTACACCGATAAAATACCGGTATTTTTCATGTCATTCGGTCGCTAACAGCAGTAAAACTACCAGCCTGTGAAGAGGTCGTTTCTAAAATTTCACTCCGCATACGAACAGCCGGGAGAGGTCGCCGCCTCCTTCACGGACTCCACCAGCACTCCGTGCGCCAATCGCCTTGAGAAGCGATAGTTGGCTGGCCTGGAACTAAAGTGGTCTTCAAAACGTTTTGGCTAAAATCCAGATTGTGGTAAATTTGGTCTGAACAGGTGAGCACCTATACATTCTAATGTGATCTGTGTCATTTGTCGTTATAGGCGCCCTGTAATAAAAGTATCACTTTAGTATTGGCAGATGGTTTTAATGTTATTCAATTCTTAAGTGATCTAAAAGCCACATTTAGATTTGTACTGTAGATTACTTTAGTTCCAGGGTAGCCAGTTTCCTTTGCGGAACCGCGCTGCTATCCCGCGTGCCAATAATCATGTGTTGCTAAGGCTCAGAACAATAGATTTTGCACATCAACACTTACAACCGGACCCGGCTGTTGTCACGTAACTCCCGGAACATCAATCACGGTGTCTATAGCAAGCAAAAGCATTAACCGGGCTCGGTTCGGTAAGTGAGGCTTCATAACGTGAACCAAATCTGTTGCCGGTTATAGGTCCAGTTGTTTAAAGTTTTTAGTTCACTAATAACGCGGAAAACAGCCGACTGCGATTTCCGCAAAACATGATGTATGGCATCGAAAGAAATATTGGCTTCCACTCTACTAGAGATCGGAAGCCGGTGATGAGGAATATTGAAATTCTTTTGGTTTCGCAAGAATGCGGGAAATTTCTTTAAAATAAGAATCAATTCAACGTTCCAAATTTTACAGACTTTATAATTCCAGGTTGATTTGATTCTAAAATTTCGCGTAGAATTGAATTTTGTACATCGTCCGTGTCAATGTTAACAAATACACATGCTTCAATTAATTCTTTCATAGCAGGGAGCAACACATCCAGAGAGTAAAAGCAAGTGAGCGCCTGGCCACACTTGGCAATCGCTTCTTGGTATTGTTTTCCCGAAAATAAGTTATTAAAATGTAAATAATCGAAGTAGTAAATAGAAACCACAGTACACAAATCGGTAAACGAAATCGGGAAGGCGCCAACCGTATGTGTTGCCACCAGATGTCAGCACCTTATAAGCGTAAGCGTTGTGCAAAAACTTTCTTTGAGCTTCACACTAGATTCGACGTTACGTTAGTTATAACCTTTAACTTATGTGGTAGCGGTTAAGTGTTAAAACTCCAGTATATCGCCTGTGATGTATCGCCGCAAATGATCTGCTCCGATAAAACAGTTGACGGACTAACAACGAGGACAAATGGGCTGCAGTCGGCACTCGCTCGGTGGACTGTTGGGCCGAAATGTGTACCAGGGCCTTGTAACTCTCCAGCAAAACCGGAGACAAAGCTTGAAGGTGCTACTATAGGAGGCGTTAGTGTCGCCGGGTACAGCTGGAAGGTAGGCTCGCCAACATCCGTACATAAAAATTGGCTGATTTCTGAGAAATACGAAAAGTGTCTTCTAAATGCTCAATTATTCATAACATATACATATAAGAAACCGCTGAAGAAAGCGCGAACATCGACGCTATCTTTTGTAACATTACGCGCCTGCTTACTTCCCGCGAATCACCGCAGCTGTCACGCAAGATTTACATATCGTTGGCAGCAGTTCGTATTTTAGTTCCTGTAAGGTGATAGAGGCAAGCGCGCCACTGTAGTGGTGTCCATCACGTTATATGGGAGTTAAAGGCCCTGGCGAACATGCGGCGTACCATTGCAGCCGCGACACGTTGCTATGGCCGTCGCCGCTACTGACGCTTGTTGAGAAGAGGCTGCATGTCTGCATCGATGTCGGGTAAGCCTATTGTGTGCCTAAAGTGCAATTTTTATAAAGCTGCCTTTCAAGGCCCGTCTTCACGATGGAATATATCACGGCATTTCGCGTCTTTCTCGGTCGTGTCGATAGATGTCGCATGATCGCGACCGTTTCAAGCACTGCTTGATCACGCGACATCTAACGGCACGACCGAGAAAGACGCGAAATGCCGTGATGTATTCCATTGTGAAGACGGACCTTGAGAGACGGATTGATAAAAATCGCACTAAAGCTCGCGAGTCCAGCCGAGGCCAACAACCTCGTTAAATGTAGGTTAATTTTAGGTTTAAGCAAAATTTTGGAGAGTAAACTCATAAGTTCAATTTATCCGAATATGTTTCACTGCTTTATGTATGCAACAGCCTGAAATCGCGCAGGATTCCATTCCCTCTTCCTGCTTCAGAGCAGCTGGCCAAACTGCTGACAGCAACAATACTAGGTAAGTCGAGTCCGTTAGAACGCCCGAGAGAAAAAAGAAATTGTCTCGCCAAAAAGTGGGGTTGTGTTATTACCTTTCGGAGCTAAGTTATAGTACTCACGAGATGTCTGTTGTTTTAAGTACAAGATGTTTCGTCCCTGATGCTCATTGCAATCAATTTTCACAAAAATTACGCAACTGTTTAGCGTGTCAAGGTCAACTGATCCGAGAATAGATGTCTCTATCTGTGATGCTTAAATGATTATGAGTATTTTTTAAAATTTGCCCTCACAACGTCAACTTCCCTGTGTATCTTCATGATAATGAAATCGTATCAGCCTTCATCAAATGTACTGTACAAATTGTAATATACACATTATCTATATTAAAACTAATTTACAATGCACGCAGAAATGGAAAGAAAACGAAGCAGCATCCGCCCTTTCGAGATGTGTCCAAGGCACGTTAGACCGCGCCCACGCCCGACCTACTTGCGCGCCTGGGAAGCCCGGCTCTAGTGCGAACGCGGCCAACTTCCCCTGACTCCGCTCTCATTTCCCCTCAACCCTCCGGCACTTTCTCACACATTCTTCCAAAATCTACCCTCAGTTACCGGTGCATCTCATTTCAATCTAGGTAAAGAGCATCCCGTAGAACCCCGTCTAAGAAACCGACTCCCCTTTCACGTCTTCCTCCGTAATCTGGCTGATATAAGATAATGAAATAAATACTCCTCCAAATACCAGTCAACATTATGTATTCCTTCACTCAGATACTCGTACTAACAACTATAATGTTACAGGGAGGTCGCCGTAGCTACCCCCTTCGTATATTTTTCGTCTGAAAATGCTCTCCTAACAACTGAAAAGCCGTATGATTGAGCGTTGTATAATCACCTCATTCTGCAATAATAATTTTAAAAAAACTCCGGCTGGCGGGTAGCGGCTCTCAGTGCCGCATTCTTACATTTTTGTTGATTTCGTGTAAATAATTGGTGTCGCACTCTTGAGCTCATAGTTATTCTTCATTCATTTTATTTTCAACCGGATGAGACTGAAATCATGATTTTAGACACTGCCGATCGACCGTTATTCATTAGTAATTTAAACTCTGCAACGGTTGGGCCACTCCGTATGCTCTTTGTCATGTATGCGTTTGTAATATTTGCGTGTTTTATTCATTAGAAATCTTACTGTTATTTTGTTATTGAGCTTTATAAAACAGATTTTGAAGCACAAACTACTAATTCAAATTTAAATGCATTGTTTCGGAAGAAACGTTAGAAGGCACGTTTGCACCGTATTCATTCCCCTTCACGTACCAAGACACGGAGGGAGCGAGTGATGCATCAGATTCTTATTAATATTATTTCGTTTGATATTTAGTTATTATGAAATAAAATGTATAAAAACATTCAGAATATTTCCTTCACATTCCGTAACAAAAGTAATAACTATTTTGTCACGAAAATCGAAGTTGAAAATGCGGTACGGCGTCCCGCGCGCGCCTGCTGGTGGGAAATGATGGGACGCGCCCGCCGGAGGATTAAAATTCAGAAAGGGTTGTACACGCGTAAGCTGAAGCAGCCGGAGGAGGTGAATAAAGGCTGCATGCGAAAATATGTTTTTTTTTCTCTCAAATAACCGAGATCTTAATTATGCGACTATTATTTAATATTTATTACTATTTCATGATAACTAGGGAGGGGATTTTTATGCCCTAAAAATTTTGAAACATGCCTTTAAAATATGCATTTATGATCTACAAATTCTGAAATATGCACTTTAATATGTAATTAAAATTCACAATATTTCATTTGATGTATAAAATTTCTTGATAAAATTCTAGAAAAGCGTTGTAGAAATGAAAAGATATATTTTGTGCAAACGTAATATAACCGAAATTATTTTGCGGGAGAAATAATTGAAGTAAATATGCACCTTAGTGAAGTACATTGTGTGTCTTGTTTCATTCTTTCTGTCTGGTTTAAAAAATATATCAAGAAATATCCTACACTTGCACCAGTATTTTATCATCTCTATAAAAAACAAAAAAAGAACTTCAAACTATGACAAACTCTTTCTAATCAATGAATGTTCACAAATAAATAGATTCAAGCATGAAATGTTTTACAGGTAAGTCTCTATTTTAACGAAATATGCAAAATATACTTTTGTAATTTGCAGGAATATGCACCAACAAGAAAAATCGACCAAATATGCACAATTTGTTAATCTCCATTGCATTAAATTCTAACCAAATGCCAAGAAATTTCACTTAGCTATGCCCTTAAGCAACGGAAAAAATATGCAAAATCATAGAAATCCGCTTCTTAATGATAAATTTATAGTTAAATTTTGCATTGCATAAACATTTTTGAGAAGTGGCAGGAATATGTTTGAATGGAGAATTATTTCCTTGTTTTCGTTTTGTGATGTATCATTAAATCATTTAGTTATTTGATAACCAGAACGTAGAATGATAATTCAATTGTGATAAGATCATGCTTTTGTGACAAGATAGTCTAGATATTACATATCTTGAATTGAAATTTCGTTATCAGATTATCTTATCATAAAAATCGAAAATCTAAGACAGTGTTTCCTCTAAAGAGAAGATAGTTTGTTTGACTTACGTACAAAAGATTAACAAAGAACTTATCACTGTGTTTAAGAGCAAGTATAATGTAGAGATATGTAAAAATACCATAAACAAAATATCTATAATCAATAACCTAAAAGACAAAATAAACTAATTAGACCAACAGAAAGTAATCTATAAACTAAACTGTGAAAATCGTGAAAAATTGCCCTAGGACAAACAAAACGCAAGTTAAAAGAAAGGGTCAATAAACATAGAAGAAATATTAAAGAAATTTCCGAAAAACAAAATTCCAAAACGCAATACCGAATTCTAAACTATTTCATAATTAACTTTGAAAATCCTGACATTTTGGCTGAAGGACCATATAAAGTTTTTACAATAATTTGAGAAACACTACATATAAAGACAAATAAGACAATGAATACTGTAATAGAATGAAATATGTTTACCAATACGCCGAATAGTGTTGATTGACAGAGAGTAAATGACTTAAACAGTTGGCATTACTGTTTCCCCCTTCCAACCGTCATCTGTAAAAAACGACATTTTTTATCAGTTCGTCTCTAACTCGACCGGAGGGAGAACTTCATTCTACAATATGAAGGCATTTAAATACACAATAGATCGTGGAATGTGATTATGATGGAATGTTTTTCGGACCAATAACGTTTCTTTGTAATATTAGTTTTTATTGAATTTAACTCATTACTAAACTGTTGCCAATTGTACTTTTTGTTTTATTTATGTATTTATGTATGTATGTATATATTTATTTATTTATCCTACGAAGATCCCCTAGTGGAGCAAAGGCCTCCTGCCTGAGCAGGGGTGATAAAGCCACATGCCTTCGGACACGCATCTATTGCATCCAAACATTTGTGCATCCAAACATTTGATTGCAGTACGGCGCCTTAAGGAGTATTGCCCTCTCTTTCTATCCAATGCAATTTTACATAAGACTCTCTCTTTCTACCGCAAGCTGTGTTGCCGATTCAGGAAGACCGGGGTTATTCGACTCGCCCATCTTGTTTCACGCGCAAATACTTAACAAGTTCATTCAACGATAGTGAAATGTACCAACAACGTCTCGTCATAGACTCTTACGAGATCGTTGGCATCATTCATCTAAGATGGTTATAATCGTGACCCGTTCCGAATTTATTAATATTTTGTGCGCCAGGAACAGGCTACGTTAATTAAAATTGACCAATGTTTCCACAGCTAATTTCAACCAATGTATAAATGTCCGGCTAGCTGGGTCAATGGGTCCCGTTATGGATAATCGCTATCGCCTAGATAGCCGATTACTTGATCTGCCAACTGTACAGTATGGCGAGGAATCTGAAAGGGAATAATTATCGATTTCTAACTATTTAACAATTTTGATTGACTAAACGAAAATCTTTTCATTTCCAAAAGAAAAAAAAATCAACAATTTATTTAACAATATTTACAATTGTTTTTTGTCCTTAGGTCATGACCTCGTTTTAAAATATATCTTTTGTACTGCAGTAATTATTTACCGTCTTGGTCTCTTCTCACTTGAATGCAGTCTCTTCTCACTTGAATGTAGGTGATCCCAAGTTCCACTTCTCTCTTCTAATCTTGCGACGTTGCCGACGCATCCAGCCCTCACTGACTAGAATATCTACCGGTTCTTAATTGGTATTCAGAGTTCCTAGTCTTCCCCAACTAGTGGTAAAATATTAAAGTCCAAAACCGCAATATAAGAAAAAACTCAAAGTCCTAATCGAACTTCCCGTTGCACATCAACTTCCAGATTCCGAAAAACTATTCAGTCTCACTCGAAACTTACAAGTCCTACTTCACTAAAGTTAATCTCGCGAGCGATCTTTACTACTCGACGACCACTATCAGAATGTTCAGTTCTCCCTGTTCTTTCGCCCTCAACGCTTCGGTATCCGTCCTTCGTTCCTCTTTTTTAAAACAAAACTACAAAATTTGACAGTCTATTCTCCCTTAGCCAATCCATCCCCCTCTTATCAAACCAAGTAGCCACGCCCCCGACAGTCATTCCTTTTCAGACCAATCACACATTATTTTATTTGTCTATCTAGCCAGCGCCCCCATCTCTTCAAGGCCTGAATGCAGTTTGTTGACCTTGCCAACCACTGCGCCGGCGTTGCTAAGGCTGTATATCGCCATTTGCATACCCTTTTGTCCTACCCATTTACACCCAATATTATTAACAAAATATTATATATTTTGGTATATCACAATAGCTTCAGTTGTGTTAATCTTAGACAATTGAGTTTTTTACAACGTATTCCCAGAACTCTTATGAATGTGATGGTTATTTTGTAATTTAGTTTTATGGTTTAATTTCCATGAAATTAATTATAAATTATAGCCAAATGCTTATTTCTACATTTTGACGTCCTTAACTTTTCACTATGCGAGAAACTTTTTTATTATTGCAGAAAAGCACAAACACCCAGCGGATGAAATGACAAGGGAAGTCCAAATTTTGATATGAGACCAACCACATTTCTGTATGAATCATGGTTCTTGAGTTAGACGGTAACAAAAACAATATTTCGTGCGCTCCGAACGAACATTTCATGTCGTTCAGTGATCTACAATTCGAGACTATACCGAGTATCAAAAAGGAAAGTAGAATTAATTTTAACAATGATAGTTAATGTAATTATTTATCATTTGGACTGTATAATTCTAAAGAACCTGTAACAAGTATTGTACCACAGTTTCTGGGTTGATGGCCCCCATCACGATCAGGTTTTTCGTCCAGTTTCCCTGATCCTTGAGCAAATGCTGAGATGGTCCCTTGTTTTGCTTCTGGACATAAATGTAACTTCATTATTTGTGCACGTATTCTGAATTTCAGTGAGAAATATAGTTATTCAAATTATCGTTTTTCATATTATCGCGGCAAAAAGTATTATTCTTTTATGAAGAACATGAGGGTTCAGGGCAGGAATTTATAGCTAATTTACCTTTGAAAATATATTTTATTATATAGGAGCTAATATTTTGTCAACAAAACTCGAAAACACCTCTCTTTTCTGTATTCAAAATTCGACTAAAATATGGTTTAGGATAGAGACCACAGAATTATGAAAACGTGCACAAAATTCACTTCTCCCCATAGCTCGTCATACGCAGTTTTTAACTGTTTTTTGACGTAAATAAATAAATTTAAAAAAATCTTGAATACTTCTCAGCGATTCTCAACAGGCGATGTGAAAGGAAAAATAGAGTATTTATTTTTGAATTTCACTTATTAAAAACAGTGAAATACATTTAAACATATCTAAAAATGAATTAGAAATTTTACAGTTAATAATATTAATGCCCAAGCCATTCAACCAGTAGTTTTCGTACAATGTGCTTTCAAAAGCAAATATGAGATGAATTATTAGCTGAGTGTTCGAAAAGAATATTATGCATTGTCCGCACAAACCCTTGCAGTATCCATGTCATCTCACCTTTTTGAATGGGCATTTTTCCCTTTATTTTACATTTAAAAAAAGTGGATGTATTGAACGTACAAAATGACTTGGGACTGAAACTTAGCAATAATGACCTTGATATCGATGTCATTCGCGCAAAACAACTGAAGCCTCGTCAGTATGTGAAGACTAAACAATCTGTTCCAACTGAATTTGGACTTGTTTTGCTATTGATATTTCAGTTTTAACTCTCATTTGAAGATCTGTTTTTTTAAAATAATAATTCTAATAAAAATAACACATCTTTTTTTATCAAAAGTCTTTAATTTCTAATATTAAGCCATCTATTTAACATGTTTTGAAATTATTTCCGTTCAAGTGGTATTCTAATTTGCTCTAGGCTTGTAAGTAGTACGTAACTGAAGGAAGGGTGAAACCTCCTGCCGAAATCCCATCTTGCTTATGAATAAAATAGTAGTAAAAATAACTTTATCCTCTGTGACCTTCACACTCACAGACTGGCGAAACTCTGAGTTGTCAACGTCTATCTTCCCAGGGAAGACAGCTCCCCTTTCGTGGGACGTACGGTATTGGAAGCGAGTGCAGCAAACATTCTCAAAATTTCGCCAGCTGGTACAACACCAAGCAAAACCCACTATTAAAATTTTGAAGTGTTAGGGAGTATTAGAAATAGTGTATTAGAGACGTTTTGCATCAAGACCTTTCATGACCTCCGCGCTTCTTGCAACTAGCAAAATTGCATCAGCAATGCCAGAAACGTTTATCAATCGATGCCAGATTTTATAGCACGTTCCTTCTTTAACGACTGACGGCAAAGGTCATATCCGTTGGTCTCTTTTAGTTTCAACGGCACAGTATACTAATTTTACCGAAGTCGTAAACCAATGCTATTTTTAAGAAACGTGAAAAATAAACTTACATACGGTGCACTTGGTGTTATTGTTTTGAAACTTTTTTATTAGAACCCATTATTGTGAAAATTTTGTTTCTAAGCAAAAGTGAAATGTGTTTATTTGTTTGTCCCATGGCGAGATAACATTTTCAGAGGCTCGTATATTTGCAATAATTGTATTTGGATTATTCCACGTATGTGTTCGACCTTCTTGTCTTTCCGAACCTGTCATGTAAACACTCGTTTTTAACCAGCACCCTCTCCAGGGAGAGGGTGCTGCTCAGACCCTGACAACAGCGGCGGGGCGCGTCGATTTCCGCAATTCGACAGGCTGCAGGTCATGAAAAGTATGAATACTAATTGTCGCAAAATCACTACTTGTGATGCTTCTGTCTTCAAAAATCAATATTTATGGATTTTAAAAGGTGCTGAACAAGCTGGCAAAATTTCATGTCAATCCGAGTATCAAGCACGGCGAGTGTTGCGTGTAAGCGCTGCTGAAAAGTGACAACGCTGTTCTCCATGAGCTCTGTACTGCAATCAAATGCTTGGACGCTCTGGTTGGTGGCGCCATCTGTCTTCTGTTGGTCCGTAGGCTTCTCCACATCGTTTTATGTCTCTGCGTTTTATTTATTGTTAATGTTTGTATATCACAGTATTTGTACCTGATTATGGAGCCAATAAGAGTTCTGAAACTTTGAATAAATAGAGATGTGAAAAATGTTCAAATTATAAGTATTGTGTGTCTAAAATTGTTGAGGTACATATATAAACAAACAATAATTAATAGAGACATTCTTTTAAGAATGAAAAAAACTAATATTAATTTGCAATGGGCGCAGAAATTGAAAGAAAACCTGCATTCGACTATGAGGGTGATGCCCGTGGTTTTATTTGATACCCTGGAACTCGGAAAAAATCAAAAGACAATTAAAATGTTTGGAATTTGATTGGAAATAGGCAAATATTTGATTGTGTTGTTCCGTCTGCATTCATCCTCTGCCAACCGTCTGTACTCTCATTTTCAGTCAGCGACTGCTTACGTCACAGATGTCGTGCGACAGTTAGGCTCCAAGAAAAGAGGCCGATCACCATTAAATATTTTATACTCAAATGTTGAGTTATGGAACAGGAACTCATGTATGTGTAGGACTGTGTATTCGTATCTACTTTACTTTGTGTTCGCAGTTGTCATGAGGGCCGTTTTTGTTAAATATTTAATTTATTGTAATGTTACCCGAGAGTATTATGTTTCTTGTTCTTGAGCCGTGTGTGTATGTGTGTGTGATTTTTGAACTTTTTTGTGTCTTTTAGCTGTATTTTTGATTCTGCAAACCAGTAGTACTTGTTTATTTCCAGATTTGTTTCTTTTACAATATTTTCTAATCTTTTTACGCTTAATTTGTCAAATATTTACAATAATTTCTCATTTTTAACAGATTTCACCGCCACATTCACAAAACTCACAAATTTATTAGCAAAGGAATAAACATAAGAAATGAACTTATAGTGACGTATTTCTTGCGTTTTGTTTTCACATTTATCCGACATTAATGCGAAATAAGAAAGTTTACTTCAAAATATGTGCCGCGTAAGAAACGGGAAGATCCATGCATAGCGATGTAATCAGGTCGCACTTAGTACAACCAGTCGCGTGATATTATTTGGCGAAACGTACGTATTTCCACGTTCAACCAACTTCCTTATTACTCGATTTCACCTTTCCTAGAGGATCTGTCATCATATTTCTTGCTGGCGCTAGCCTTGGCCGTCATCACACGACCGTGACTCTTTGACTAGTGAGAGTATGTGACAACTGCTTGCCTCTCATTCCCCGCTCTCCTGCGCGGTTCCATTCTTCTGTTTTTATTTACGTCGCTGTTTCTATAGCCCGACCAAGCCGAGTTTAGGACTAGCGATGAGGGCAGCAGTGCACTTTGTTTTGCTTCGGAGAGAAAGGGACAGAGCTATTGGTATACACAGTGCAACTGAAAAATGAAGCACTGATCTAGACCAAGGTCCGAAGACGTGTACATGGTCCTCTTGTAATGCCATGCTAGGTTCAACAATACCCGTGACAGTCCATTTAAAACCACGGAAAAATGCTGACGCGTTTGATAATATTAGACTAATAAATACTGATAACCATATAAAGAACGGAAGAATTTTGAGTCCCTAAAAGTAATCACATATTCCAGTAATGCTACACAACAAATTCTACAACATAAGTACATTATATTATTCGAATTAATGAAAAAGTCCATGAATTTTTTGTTTAACTTCCAGATTCCCATAAAATACAATGTAATGGAGATATGTTCCAAATCGTTTGTGTGATCAAATTATTAAGTGCTTAAGTTAAAGTAATGTTTCTATGGAACATTATCCGAGAAAACTAATTGGGATGATTAATTAGCATTACGCACTATGTTATGCAAAAATACTTCATTACTTTGGAACAGTGCTGAATGCACCAGACCACACCGCCCCGACGCTGAAGCGCGACGCAACAGTCGCGTTGTTATACTGCGATTTCTCTAACTTTGTCCCTCAAGGCAACTCAAATCCCATCTTCGCGATGGAATATGTCACGGCATTTCGCGTCTTTCTCGATCTTGCCGGTAGAAGTCGCATGATCGCAAGCATTGCTTCATACGGTCACGATCGTTCGAAATCTAGTGGAACGGCTGAGAAAGATGCGAAATGCCGTGACATATTCCATCGCAAAGATAGGATTTGAGTTGCCTTGAGGGACAAAGTTAGAGAAATCGCAGTATAGTTCTCAGAAGCGCTGTTTCCTTCCCTCAGTCCTACACTTCAATTAGTCGGGTTATAATCTTTCAATCCGAACGTTATTGTTAAAGAGTTCAGAAGGCCAGGTGACGCACTGAAGGTGAGGATAGAACGTAACAGTTTTTATGAAGACTTACTTGTCGTGCGTAGGTCAAACGAAAATCCACCCACCGTATTAAGATACCATCTTGTTTCTGTAATTTGACCGCGTGTTTAATAGTCGCGATAGCCTCCTACGTCCCCGTTTCAAAATGGTCCAAAAACGTTTGGTGAAGGTTTGTCAACCTTAGCATTTGCAAAGCTGGTGGAGGTTTCAGGCCTAAAATACTAAACTTCGGTACAAGCTGTAGAAAATTAAATAGTAAATAGGAACATGAATCAAGATACAGCGTTCGACAATTGCATCATTTCTACAGTTAATGCATTTACCTTTGTAACTGAATCATCTTCTAATACTTCACTAAACTCTACAGCCCGCAAACCGCCATTTGAGTATCAAGTCTGTATTGCCCCAATTTTGAAAGCTCTTTATCAAAGAAATTTTATTTATGCGTTTAAATTTTTCAACTGTAGTCTAAGGAAAGCGCTTTTAATTTATGTATTATACATTAATATTGTCTATTTATCTCGTAACATACGAAAATTACAAAAAAATTTAAAATACACTAAAGTGCACTTGGAGTACCAACGATATGAGTTAATACTGTGCGAGTGTTTTGAAAAGTACATCGTACTTTTCCCATATTTATACTTTATATTTATACTTACTTTTGCCGATGTTTATTATTTTCCTAAATGTATTGAAAGGAGGTGATGGAAGAAATCCAACATGGGAAAAACACTTTCCCCACTACACACTAAACTACGGTACACATTTTAGTTAAAATGTTCGGTATCCTTCTAATCATAGACAATAAATTCCTTAGTAATTGTTGTGTATGGAATTTTAGAGGCAATCGGTTAAAAACCAAATAAGGAACATAGAAGAGGAAGGGGGGGATTTTAAGGATATATAGAGGAAATACTTAATATTGATAAAAATAACACACATAATCTTGATAAAACCTCGAAAACAATATCCATTCTACTACTTTGATTACAATATCAATTACTAAGGACGTGATTGTCTATAATTAGAAGAATACCGAAGATTTGAACAGAATTAACAGACAATCGAAGCATGATCCAGTTTCTGTACTGCAATAGTGTCAAGATCTTCTATACTGGTGACAGTGGCTCGCGTCGTGGCACCGCAGCATGCCACGAGCTTCTCTACGCAACTAGCGTCGGGAAAGGAAACTATTAATAATCCCGCCGTTTTACAATAGGGATGGCATTGCTTCTGGTGGTGGGGTAATGAACTCCGTGGAGAGGCGATTTCGCCGTGTCGTCGACTTTGACAACATTGCTGTACTGTATACAATTGTTATGAGTATTTGTATTTTCACACATGTCTCTTCCAACCCGACTTTCAATGTGGCGAATCCATTTGCGGGCGAGGATCCTGAAATTCGGGGGAGCGCCGGGCGTTGCGGTGGTGGCCCTCGGCCGAAGGTTAGCGCGCACGTGCCGCTACCGGTCGGACTGGTCTGCAAAACCCGGCGAATGATCGAGATGCATGGCTGCAGGTGCAGCGGCAAACGGCGCAAACTAAAAAAGGACCCCAGAATAAACGAGTGAAATAAAATAAAAGATTACCAATGAGTAATGTAATGAATGGCCTTGCGTTTAGTTCTTGGTTAACGTTCCAGTAGGCGGCCCTGGGTTTGATTCCCGGTCGAGGCAAGATTATAGTGTGCGTTTTCCTTGCAATGTCCCAGAATATGTTGCTGTGTAACGATGAGAAAATTCACTTGGCGATAGAAAATTTACAGTGTGGGGATGTCTACGTTCTAACTAACCGTACCCTCTTAACCCATGGCCGCGAAGCACGGACGTTACCGGTAGGTCTGAGCCCGTTCACGGGCTGTTGCGCCAAGTACATACATACATACATACTTACATACATACAATGTAATTGGTAACGAATCAAAATCAGCACGAACGCGAATTGAAAGAACGTGTTGAGTTATTATAAAATAATTAACATACCATATTACTTTATGTTATTAATGAAATTACCTTCTTGTGTGAAATATTACCTACTTTTATTATTTAGAACGCCCAGACAGTAACCTTCAAACTGATTGTCTTCATACGTCCTTGAATATACCAATATACTTTATTCGTATTCTTATAAATTTGTCTCTCTACCTGACTTTGCATGCAGCAAATCCATTGCATGAACTCGCGCAGTGCTCTCTGCTCCTACGACTGCAGTGGTAGCCTTCAGCCGCCCTAGTTCTTGGTTAACGTTCCAGTAGGCGTTCGTCTGCACTCCGAGCCGACCGATCAGCAAGACCTGACGCGTATTCGAGGAGCGAGGTGGCGGCGTATGTCGTCATGACGCGGGGAGTGCTGGCGAAGAAATAATATCCCCGTTACTAACGACTAATTTCAGTAATTACTAGTAGAAAATAAGTAATTAAACTACATGCTGCAATCCTATGTTTCGACTCGACTATTTTTTAAACAATACTAAAATGTTTAAATATAATATTAGTACAAAGGACTACTCTGAAGAATCCTTCCTGGATATCCTCAGTAGTTAATTTCCAATATGATTGTTTTCAAACATTGTTCATGTACGATGAAATAAATTGAATTGATGCTGTATTTTACGTGGCGACACTGAGGCCATGAGGCCTGCTCTTCCGTCAAATTTCGCTACGCTCCTTTCCCTGAGCAGCGGAGAAAGAAGGTATTACTTGGGCGACGAAATAGGCGATTTTGAATTTAGCTTAGAGGCTTCATTTAGGCTTGAGAATCTTTTACACGCAGTAAGTCTACTAACATGGGACAGCCGGCTTTCCTTCCCCTCCAAAGGGAGGCGTACGAAGGTGTTAAAAATCCACGACTTCGATTAGGTTTGAAGGATTTTTCGCCCTTAAAAATCCACGACTTTGATTAGGTTTGAACCCGCGAACTTGGGTATAACAATCCGTTACGCTAACAGTTACATCATCGACGCCGACTTGCACCATCTACGCCGATGTGGTTCAAACACATTTATGTCCACCATGTAACCTAAAATCCCTTGAAAGGCATAACTTTGTCGAACAAAGATAATAAAACTATAACAAAAAAGAGAACCACGACTATATATCCAGCCTCGGATCTCCGAAATTGATTATCTACAGCCATCCCTCATCAGCCTACGTAATTTTTTTTTTAACACGTGTACTTTTAGTTCTGCAGGTTTAAGCTGCTGAGGGTTAGAGGGTATGAGGAATCCTCTCTGACAGCCTTTCCGGTCACTGTCCACTTCCACTGCTCTCTGTACAATGAATGTAAGAGGTGTCTTATGTCTAGAAATGGGGTGAAGAAGGCGTGTCAAGCGTCGTGCTTCTGCCGCATATTTTTCTTCAATATTTGCTGTTATTAAAATCAATAAATATTGGTTCTCATTCGGAAAAAAGGCTGAGTGGACTACGTAATACTTGTATTATTTTAAAAACATATCGTGAGACTGTGCCGCACGGAGTGAGAATGTGCCAGGCTCCATTCCCTGAAATATTCGCATCCTATTGACAGATATAAAAGTTTTACTTTTTGTCACTTCCATAAGAAGTGCTTAGTTCAAATAACAGTCTGGGTTCGGTAATCACTAGAGACTTGAAAATACGTAGTATGAAACGTCAAAACATGTACATAAATATGTTATGAAAACTGAGAATGTACTAAATATGTAAAACAGGATGTAATATTCAATATTAAAATACAGTAATTATAAAACACATTGATTCCCTTATTGCACCATATAACTTTCCCGTCAGTAATAAAAGTTTTATCTATTGTTATCCAGGACGCTAGTTTAGCAGCCAGACTAGGCGCAAGAGAAGCCCTCATTCAAACTGGCGATATCTACAACCAGCAAGTAATCTCCGCAGCCTGCTGCATTCTCATCGAAGTGTCACACGTCAGCGATCGCCAAAAAGTTTCTCGTAAATTAAGGTGAAAGGTCACGAAATGCATCGTCAGTGGTACTTTTTTTTTATTTATTTATTTATTCTTGCTTGGCCTGAGGCCCTCAGCAGCCGTGAACGACTGGTACAGTAGTTGATTTTATTTTATATAGTAAGTTATATAGTGGTACTTTTCACTCTTCATCATCATCGACAATAAGGATTAGACCGTTTGATCTGTTCCGTCTCATTGCTCATTCCATCTCTTTAAGGGTCTTCCTACACTTCTTTTTCCTTTTGGTGCATATTGAAGAATTATTTTACTTAGCCTTTGTTGTGGCATTCACAGGACATGATCTTTCCATTTTTTCCGATATTTCTTTATAATTTCTACAGCTGGCTCAATGTTTAATTCTTCTCGGATATCTACACTTCTTTTGTGGTCTAATAGTGAATATCCTGCCACAAAACGAAGAAATCTCATTTCTGCAGATTCAATTCTTCGCAGCTGATCTGATGTTAATGTCCAGCTCTCGCTTCCATAAAGCAGTAATGGCAAGGCAATAACTTTGTAAAATCTAAGCAGAGTTTCCTTTTGCACATTATGCTTTAGAGTTCGTTGTAATGTTCCACAGAAGTATGTGAAATTGTTCAATTTTATTTCCACATCTCTTGATTTAATATAATTAAAATGATATCCGAGGTATTTAAATTCACTAATTTGTTCAATTATTTGGCCATCTATAATTATTTTTGCTCTTAAAGGTTCAAGTTCCTTAAATGCCATCACTTTTGTTTTATTTGGTGAGATTTTCATTCCATATTCATTTGCAATCTGACTTAACTTATGAACTGCTATTTGAGTTTCATGTTCACTTTTCACTCTTAAAGGTGAAAATGATCTCAGTCGCTGGCGCGCAATTCTCTGCACTGAGATACGAACATCGTAACTGAAGCAGATTGTAAGAACATCCGACCGCGTCTTAACGTAGCGCATCTCAATTCGACAACATTAAGTAATAATGTAGGAAAAAATTCTGATTTTCTTGAAAACACTTCTTTTCATAAAAAAAAGATGTATAACCTAGAAGAAGATTGATAAAGAATTTTTTTTCTTATTTAAGGTCGCATCAACTACTAGGTCATTAGCGACCACTATTGGATTTAACGTTATGGTGTGAGGATGAAACGATATGGTGATGATAGGAGGTGAAAGGACAAAACACATGGAACCATGCCCGAGGTGGCACTACTGTTTCAGCGATTAGGCTAGGAGGCCGACAAAGAATATATGAAAATAGCAGAATATGTAAAATATTAGATTATTAGATTAGATATATTTAAACTGGGCATAATCCGGTGGCAGCTAATTACAAAACACAAATATACACAGACTCTCAGTAACATAGAACACTAATACCAATAATAATAATAATAATAATAATAACAACAAGAAGAATAAGGTAATATAACTAGCAAATTATATACTAATATAATATTACTACTAAACTTACTATAAAATTACTATAAACTAATATAATATAATATATATAATTACATACAAAATATGTAATGTAGTACCGAATATTTAAAAAAATATTTAACAAAAAAATGGCTATTGTGTTAGGAAGGTGACGATTCACAAAGATCACAGTTTTGAGAACGGTAAGTAGAAAAGAAAAATATGTAATTACAGAAAAAATCCCATCTCCAGTAATCACAATGATGCAGTCCTGCTGTGGCCCGACCGGTCAGCCAAACCTGCGGAATCTTCGCGCTGGCTGTGCGGTAGCCTTCGGCCACAAAGTGCGCCTGACCCGGTTGCTGAGCGCAAGATGCGCGGCGCGTGGCCGGTGGCCGTGGCGTCGCGACGCGTCGCGCCGAATTCGGCGATTCCTATGCGGCGGGCGGCCACCGCGGAAGTCGGATCCGGCGTTTGCACGTGGGAGACCTCGTGCGTGCGTAGGCGTTGGGTTTGGAGACGCACTTGCCTCGGTTCCATCAATATTTTGAGAGCAGTTGAATGTGACGTCGCCGACGCTTTAAACTACCTGTGGTTGTTTGACTTCTTTTTTCTTTCTTCGGCTTCGTGTTTCTTCGTCTTCGACTTCTTCTTTGTCTTCTTTTTCGTCTTCTTCGTCGTCGTCTTCTTTGTGTTCGTCATCTTCTTCGTCGTCGCCGTCTCTCTCTCTCTCTCTCTCTATCTATCTATCTTTCTCTTTCTCTCCCTCTCTTTCCCTTCGTCGGTATTGGTACTGGAATTTAAATACCGCCAGCTGCTTCTAATTAGGTGGCGTTGATTTAGTTCCCGGAATACTCACCAAAATCGGTGCGTTAAAATAACGAAAAAAAACACATTTTTGGAAAATTGGAAATTATGGCCAAATCCCCATCAGGAGACCGAGACGCTTCGATTGTCACCTCGTATGTCTCGATTGGTGCGCGGGAAGTAGTCTAACCGTGAGTGCCGGAACCGCAAATCCGCATGCACGCACGCACGCACACACGCACACACACACACACACACACACACACACACACACACACACACACACATGAGGAGTTTACTCAAATACTGTGTAGGGATTTATGATATCGTACAATAACGTGAAATGTGTGATTACACATAATATGTTAATATTACTCTAGTTGAACCCCTGCAATTAAATCGCACAAAATAACACAAAAAACTGGCAGTCGAAAAGTACACAATAATGGACTTTTTTAGAGGAATATTTTATCTAAAAGTACTGGAGCTAATAGGTTGAAACTTGACAGGAATACGGATTATAGTTCAATATATACACTGAATGCTTTGCTCTCCTATGCAATAATTATTTACTTTACATTTTTTAACGTACTATTTTTTACACATTTTCTTGACATGTGTCTTTTAATATTTTCAAGAGTTGGGTACACATTTTACTGAGAATTATGCAGTGTGAACAAAACAATATAATTATTTGCTATTAAAAGTTTTAGCTTTATTTCTTGGTTAGGGAGAAAATGTTCCTTTTATTTTAAAATATTGAACTTACAGATTATGGCCTTCAAAGTTTCCTAATATATTCCTGCACCATATGCAGAATTATCAGGATCATTATCTTCATCTATTATTGATGCAGTGTTAACGTAATCGATTTGTTTACTCTTTCAATTATACTTTCTCTTCTTAAAAATGCGATAGCTAAATTGTCACATTGTGACCATATCACACCTTCGCAGAGTTACGAACCGACAGTCTGCTGTCATGCCCACCCACTCCATGCAGAGTTTCCTTCATTTCGAAAAGAAATCAACTTAAAATGTACATAGATCAATGAAACTGTTTTTGTTTCAAAGATAAAAATACACCGAAATTTTTAATGTAAAAAAACCCAAATCAAATTTTTGAGGTCAGAACCTCCTCCAGCTCACCTGAAAAACACTCAATCTTCAAACTCAAACTTATCTTTTCTTCCTTAACTATTACCTCACAAAATCTCGACTACTTTTGATTTATCAATTGCAACTCGAGTAAGAAAAAAGGCCAAAACCAAATACATTCCAATTACAATCTACATTCTCAATACACAATATCTTGGGTGCGACATAATAGCAAATGATAGTGAATTAGCATTCTTCCATTAATTTTAAGCAAATATTAAAATTTAGTGTGTATTCTCTAAAATCTGTTAATAAGAACAAGCGATTACACATGTAGGACCAACTACTTTTCATTCAAAGTAAAAGTCACGAAATTTGTTAGAGTAGAAAATTCAATTTTTTTGTAATCGAAAATTTGTTAAATTTGTTTCAAAATTTTGCTTATAAAGAGAAAATCTCTGAAAATAATTTAGAAAGTACAGTAACCTAGTATATCGTATTGAAGAAAGGTGAAAGTAGTACCATGAATTTATTTTACCATCAGCTCTACAGAAAAACACCCCGAAGTAAATCTCAAAACGAAACAAAAGAAAATAAACGCCAAATGCTTGGCGGTTCAGAACGTGCTTAATCGCAACATACAGTAAGAACGATGAAAATAGCATTGAAATAGGATTGAATAGCATGAAAATAGCATTGAAATAGAATTGAATAGCATGAAAATAGCCTATTTCAACGCATTTCCAGCACAGAAGAATCGTATTCTTACTCACAATTGATAAGTGTTGGACATCGCTCAGTATGTTTGTTCACGAATTTCTAATACTTCACAACACATTTGACGAAACACACGAAAGACCTGAATCATACATTCTCAAAACACAAAGGTGTAAGCCAAACTAAATATTGTACTTCTAACACAAAAATATGACCGCTTTTATTCCTTGTAGAGGTGAAACAGGAAGTGATAATCAATCAGCATTGAAACCAAAATGAGACGTTTCTGCGCAAAAGCAACAACAAGCAATCCCACAGATATAATGCGCGCTCAAATCAGGAGATTACAAAACAGATCAACGATGAGTGAACGATGTATTACCACCTAGGAAGAGAGCTGTCGCGACTCGGCACAATTCCAAAAACCATGTTCTCTGTATTCTTCTGTTCATTAGACTCTGGTAGCATCCACAAGATTGGAGGAATCGTTAATGGGGCTTACGAATATACGTTGCTATCCAGTGCCGTTGCTACAGCCTTTGACCGGGAGAGATGGTTTAGTGCATCAACGGATGTCATTGCAGCCCTCCTAAACGGGAGGTCTTAGGTTCGAGTCCCAACGACGGCAGGAGTTTCGACACTAGCTTGTGAATTCACTCGGTCGACACTAGCAGGAGAATTCTAGCGGCCGGCTGCTCTGATCGGTAGTTCCCTGGTTTCTCCAACCAACACCAGGCGAATGTCGAAGCAGTACCCTAAGAAACGAACCACGGACTGCGCGCGATCTTTCCTTCCTTTTCCTTATCCTATCCACTCTTCTTAAACACACACTAACATGCACTACACTACCACACATGCCGAGATACGAGTCGGGAGCTTACAGCTTGTCCCGGCTGGGGCGGTGCCCCGCTATTGGGAGATAACGGTGTGGGGGGGAAAACCCTACTAGTCGACGGTAGGTCGGCGCCGGATCTCGCCATCCAGCAGAAAAAGATCATCGCATACTCCCGATGAAAAACACACACTAAACTTACGGGAATAATGCCCTCAGTAGTTGACGCGCCTGGCATCATGAACAATCAATCAAAACTGCCTCCGATCTTCAGTTTCTACATCCAGCTTCATCCAACTTCAGTCGCTCGTTTACCCTGTGTGACCACCGGCCAGGCAGCAAAACACCGCGAGGTGTCGCGCGTCTTCCCCGGGTGGCCGGCGGTGCGCGGAGGCGCGTCGCGTCCCAATCGGGCGATTCCCATGCAGCAGGTGGCGTTCGCGGAATGCTATTGCGCTGCGCAGCAGGCGTTTCTGCGGACCTCCCGTCCGCCTCGCCTCCGCCCTCCACATCACGCCCGGCCCCGCCCAGCTCCACCGGCACCCCTTCACCCACTCTCCCCAGCTCTGCCCCAGCCCGTTCTACCCGGACCGATCCATCGCTCGACCCGTTCCACATCGCCTTGACCCCCGGCATGATCCACCTTGACCTGCGCCACCTAGCCTGTTTCTTTTGGGCCTGCTCCTCCTTCGACAAGCTCCCACCGCTATTCACTCAGCCACGCTTCAACCGAGCACACTCCACCCCGGCGGGCTCCACCTCGGGCTGCTATGTCCCGGCCTGCTCTGCCCAAGCCTGCTCCGCCCTGGTTTTTCTCTCCCCTGGCCTGCTCTGCCCTGGCCTGCTCTGCCCTGGCCTGCTCTACCCTGGCCTGTTCCGCTCCAGCCTGCTCTGCCCTGGCCTACTCTGCCCTGGCCTGCTCTGCCCTGGCTGCTCCGCGCCGGCCTGCTCTGCCCTGGCCTGCTCTGCCCTGGTCTCCTCTACTCTGGCCTGTTCCGCCCCAGCCTGCTCTGCCCTGGCCTGCTCTGCCCTGGCCTGCTCTACCCTGGCCCGTTCCGCGCCGGCCTGCTCTGCCCTGGCCTGCTCTGCCCTGGCCTGCTCTACCCTGGCCCGTTCCGCGCCGGCCTGCTCTGCCCTGGCCTGCTCTGCCCTGGCCTGCTCTACCCTGGCCTGTTCCGCCCCAGATTGCTCTGCCCTGGCCTGCTCTACCCTGGCCCGTTCCGCCCCAGCCTGCTCTGCCCTGACCTGCTCTGCCCTGGCCTGCTCTACCCTGGCCTGTTCTGCCCCAGCCTGCTCTGTCCTGGCCTGCTCTGCCCTGGCCCGTTCCGCGCCGGCCTGCTCTGCCCTGGCCTGCTCTGCCCTGGCCTGCTCTACCCTGGCCCGTTCCGCGCCGGCCTGCTCTGCCCTGGCCTGCTCTGCCCTGGCCTGCTCTACCTTGGCCTGTTCCGCCCCAGATTGCTCTGCCCTGGCCTGCTCTACCCTGGCCCGTTCCGCCCCAGCCTGCTCTGCCCTGACCTGCTCTGCCCTGGCCTGCTCTACCCTGGCCTGTTCTGCCCCAGCCTGCTCTGTCCTGGCCTGCTCTGCCCTGGCCAGCTCCGCCCCGGCCAGCCCTGCTCTCGCCTGCTCCCTCCTGGCCTGTTTCGCTAAAGCCGTCTCCGGCCCGCTCCGCCTTGCCTAGATCTGCCGTTCTCGTCCCGCGCCGTGCGGCCCGGCCGCCGCTGCGACTTTCCTCCCGGCGCCGCCCGCAGCGCCGCGCCGCCTGCGAATGACCTGATGAGGCAGCGCTCATTCCGTCACGCTCTGTTGTTGTGAGCACGGGTGGCACTCGCTTCTCACAGCTATTTTTACCTGCAGACAGAGGCGCGCCCACGACGCGCACACCTCCCCAACGGCGTACTAATTTTGCGACAGGGCTTCCCAGTGGCTTACTGCGCGGTTCAGCCCGACGGGATTTCCTCATTTCATGTTCCTCAAATTCCTATTCTGTTTCTCTACTCCTCCTCTTCCTCCTTATTCTTCGCCTTTTCTTTCTCTTCGTCTTTTGTTTTTCTTCGTCTTTTAATTTTCTTCGTCTTTTGTTTTTCTTCGTCATTTATTTTTCTTCGTCATTTATTTTTCTTCGTCATTTGTTTTTCTTCGTCATTTGTTTTTCTTTGTCTTTTCTTTTTCTTCGTCTTTTCTTTTTCTTCGTCTTCTCTTTTACTTCGTCTTCTTGTTGTTGTTCTTCTTCCTCTAGGACTAGTATACCCAGATATTTCGTCAGATATTAGCCAAATTAGCTAAAAATACGAAGAGATCCAATCATGATATTTCATTTCCACAACTCTTACCAAATTTTTGTGAGAGTTTGTAGAAATAGAACAGTTAAATGTTTCGTGAATCATTACGTCATAATTGTAATCACACAACCAGTCACAAAGTGAAAAAATGCAAATAGCAAGTTTTCAGAAAATTAAACTTAAAAAAATTAATTATTAAAGTATTTAGTATGTTTTACAAAATGAGGTCGGGGAATAGACCAAAGATTTTTGTACGAGTATTTTTGAACTAAAAAAATAATAATGGAAGGTAGAAAGAATGAATATCCCGAGGTATCTGCTCTTCTAAAACACCCTCAAAGTCTTGAGAGAAATCATAAGGAAAAAGGCTTTGACATCCAACTTTTTTAGAAGAACATGGAAAATCAATTCCTTGAAATTTGAAGCGTTATACTTAATACGATACACAAGTTTTATGTAAATTTTTAATTATTTACTTAGGTTATGACAAAAGCTTTTAGCAGCATTCTACTTACATAAATAGAACATTATATTATTTCAATCCGCAACTGCCTCCGACATTTCACGATAAGGCAAATCTGGAACTCACTTCATGAAACATCTTGGTTGAATTCCTGAATAATGTCTGGTGTTTATTATAAATATGAATAGTTGAACAAAGATGAAATAATGAATTTACTAATTATATAAGGATTTATTATTGTTTCATTTGCTGAAATATAGTGAACTAAAAATAACGAAATATACGCAGTGTAACTCGTAGAAATTATTATTTTACAGCATTTTCCGTTTGATATTGCTTTGTTTCTGGAGTATGAACTTACGCGTATACGTGAAGATTTGGTCATTCTTAACTATTTCTGACGTGAGGGATTTTCGTAAAATTATTTCATTTTTGCTATTTCGACATTTTTACTCCGACTACGATAATTTTTATTTACGTGTTCGTTTTCTGGCTTCCAAACAGCAGGAAACTGGGGAATGACTAAATAATCAAAGAATATTGTTGGCAAAGTTCCTATTTTGATCAAAGTGGAAACAAATAATGTGAATTTACATATTTTATTATATTCAGTATTATTATATCATAATGAAAATTGTTTGTTTGTTTTTTTGGATAACGCACTCATCAGTAATCTCTTGTGAGCTTCAGCTGACTGTAATTCTAGAAGGTTCCTAACTTCGTGATTCTGAGCACGCGTTCGTGCAAGTTATTCACTCAAACTTTGCCTCCTGCCAGACAAAAGCAGCTTCTTCGGTGACCTCGAGATGTGTTACTACAAAGTACTACCTGGGTGCTTGTTTTCCCAAACAAGTCAATATCTTCAAGGAAGAGTTCATCTACTCAAACGAAATATACTGAAACGTCTTTCTTCTAGAACAGGGTTGTCCATCCGGCGGTGCATGGGCTGCAAATTTTAGTAGTGTTCGCGCAATATTATCGCATTATATTATCGCAAATAATATCTAAAAGATCAATGTGTAAATGTATAATAAAAGGTCGGATGCAAAAACGAACAAAGAAATAATACACAAATTGCAAAAGCTGATTTACGACGCTGTCTGAAGCGCAGTAAATTTGCAGTGGGCTATTATGTTTGTCACACAATTAAACAAAAAATACTCGTATTTTCAAAACCTTAAGCATGACCTTATTTGAAGATGAATTTTTGATAAATATATTTCATTCCAGTTGCCATCTATCGCCGCTCAAAGTACATTTTTTGACATTTTCTTAATTGTTCGGTTTTTTAATGGTAGAAAGGAAATATTAATTTTAGAATATTAAAGAACACAAAAACCTCGTATTAAATAGCAATTTTCTTTTAACAATTTTGAGACGTTTTTAAGAAAATGACGTTAAGCCCTACTAAAAATGCGAAATTTGAAGCTCTTATTTACAGAATTTTTTTGAGTTTTCAAAAATCTTCATTTGAAGTCATTTGAAGCACTTACATTCACAAATATAATAATGTTTACAAATTGCTGGTAATGTGCATATTAAAGATGTGAAAGATCTTGCAAAAAAATTACATTTGTGTAATTTTTGAAAAAACAAGAAAATATCCAAAAATAAACTTTACGGCATATTAAAGAGAGCAATTAGCACTATTCGTTCGAAAGGTTAGAAGAAAAGATTTGGAGCCATTTACGAGAAAATGGCGTTTGAGCATTTCTGAAAATGCGGAATTTTGAGCTAGTTTTCACAGAAAACGGTTGAGTTTTCTAGAAACTTTACTTGGCATTATTTGAAGCACGTGTACTCATTAATATAATAATGTCAATAAATTGCCACTAGTGTAAATATTAACCACGTGAGATGCAAGTCAGAAAAAGTACATTTTTGTAATTTTTGAAAAAACGAAAGAATAAAGCAATAGGGCATTTATGTCATCTAATAGAGTACATTTGTCACTATCCCTACCAAAGTTTTAAAGAAACATTTTGGAGCTGTTTTTGAGAAAATCTTGTTTTTGTATTTTTTATAATTGCACATATTGCATGTAATATTGCGCGAAAACTACTAAAATGTTCAAAAAACTTCACATGATCTTAATGAAAGAACTCACTACGGAGAACAAATTTTATTTGAAAGAAAAATCTCTCTCTTCAATTTTGTAGTTCTCTATCTTTAATTTTGTAGTGGAAGGAAGAGGCCGAAAATTCAGAGTTAACCATGAAATTACGATCTATGATAATAACGCTATTAATAAGTGTAGTTTACTCCATTGTTTCAAGAAATTTAAAGAATTAATTTGGAGCCGTTTTTGAAAAAAGTTTGAAAATGTCCGGGGGCCTTCATGTATAGTACCCTCAATTTTTGAAGAAAGTTTTTCAAAATCTCAAAGCTTCGACTGGAGCCAGATCGACAGGGATTTCTTCAATTTGAAAAAAAACTACGTATTGTTTAGGCGCTAGTGGTGTTCACCGACGGACGGACGGACGTTTTGCTTTCAGTTGTTTTTTCGGTATTAAAGACCCATAAAACAAGGATACAGGCAGCACCACGTTTTAGGTTTTTTTTCTTAATTTAACAACTGGATTTATCCAATTTTTGGATATTAGGGCCGGGCAAATGATTTTTTTCTGCCGAAAATCCACCGTTTTTTCGCACAGTATGACATAACTCTCCCTATATTACGTACATTACTCCGTATATACGTATGTATTCGGGAAAGTAAAAATGGAAGCTTTATTTTTGTTGAAATCTCTGATTTTACGAAAATCAAAGTATTCAAAAATTTTGCGGCATCTTACTGCAACAATTGCGAATATAAAATATGTTCTTACTGATATCTGTTCATGAGAAACAGATCTTTAAATAAAGTGATGTTAAGGTTTTCGAAAATGTGAATTTTTTTGGCACCGTTTTGCGGGAAACATACGCGCTCTTAAAACATTTTTAAGCAATCATTTTCTCAAAAAAGGGTCCACATTTTTATCTCTTATAAACCAATGTACGGTAAAGAAAATGATGCTGGTCCTCTTCTCAACGCACTCTGTATTTTAGGAAATTACAAAGAAAACATTAGCATTGCAAAAATGCAATATTGTTGTAGAGATTTTTTTGTTACATAAAATCAGTTCTAAAAATCCATTTCTTAAAAATGTCTTGTACAATATTGTTTAAAAATTTCAGCAATTTATAGTAATTTTTTAAGCGAACAATTTTTGATACTGCGTTTTTGAATTTCTCGCGTTTCGTTTCACGAGCAGTCAGTTTGAAATTCTTTCGAATTCTTTTGATTGTTGAACATGGAACCATTACGAACCATTGGACCATTACCATTATGAACATGGAACCATTACCATTATGATTAGTTTATTTAACATGAACTAATGGCGCTACAGAATGGCTCAGACTTTCCCGTATTAGTTTTCTATTTCCTTCGGTCTCGGCTAGCTATTCGGACTTGCCACATTCTTCAACCAACAGGATTTCAGAACGGAAGAAGCGGCACCCCACCCCCCACCCCGATTGGTGCTGCGTAAGTTATTAAAGGTCTTAGGACTGATTTGTAGAGAATTTTCAATTTTAGAGATTATTTTTTATTAATAAAGGAGTATAATTTGAGTAGGGTTCCATAAGCTTTATTCATTCTATGAATAAAATGTGGTTCCCTTTTGAGACGATTATCCAGGATGACGCCAAGATATTTGGTTTATTTGAAGAGGCCCATGTAATCGGGTAATTATTTGCGTTTAAAGTGGGTTATTACAAATTCGACAATTTGTAATAACGAAATGAAAAGCCAACAGACCAACAGAGCTAAAAGAAATAACTCTATGTGAGTTTCTTATTGAGCTGAATTTTTATCAAGCAGTGATGTAGTTCCTGACAACTTCTGTACTTCTTCATTTCTCACTGTAAGTTCTCACTGCACTCCATTCCTTTCTGAAAATGAACAGTTTGCTTTCGGAATTACGTGTCAAACTGAATTGTTTACTAAGCTGTTTCGAAATGAATTCCAATGATGTAATTCTATCAACACCAGGCCAATTTTAATTTGTGAACTGTAGGGAGTTTCTCTGTGAATTTATAGTAGGAGAATAACATCTGAAGACTTCAAACTGAACTTTACTACTGAACTTACATTTTTGACAAGACCTCTCGGGCCTAGACAGTCCTCCACCATCACTTTTGTCAGCGATCTAATTGGGGCTTATCACGATGGTGTAATATGTCTATTTGAGGTGTTACAGCTAATTCAGAAGGAAAATAGCACGCAATCTGTTTTTTCTTAGTGAAACAAAATTTCAAATTCTGAAACCGGAATTAGTTTGCAGTAGATACGCCAACTCTTGAAAAATATACGTTCTCTTTTATACCATGAACTGTTTTGTCGTAATTTATTCCCAACTAAAAGCTAGTGCTATTACAGAATTTTTCTCGTTTTATTTGTCCGTTACGTAATATTATAAAATTACAAATTATATTCTACAAATTTTTCAGCTGTCTCTTAAAAATCCTTTCGGCAAACGATGCTTGAGATATTCGAATTTAAAATAGGGAAGTATTATTTAAAAATCCATCTTATTTTATATTTATAAGTGCACTTTGCCGTATTCGTGAAAAACTAAAATTGTCGTTTACAATATGAAATTGTTTGATTACTTTTTTTTGTGTTTAAAGAAGAAAGGAAATTTTTACTTGAAACCTCTAAGCCATAGGGTTGATGATTGCAAATGGGAAAAAAATCATCGAAACGTGTATTTTCGACAAAATCTTGCATTTATTCTTACATCATTATACTTTTCTGAGCGACGTGAATACTAGTATGCTGGCGAGTATCATGGACCAAAGAAAGAGGTTATCAGAACTGAAGTGTTAAATTGGTAGGGGATTAATGTTTTTAAACGTTGCTTCACCGTTTATATAAAATAATTACCTTATGACATAAATTTATTGAATTACTTGTATATTATTTAAATAGAACATATTTTGTAGTGTGTTTTCGATCCTGTGTCTATTTTGCTACCTTCATTTCTGGATTATGGTGAGATCCGGTTTTACCTCTTTTAACGTAGTGTATTGACAAAATTGTTTGGTAATATTTTTGAGTTAATAATTGGTAATTAATCATCTCCCAATCTTTCTTGAATCAATAGGATTGAGAGGGTACCTTCACACTAAGGGAATTGCTTCAGCTCATTAATTGTTATTCTGTCCTGCCTGAAGTTTTCATCAACGAGGACCCCAAGTTGTAAATTAGTGTAATGCAATCTAATATCGTGAATATGGTTCTTCTAGAACAGAATAAAACGAGTGTGTTGACCAAGAAGATTCAGACATAATAGTACGGCGTCAGTCAAGAGGCACTGCAGGTTTTTCTGCAAGCGGCTCTGAGAAATGTAGTGGACAATGTTGTGGCAAGTGGCTCTGGGAAATGTGTGGACAATGTAGAATCCAGTTAGAAGAAAGTATGAAGATACTGAAATCTTAAATTCGCGGTCCTAGCTCCGAAAGATTAGAGTAAATAATAGTTGTAAAACTGCATTATATTTTCATAATATCAAAGAAATCTCTAAAACAGTTAACCAAACGTCTTAAATCTCAGAGGTGCATTAAAACATGAATAGACTACATTTTTCATGGAATTGTTTATCAATTTTGATTTAAAGGCAGTAGGCGACTGTGGAGTATCTTTTCAAAGAGTATTCCACTCGTGAAATAAAAAAAACCAATCGTTATTAATTTAATTATACATACACTGCCCTCACTGGGGTATTTTGTATCTCAAAAAGATTATCACTTTTCTATCAGATTTTCTTACCGCTTCTCCCTCCTGGCCAATCATAAACTGTGACTCATGTACCTTAGAAGGCGGTATATATCGATCGCTATGTCCAATAAACAGCTTATGTACTACTATGTACTATAACATAACCTCGTTGATTATAATATATTTTCAATTTTTGGCGCAGTTTGGAACATAATTTCATTGTGGAATAGTCCTATTGAATTTCCTATTAAATCTTCTCGCTTCGCGAGTCGGGGATTTATCGATAATTTTCAAAGCGCTAGTGGTTATTCCCTACTATAAGTTTTTGATCATATTGTTGGGTTTATACTTTTTTATTTACATTCGTTATTTAACTTCAATTAACTTGCGAAAATGCAACAAAACATCGATCTTCTGACACTCCAACATTTTTCAGATCATTTCCAAACGTCTCACTCAACTTTCCACTTCATGGCCCTCGAGCACACGCGTACACTGATTTACTAAAACGCGCACCCATATCACCACTCCATCCAAATTCCTTATATTTACATGTACCTTTTGTCAACATTTACATCACATCATCGATCTCCTCATTCTCTACTTCTGATCCATCCACACCCCACACCCCCTATCCACACATTTCCACACAACTCACATTCCTGCCTAGTCATACCGCGCGATTCCATCCTTCTCACACTGGTAGAGGTGGCTCAGGGCATCAACTGATGTCATTGCCGAGCCTCTGACCGGGAGATCCTCGGATCGAGTCCCGACCGTGGCAGGACTTTCGACACTAGCTACATAGCTAGGTCGAGTTCAGTCGCTGTCTGGAGGAGAATTCTAGCGGCCGGCTGCTCACGCCGGTAGTTTTCTGTGGTTTCTCCGATCAACACCAGGCGAATGCCGGAGCAGTACCCTAACAAACAGGCCACGGACCGCGCGAGATCTTTCTTCGGCGGGTTCTTCTCGCGGTCGGTCTCTTCCTTGGCTTCTCCTCACCCGTTACTACGCTAACACACATTCTGGGAGACCAGTCGGGAGATCAGATCTTGGCCCGGCTGGGGCGGTGCTCCGCTGGTGCAAGAAATTTGGTAGGGGAAAACGACACTAGCCGACGGTAGGTCGGCGCCAGATCTAGTCATTAAGCGGGGAAAAATCACTACCACTTCCCGTGGAAAAAACGTGCACTACACTTATGTTACTAATGACCTCAGCAGTTCACGCTCTCGGTACCACTAACAATCAATCATCTTTCTCACACTTTTCTCCTCACATCCCTATTACCCTTCGGCTTTCGCCTAGTGTTGATCGGAGAAACCACAGAAAACTACCGACCTGAGCAGCCGGCCGCTATAATTCTCCTCCGGACAACGACTGAACTCGACCTAGCTACAGTTCGTAACAGTCTTGTTCATACAGTCCATAATTTGCTCGAAAATCGTCAATTTTACCTCCCATATCACAGTCCTTTCCGAGCACTCACGTCCCGACAACCACCTGTACACCATCGCGCCCCTTCAAGGTCCCAGAGCCCGGCGCGCAAAATTGCCCACGCCTCGTCTCGTCTCGTCGCGTCGTGCCGAGGCATATGCCGGAACGAGCGTCGTTGACGGACGTGCAGCCGCGCGCCCGCAAATAGTCGCCAGCGCCCCCCGCGGCGCAGCCGCGCGTTACCCACCCAAGGAGCAATGAAGCACACAGCGCGCGTCGCGCACGCCGCCGCAATACGCAAACGCGTGTATTATGCGCGCGCGACACTCGGGCTGATTCAGCTGGAGAATGCTGGCCAACGAACAACGACGGTAAATGGCTGATTACGAAGAAGGAAATATTCGTTTCAAGGCCATCCCGAGGCGAAGGGCAAAACGGAGCTCTCCGAAGCATTCCAAATCACAAACATTTTCCTAGAAAACACACACACACACACACACAATCGTCACCATTTAGAGCGATTTAATTGCTAAAAAATGGCTCTTCAATTTTTTATTAGATATATGGTGAGCTGGCGTAAAATTAATTTCGCTTAGATACAACTGGTCATTACTTAAAAGTTACAATTTAGAAACATTTAATTGCTAATTAATTGAGCGAGTTAATTAAATAGCAATTAAATCACACTAAATGGTGGCATACTTGTTTTTTTGCTAACCGATAGCTGTTGCATCTTAAGAGAACTGGAAAATGAGAAAAATTCATTGTAGTCTCCACGGGAAAAAGGGTGTCTCCTTTCTTTGCTTAGGTGCTTTAGGATTATTTAAATGTTATCTCGCTGACAATAGTTGATTTTACATTTTGAATTCGTAAAAAAGGAAAATTAGAACATCCTAATTGTAACAGAGTAGCTCGAATTTTCCAGTGAGTTAAGTTGTACTTTTATAGATACGTAAGCGAGTGCATGGGAGTTTTGAGTTGAAAGTATTTGTTATTCTTATTCTATATTAATGTAGAATATTATATTTCAACTCATTCAATTCAAATTCAATATATCATTTTCAACTCGTGCTCTATCAATTATTCTCAAGTAAATTGGATATACTTTGTTTGTATTTACTATAGGGTAGGAATTACGCCTATGATTGATATTCCTTGCATTATGATTAAGCTGCGGATTCCAGCCTATTTTCCTATTTTTATTTTTCAATTAAAATTGGCAAAAATTAGCAGTTTAATTATGATTAATATTCTCTGAACAGAGATTTCCTGATGACGTGATAAAAGCAGACTACAACATGTCCTTAAGTTATATCAAAAACGATCATAGTCATTATCTGTAGGGATACCAATTAAATTTTTCTCCCTTTATATATTCCTTATGATGAAAATTGAGCATATAACAGTGACAATACAAAAGATACATTTTTATTCCAATTATTTGGGTACTTAAGTGTCAAAACAAATTGGTGGACGGAGTGTAATTAAGAACATATAGTGGTTAATCACTCTTATGTGATGTTTGGTTTTGTTCTTATATAATATTCAGTGACTTTTACTTTTCCAACTCAAAGTTATCTGACTACCTTCACACCTTCCCAGGACAGAACCTACTGGAAATTTCTGGTCTGTTGGCACATTTTATTCTGGTTGGGGAAAGAAAACGGTGATGTGAAACGATGTGATGTGATGTCACAACGATGGAAGCAAAATGAGAAAAGTTGTTTTTTCCCGTCTTCTACCCCTTCTCGGTGGTTCTAAGAGGAAATTTCCAATCCTAAATGGACACCCCAGGGAAAAATACTGCTTTCCTAATGAATCATAATCGACAAGTAATCTTGTGCTTATCGCTGGCAATACTTGTCAGCGTTTGTTAGATACAGCCCGCAGCCAAATGATTTCCGAATGTCTTTCGATAATTCTTTACCAACCTGTGGTGTTGAGTGTTGGCCTTCTAGAATAAAAGAATCTTAACTTTATCATTGAAAGGTAATTAACGCTACTCCTTTCGGTTCTTCGAACTTGTTTTGATTTTGAAACCATTTTCACAATAGTTTACTTTTCTCTGAGGCACGAGTTATTTCGCAAATAATCGTCTTTCTCGTTATTTATCAAGAAACCTAAGTTAGAAGCGCTGATAAATTAAATATTCTTGCATTAATCTGCTAACACTGATATTTTCAGTAGACCTGGATGTTGGCTATAATCACCAGCCTGAAGGACACTTGGATCCTCAAAGCACCACCAGAAAGTTGCACTATTAGAGGGAGTACGCAATACTGGGGAAGTGAGGTAGTCTGCCTTTGTTTTCCGCATACAGCCAGAAAAATGCAGCGCCAATGCGGGAAGTCCTAGGTTCGAGTCGCGAAGGTAGCAGGATTTGTGACACTAGCTATATATCTACGTTGAACGCAGCCGCTGTGTGAAGGAGAATTCTAGCGGCGGGATGCACTGATCGGTAGTTTTATGGTTTCTCTGATCAACACCAGGCGAATGTTGGAGCAGTACTATTACGAACGGAGACCAATCGGGAGCTTAGTGTTCTGTCTGGGACAGTGCCACGCTAGTGGGAGATACCTGGTTGGGGGAAACAGGTCAGCCAAAGCCTAGGTAAGCACCGGACTTTGCCATTCAGCAGGGGAAGATCACCGCCTCCTCCCACGATGCAAACATACAGTAGAGTTACGGGCTAATGACCCTAGCATTTGACAGGCCTGGAATCCCTAACCCCCTCTCACACAGCGGCAGATAGAAGAAGTAGCGCGAAAACAATTTTCTCTTTGGAAGATCTTTGGTAATGGAAGGAATCTTCATGCACAGTTGATTTTTAAGGAGCTTTAACTGCGAAAGGGGTTTACATAAACGTCAAATGGATAAACATTGCAATTTATACAAAAGTCTTTTTCAAAGTCGAGTATCTTTTTTTATTTAATCGCAATGCAATATTTCATAACATGCAATAGAACGAAAAATTCGTTTAAATTGCCTACCATAATTTATTACAAGTTTATTATTATTATTATTTTCCAGTATATGTACGTATATACGGAGTAATTTATGTATACAGGGAAAGTTCTGTAATGCTGCGAAAAATCGATTTCGAGATTTCAACGAAAATACGCGTTTTGGGATCCCCTGATACCTAAAGAGTGTTTTTTTCAAAACGTATGTTCGTCTCTCTTTCTGTCATTGTGACTGTCAGTCGGTCTGTCATTGTGACTGTCAGTCGGTCTGTCATTGTGACTGTCAGTCTGTCTGTCATTGTGACTGTCAGTCTGTCTGTCATTGTGTCTGTCAGTCTGTTTGTTATTGTGTCCGTCAGTCATTGTGTCTGTCTGTCATTGTCTGTCTGTCATTATGTCTGTCTGTCATTGTGTCTGTCTGCCATTATGTCTGTCTGTAATTATGTCTGTGTGTACTTGTGTCTGAAATCGTGTCTGTCATTGTGTCTGTCTGTCATTGTGTCTGTCTGTCATTGTGTCTGTCTGTCATTGTGTCTGTCTGTCATTGTGTCTGTCTGTCTTTGTGTGTGTCTGTCTTTGTGTGTGTCTGTCTTTGTGTCTGTCTGTCTTTGTGTCTGTCTGTCTTTGTGTCTGTTTTTGTGTCTGTCTGTCTTTGTGTCTGTCTGTCTTTCTATCTGTCAGTCTTTCTGTCTGTCAGTCTTTCTGTCTGTCAGTCTTTCTGTCTGTCAGTCTTTCTGTCTGTTAGTCTTTCTGTCTGTCAGTCTTTCTGTCTGTCAGTCTTTCTGTCTGTCAGTCTTTCTGTCTGTCTGTCCGTATGCGAACATGACTACCGCCGAAACCACACGTAGGATTGTTTCCAAAATGAATATTCTCCGGTTGATCTGGCTCGACACGAGGAGCTGCGATTTTGAACAACTGTCTATAAAATTTGAGGGTACTTTACATGAAGCGCTCCAGTCATTTTCAAAAATTTCTCAAACATGGCTCCAATATATTTTTTAAAAATTTCTTTTGAGAATAAAGTAAGATACATTTATAAAGATGACATAGCCTCGATTTTCATGGTTAAATGAATTGTAAAAATTAAAAAGCTAAAGAGGGACTATGTGGCATTTATGAGAGAATATATCTCCCTTGGGCATGCTGAGGAATGCAAGGCAACAAGGAGTGAAGTAAGCAATTATATTCCGCATTTTTGTGTGCAGAATCCTTCTTCTCTTACCACTAAATTAAGGATTGTGTTTCATGCATCAGTAAAAACCACTTCTGGCAAAAGCCTAAATGAAATTCTAATGAGTGGGCCAACAGTGCAGCCAGAATTAATCGATATTCTCTTAAGATTCAGAATTTTCAAATGCGCCTTTGCTGCTGACATAGAAAAAATGTATCGTATGGTTAAGTTAAACGATGAGCATACTTCTTATCAAAAAATTCTATGGAGAGAAAACTCGTTAGATCCGCTAAAAACGTATAGATTAATGACGGTAACCTATGGACTGGCGTCTTCAGCCTTTTTAGCTACCAGGTGTTTGAAGCAAATTGGGATAGATAATGAGACTACCTTTCCACTAGCGGCTGCTGCCATTAAAAATTCCTTTTATGTAGATGACCTGTTGCATGGAGCAGATTCAGAGTTTGAAGCAATTCAATTATTCAAACAGATTTCGGATCTCCTATCAGGAGCCAATTTCAAATTAAGAAAGGTCAGAAGCAATGCTGAATCTATGATTAATACTTTGCTTTGGGAATCCCAAGGGGAAGATCTTGTTGCCTTAACCTCTGACAACTCAAGTAAGGTGCTCGGCCTGTCCTGGCACACCGGAAGTGACACCTTGCATTTAGCTCACAATATCCAAACATCAATTTTTACTGATTACACTAGCTGGACTAAGAGAAAGGTGTTGCAGATCGCAGCCTCTCTCTACGACCCTTTGGGTTTAGTTACACCTGTAACGATAAGATTCAAAATGTTTTTGCAGTCTCTTTGGAAGGAAAAGCTGGAATGGGATGTTAGTTTAACATCAGACTTAGTCTATCAGTGGGAATGCCTACTGGTAGAGGTACCTTTATTGACCAAATTGATTTTTCCTAGAAGGATGACAATTGATGGAGCTAGCAGTATAAATCTGGCTGAATTCTCTGACGCATCGTCAAGGGCCTACGGCGCTTGCATTTTCCTAGTTTCTGTGGCCCCTCAAGGGCAAGTCAGTCATCTAATAGCCTCAAAATCAAAACTGGCACCTTTGGCTGGCACCACAATTCCTCGTCTGGAATTATGTGGCGCAGTATTATTAGCCAAATTTATGAAGAGGGTTCGCGATGCTTTGTTTTTAGTTTGTAATATTGACTCTGTACATTTGTTTACAGACAGCACTATAGTACTTCACTGGATTAAACATGCTCCAAATAAACCTGATGCCTTTATCTCTAATAGACTTGCTGTGATTAGGGAGTGTTCTCAGATGGAAGAATGGTCACACATCTCGTCGAAAGAAAACCCAGCTGATCTCATTTCACGGGGATCTACTGCCAAGAAACTAGCTGCTAGTAAAATATGGTTTAGGGGTCCTGAATGGTTGGCCGAGCCGGTTTCTCAGTGGAACGCACTGCCTGAGGTCGCTGATGGTGGTAATGTACCGTTTCTGCATCATTCACAAACCTTCCTTGCCACTGCCCGTGCAGAGGAAAAATGCTTTGTCTTCGAGCTTATGAATAAATTCAACTCTTACCACAAGCTGCTGAGGATCACAGCGTATTGCTTGCGATTCATACATCAATGTAGAAGCCGGGCTTCAATAATGGAAAAGAAGGCCGGACCTATATCGACAAGTGAGCTAAGAAAGTCCTTCAATTGATTGTGAAATGTATTCAGAAGAAATTCTTTTCTCCTGAATATAGTGCTTTGGTCAATAAAAGAGAGATCGCAAAAAATTCAAAAATTTTGAATCTTCATCCTTTCTTAGACAAGGATGGTTTAATCCGAGTCGGTGGTAGATTAAGACTGTCCATTTTGCCTCCAGAAGCAAAACACCAAATTATTCTCCCTCGAGAGCATGCATTTACAAGAGCCCTTGTCACTATGATTCACTTAAGTTATTTTCATGCAGGTTGCCAGTTGACGGTGTCAGTTGTCAGACAACGATTTTGGATTCCTTCAATTCGCCGACTCGTGAACAGTGTAATCCACCACTGCTTACCTTGTGTCAGGTGGCAGGCAAAGCCGCTGTCTCAAATAATGGGGGAACTTCCCTCATCGAGAGTTGTACCATCGAAGCCATGGGAGTTTACTTCAGTAGACTACTGCGGCCCCTTGCTGACAAAGCCGGTTGCTGGTAGATGCAGGGCTCGTTCTAAGACATGGATTGTTATATTTGTGTGTCATGTTACCAAAGGGGTTCACCTCGACATTGTCGAGAACTTGACCACCCACGAATTCATAGCTGCTCTAAAAAGATTCGGTTCTCGCAGGGGATACCCCAGAGTAATCTATAGTGATAATGCCAAAACGTTTGTGAAGGCAAAGAGCCAGCTGGCGGAATTGTCTAAGATATTTAGCTCTCATAAGGATCACTCAATTTTAAAAAACTTTCTTGCAATACACGGTGTGGAGTGGCAATTCTGTCCTCCTCGATCTCCCTTTCGCAATGGATTAGCTGAAGCCGCAGTAGGCTCATTAAAGCATCATTTAAAACGCTCGCTAGGGCAAAATTGTATTTCTCTTTCAGAACTGAATACTCTATTAGCACAGATCGAACACATATTGAACTCTCGACCCTTAGCTGTTTGCTCCGAAACAGACACTGACACCCTTTTACTAACCCCAAATCATCTAATTTATGGACATTCTCTCAACTCATTAGTTTTCGATTTAGAAGCAGATCAGAAGAGCCCTACACCCCGTCGTTACCACATGGTAAGAAGGCAATTAAACAACATTTGGAAATTCTGGTCCAAAAATTATCTTTCTTCACTACAGGCTCGTACTAAGTGGAAGTCTGTTTCTCCAAACTTCAAAGAGGGGGATTTGGTCATTCTGATCGAAGATGCTCCTCCACCTCTGTGGAAAGTAGGCGTGGTCATTCAGCCTCTCCCCGATGCCACGGGCAGGGTTCGAACCGTGCAACTCAGAACTGCATCTGGGATGACCACTCGGCCAGTGCAGAAGCTGTGTATCTTGCCAAAGGAGTATTAACATTTAATCTAGACTTCCCTCAGGGGGCATATCTCCAGATATCGCCACGGGACCTGGCGCTCCCGGGGATCAACCTACCCGAGCCACCCCCCCCACACACACACACATTTTTAAAATTTCTAATATACAGTTGCTTGGGCGTCAGAAACGAGACCTGATTTGAAAATGCTATTAGTTACAATGTCGATATGCTTGTCACCACACCTCCTGCATAGGGCGTCTACGAACTCTTCTTTTATGCAGTTAAGATGAAGTACCCTCTCATTTTAATGAAAATTTAGGCTTAGCGTTCTCTGCAGGTAAGGGTTCCTAAATACCCGGCCTAGAGACGTCAAAAAGGGTAACCTTAGAAAAATAACATGTTCTAGGCGCCCCAGTGTGCAGCAGCTGGAGTGGTGAAGACCGAACATCGAATAAGACAAAAACGAAACAGTGTATTTGCACGTGTATCATGCTAACAAATTCTAGAAAATTGCATCTGCTCCTTTCTGACAGTGCACCAAATCCATTTGCCTTTCTTATCACTTCGTGCCGACGAAATGTTCAGCTGCGTTATTTGTTCTTTATTTTACCTAATAGGTTCTCGCGTTGTGGCTCCTGTTCAAATGGCAATTCTGACAAAACAAGAAAGTTGGTGTTCGGCGACCAGCTGTGACTGCAAGGGGCGTTTCTGTAGGTCCGGACTTCGAATCTTGCTGCTCCATGCGAACGGCCGACACGTCTCGCGTGGGCAGCGCTTTCTGAGTTGGCTTTAATTTCTTTATGAAACCAATTGGGTTGTTTTTTGTTTGTTTTCTTTTTCTTTCAATATTGATTGTTGTGCATTTTGTTCTTGGTCGATTACTAAAGAATCCTTCATCGCGTAGCATTTCGCGTATGGGTGCAAATAATACTCATTGATTTGTTGTCTGTTTCGTCTTTCTCACTCGGATGACTGAAGATCATCGCCGAAAAATCGCATTATGTATACAAAGGTGCAGGAGCACGCTTACTTTAGTACGTCCGTGGAACCCGATTATTTGATAATTCTTTGGTTTTCAATTCTTCTTTGTTTGTCTTCTTTGGGGGGGAGATTAATGTTGTTTGTTCTTGCCTTTCTCTCTTTCGCTGTCCCGCATAAGAACGAGGATACTGTGCTACCCAAAGCTTGAAAATTCTCTTGTCTGGCAGGTCCCAGTTCGACGTCGTGCGCGGGCGGGAGTTATGTTGGCACATACATTTCTTATTCATATTTCATATTTGGCGCCGTGGCGGGAGAGTGGTTGTTAATAACCATCTTTGGCCCTTTATTGCTAGCTCAGAATTTGCATTTTGAACGTACCGCGTCGGACTTGCATAGGGCCCCCCAAAGTTCCCCCCAAAACCGCGCGCAAGGCGCTAAAAGAGCGGGTATATAAAATTCCTTTGTTTTCTGTCGAAATTGCATTCCGCCTAGTCTCTGGTCGTAATAGTTTCATCTGTCTTCGACAGGGGGCAGCACTTGCTGGGGTTCCGTCCCAGGCCCTTAGCAATTTAGCAAGGTTGGCATACCTGTCGCCTTTTAGAAAGACTTTCAAAGAGAAGCCATATTTTCGCGGGAACCTGCACATTGCATGAGCAAATTTGTGTAATACAGATTAAAAGAAGGCATTGCTTTTCGTGTGAGACTCAGGTAACGGGTTGAACGATTTATTCCCTGATTGCTTATTTATTTATTATATTATCTTCTAATAAGAAGGGTATACTGTGTCTTTTCAGAGATCGCACGAGCGAACGAATATTTCGTCTCGCCGTAACCAACCAAAACTTATGAACGCTCTCCCAAAAATTGAAAAATAACCCAAATCTGAAAAAAGGAGCTATATCGCCGCCTTAACAGGCTTCGTTAAAAGATAGCTTTCTCAAGCATAAGCAAGAGACGCATAGTGGAGGACGCCCTATGGATCCCAGAACTCTTTTGTGAACTAGCTCAAGTGTATCCTTGTACTTCTGTGGTGTAGTCCACCACGTCGCAGAGGCATAGATAGCCACAGGCCGGCAACACGTTTTATGGAGTGCCTGGCGAAGTTCCAAGGGGAGTGTACGTTTCCTCAAAAGAGGTTGTAAGAGACAAACTCTGCTGAAGTTTTGATTGAATTCGCCTGACATGTTAATGCCAGCGATTCCTTCGATCAAAAGTGACGCCTAGGTAAGGCCTCTGGCGCCCACTTCAGTTTTTGAGTTTGTAATTTGTTTTGGAGGTGTGAACCACTTGGTTTATTTGTATTTGCGACGAGTGTCAACTTTGTGTATTTGTATTTGCGACGAGTGTCTGAGACATTTGACTGAGACTTTTCCGCTGAAAAAGTAAATTGGTTTTCCTCCGCGCACTTTTGCGTCAGGTTCATCTGTCGTTGAAGCGTTTTGGGTTTGTGGTCAAGGTTTATTCCTCAAGCTAGGACGGCTATGTCTTCAGCGTAGAGGAATAGTCTTACTCGCGGTATATGTGGTATGTCATTGACATATAGCGAGAACAGCAGCGGAGAGAGGAACGGAGACCTGAGGGACCCCGGCTTCTATTCTCCGCTTTGAGGATCTCGGGCGATTTGTTTACATTATTATATTTATGAGTTTATGTGCTTTAAATAATAAGTAAAGTTTCTTGAAAACTCAACCGTTTTCTGTGAAAATTAGCTCAAACTTCAGTATTTTCAGAAACGCTCAAACGCCAGTTTCTCATAAATAGCTGCAAATTTTTTCTTCAAACTTTTCAAACGGATAGTGTTAATCCCGATCTTTAATAACACGTAAAGCTATTTTGGGGTATTTTTTCTCAAAACATTATCCAAATGTATTTTTTTGAAAGATCTCTCACAACATTAATATGCCCATTTACAGCAATTTAGAAACACTATTGTATTTGTGAATTAAAATGTTTCAAATAACTTCGAAAGAAGTGTTTCTAAAACTCAAAAAGTTTCTCTGAAAAAGAGCATGAAATTTCCAAATACATTTGTGCTTAAACGCCACTTTCTTAAAATCGGCTCGAAATTTACCATTTAGGTTTTACTATTCTATAATATTCTTACAATAATATTTCCGTTCTACTATTAAGAAACCGAAAAATTAAGAATATGTCAAAAAATGTACTTTGGGCGGCCACAGATGGCAGCTGGATAGAGTATGTGATATGTAGAGTTTTTGACAAACTTTATGTGACATTATTTAAAACACATATACTCGTTAATACAATAATGTGAACAAATTACCGCTAATGTAAATATTAACGACGAGAGAGACAAGTCAAAACAATTACATTTTTGTAACAATGCAAAAGTATAGAGCAAACTGATTTTTATGTCATCTCATAGAGTACATTTAGCACTATTCCTACCAAACGTTTAAAGAAAACTTTGGAACCGTTTATGAGAAAATCTTGGTTTGATTATTTTTTAAGTTGAACATATTGCACGCAATATTACGCGAAAACTACTAGAATTTTCAAAAAAATGTACAAGATCTTAATGAAAGAACTCACTATAGATAACAAATTTTATTTGCATGAAAAACCTCTATTTTCAATTTTTTAGTTGTAGGAAGACGCTGAAAAAATTCAACATTTTGCAGTTTTCGAAAATTGAGAACCGTGAAAATAAGAGCTATGCCACTTTTATAAGTGTATTTTATTCTACTAGTAGTGCCCGTGCGAATAATTCGCACGGTGTTCAATATTTTTAAAATTCCCTTAATTACAATTTTCTTTTATATATACTGGGAGTTAATTTTTTTATGTATAAAATTTTTAGCCACTGCATCTAATTCAACATTGTAATTTAGGAGTTTTATCACTGCAGAATGTTCCAATTTTCTTTAACTCACATTCTCTGTAGGACACTGACAAATCAAAATGTATGAATAATGGGGCTTAATATAATTAATTCTTCCCAAATACAATAATTTAAGAATAAATAAATTCAAATTATCAATAACATTCATGATAATATTGACTAACTCGATCAATAACGGGATAAAATATCAATAACACTTATTGTTGATAATTACAATCCATGTTCATAAATCCATCACTAAAAATAAACTATAAAAACCAACAAAGAAAAAAATTGCCACAATAAATAAATAAAGCCTTTCTTGCTCGCGAGTGAATATAACTTACCACTTCCATTGAATCGGTCCTTCCCTTCAAAAATGGGTAGGAACACATTTATTAATAACCTTGCTTGTGAAAATGCTAAATAAATGTGGAACAGGCGTCGGTAAATAAATACTAATTTGAGAAGAAAATAGATAAAATTTAATACACAAATAGATATAAATGTATACACTATAAAATGTACACACTATAAAATTAACAACATTAAATTTAACACACAAATAAAATTTCAGGTCACTTCCCTGAATGCAATATTTTGAGTGAATAACTTGCCATTTTCTTTGAATACATTCGTCCAATTGTTTTTTGATGATCTTTGTCTCTTCTTCCATTCATTTTTACTCCAAGAATAATGCTCAGGTATTTGAACATAAGGAAACTCCTTAGCTTGTTCACCAGAAGCACACATTTTGAAGTAGCCTGTTGATTTTGTATCTGTAGTAGCTGCTCTCTGCAGAGCACTTTCCTCCTCTCCAGGTGGAAAATACACTTGTTGCTCTTCTGGTAGATGCACAGGAAATCTCTCAATCTTGTGTGATCGGTCTTGTAGCTGTCTTTCATGAATTCTCCACATTGCTTCAGGTGCACTTACATATCTCACATTCAAGTATGAACGAACTTCATCGTTAGAGTTAGCTTCGTTTTCTCCCTCACTCAAGTTTAGAGCAGCAGCATCATGTCCTTTGTAAATATACTTGTACAAATAATTTATAGATTTAATTGATGAACATACTTCTACGTTAATATGTGCTTCAAATTCCAGACACAGGATTATATGGCACGACCCATCTGTTGTCCAGTCCATTATTTACCTTTTGTCCATTATTTCTTCTGCGATAAATCGGGTAACCATTAGCATTTAACTGAGTCTCTTCTGTAAACTCCTAAGGGAATCCCTTTGTGCAAATACTATTTTCCATGCAACGTGCTATGGGATTTAAAGTTTCACATGGACCATGTATCATACAGCGCTGAACGATATCAAATAAACGGGGATTCTCTGACTGGTTTGGTATTTCTGCACATGATACGACATCTACATCACTCGCATCTCTTATCTTCCGTACATAAAATCAGCAACATGTGACAAAGAGGTAGCCCTCTTTTCTGGAATTCAATTACATGAACATTAGCAACCACAACACCAAATATGAATTTCTTATATAAGTCCTCTATGAGCTCTTTCAATTTTAAATGAAAAACTACCAAATCAGGACGATTTTCAACTTTTTCATATGGTTGCAAATTGCACGTTATCTCTTTCCACTTCGGATTAGCAGTGAAGGTAATAAATAAGTCTGGCTTACCGTATCTTGCGACTATGGTCATTGCATCTGCATAATTTTGAACCATATTGCGAGGACTCCCAATAAATGTCGAAGGCAAAATAACTGGTAGGCCAGCATTAATATTATTTGGTCGTTCTTCATTATTACAAAAGTCTCTCAACCCTTTATATCTTTCTGTTCTTAATTCTTGTTGGTGTGTTTTTACATAAGCTAATCTTGAGCTTTCCACTTTCACATAAACATCTACAATATACCGCTGAAAAAGTTTACCGGAGGAATGTAGTAAACTGAATTGTCACGAACTGCCAAACGATAGCAATAGTACTGCAGTTGTGTTGTAGAATTCCTAATTGCAGTTCTATATATATCAACATGCTGCATGCCTGGCTGCCATCCTGAATCACCACAGGGAAACAGGAGTGGATAGCTCATAGGGTCAACATGAGGATTCATGTTCGATGTAATGGAAATTCTCTCTGAGCTTTTTGATCTTACTACGAAGTCAAATTTTCCTGGTTCCTCCCCCTCATCACACAAAGGCTGCAGCTATTTCCTCCGATACTGGAATATTGTACCGACGCTTATCAAATGAATTTTCCAAGGAGAATTTTAGCTCCATATTTTGAACATGACCAGTAATGTCCTTCGCGTGTTGAAAAAGCTGAGCATAAGGATTTATATGGAGAATAATTTTCTGTAAATTCTGCATAATATATCTATCACAAAAACGATTTTCATCTATACGTTTATTTAGAGCTTCACTTGCATCTAAAATGAATAAACCTGCATATGATGGCTGAATGTTATTTTCTGGAATCAAAGGCCCAACAGCATGATATATCTGTCCACGAATTTTTAGACAATAAGGCTCTGACCCTCGTAAATGAACAGCATTTAACTGAACAGAGCCAGAGCATTATTACACTGAAAAGCCAGAGCATTATTATACTGCCGTATGTTTTTAAGATAATTTCTTGTTGTCGAATCATTTGCTTCGATTAACTCTCTAAGAAACTGAGGCACTGCAATTGGTGGTAATTTTATTTTCCCCCTATGACAACATATAGAAGTGTTCTGCTCACCTCGGAAAAGTTTTGCAGAACAATGACTACATCTATAGTCCATTCCACCAACACTGAACAATCGAACTTCTGTCAGATTTATATATTCTGGCAGCATCATAACTAAGTGGAAGGTCTCTGCTTGCACTTCTGTTGCGACGGATGCCATGCGTTTCATCAGCTTGTCTGCTTGAACTTGCACGTTCATTTGACAGAGCCCGCCTTTCCCGTTTTCTTCTGTCTTCTCTTTCCAGTGTAAGAGGTCTTTTACGTGGCATATTTGTCTTAAAAAAAACAACATCTATGAACATTGAGGATTTAATTTTAATGGAACTAAAATGTAATTTTTAAAATCATAATTCATAGTTCTATTTAATTTGCAGAATTTTTTCTTGAATATATTTAATAATCACACATACATCTAAACTAACCTTTATTTCAAGTCCCTCTGCGCTATTTAGCTGCACCAAGATGTAGGCAGAATGAAGGTTGACCCTATCAAAACAAAATATGGAAAATAAAATATACAAATATAGAATAACAAAACATAAAAAAGAATAACAAATACAAATATATTAGAAAACATTTTAAGAGAAAAAGAAACTTTTAAAAGGAATAGAATCTTAAGAAAAAAATTTTAAGAGGCACTCTTTAGTGTAAAAAAATATAAAAGTGAGCCATACAAACAATGTAATCTACTGCACATATTGGAGTATGTTGGCAGAATGCAATTGACTTGCAATGTAATTGGATATTACTAACCTTTAACCACTGGAAAACCGCACTGCACGCACATGAAACTATGCTATTCTGTTGCACAAAGATGGATGCAGAATTACGCCATGTGCTCGTAAAAAACTTGTACCTACCAATTCAAAATATCAAATATAAGTCACTAATATAAAAATTGCACAGAACTGAACTCTGCGTGCGATGTAATCGGATTTAATATACTAACCTTCCCTGTTAGACAAATTCGCTGTTGAACCACACCGAACAGCACCCTGCACCCAGATAAATGCATTGGTGGATTGGTGCACGCGTACGCGGTTTCAAAATTCGCTTTCAGCAGTTACAGGTTCGCCAACACAAATTTTGTGAAGAACGTGAAGTTCTTGTGTTCTTTTTTTGTGAATACCTTATTATACTTTGTTGTTAGTCTGTAACTCAGTAAACGTTTTTGGTTGAACCAGGGTTTAGGGTGGCGCGGTTCCTTTGGTTCCTTTAGTGAATCACTTACTCTCGTGAATCGTCCGCCACGGTTCACTTACGGTTCACTTCAGAGGTGGCGATAAATTAAAGTGAATTATCGTCGGGTTGATTAGCTTTGATGGGTCAAAGCATAAATATACAAGAAATGAGCAATTTCATATTTTACGAAAAATTTCTTCTTCATCACGACACTTTTAAAACAACTTCACTTCACATTGAAAATTACACTTCACTACACTTGTTTTTGTTGATTTAAACTTGTTTCTAAGATGATTTCATTGCTGTTTGAACTCAAATATTAGTACAGACATGTTTTTAGATTTTAAAAAGCCTTCTAGTAATGTCACTTTCAGTTGTTCCCATAACAACAAATTTATTTACTGGCACTATTTAATGCGATTAGTGTGATTAGAAAACTGGTATTTCGTGTTTTTTCGTATTTCAAGACATCTTTTAATAGATTTTGTGTGTCTACCGTGATGGAAGAAGTAAATGCAGGATTTATTTATGATTAACATATTATGTAGTATTTGCTTTAAAAAGTAGACGAGTTTGTTTTTAGTATTAAAATGGAGGATTTGAGAGGTGCAAGTCTCCCAATAAAAAACGTGTAAGTAGTATGTGTTTGTGAAATAGAATTGATTTTAAATATTTGTATTTATTTTATTAGCTTAACAAGTTATTTTTTATTACTAATTTTTTCATTTCGTAAAAAGTAGGTATTTTTTTTCAGAAACAAGCTTGACGTTTTTTTCGTGTTATGAAGGTGTAATTCGTGCCGAGATACTACACTAATTTTCAGTATTACTATGGTAGTGGTAATACTATTAAAACTGTATAATTTCAACGACTGTGTGAGTGGATTTTTTCTTTTAAAATTCCGTTTTCTTTAACATATTAAGTAGAATTGGTTCAAAAAACAAACGAGTTAGTTTATTCGTATTAAAATGGGGGGTTTGGGGGTAACATAACAAAAGTTTAAGTAGTATGAGTTTGTGAAATAGAATTTATTTTAAATGTGAATTTATTTTCACAGCAATTGTGATGTTAAAAAATCTTTTTCAACGTTAATTTTTTTGTTTAAATTTATGAGTTCCTGTTTATATTAAATTTTTTTTCATCGTTCAATTACATTCAAAAGTGAGTTATTAGTATTTACTTCCTATTGGTTTTTATAAATTTTAGTTTGTATTCTTTTTAAAAGTATGTTTTTCTGTTATAGAAATTACGCTGTTTCAACAAATTTTTCTTCGCTTTTATTCAATTTCCTTCGTTATTTATCTATCATTCTATTTAATAGTGAGTTATTAATATTTTTTGATATTAGTTTTATTTTATATTGTATTATTTTTAAAAATACTTTTTTTTTGTTTCAGGTTCTTAAAATTCTACGTTTATATTATTATTATTATTGTTGTTGTTTTTATATTTTTGTTTCATAACTTAAAATAAATGTATAAAAATTCCAACAAATACGTGAGTTATACTTTTCCCATTTATATTCTGTGGCTTATAGAGCAATGTAATAAGTAGCATTTGCTTAACTAAATAGACGAGTGGCATAAGTAACACAAAATGAGTGGCTTAAGTAGTAAAGAATGTTCAAGTAGCGCGCGCTTCTTAAATAGAATGTGTTTTCAAAGACATTTATTACGTTACCATGTTCAACGCGAATAGTAAACAAAAATTCGGTTCACTGAGTCGATTCCTCCGTAGTGAACCGGATCAGTGAACCAAAGGAACCGCGCCACCCTAAACCCTGGTCTTCACAACTTTCATTGTTCAATTTGTTTATATTTGGCCATGCGCTCGGAGACATGGGGCTATAATATAAATATGCCGCAGGTTCCCCAACTCATATTTTGCGCAGGGCGTCGTGTTATTGTTTTAATAATTTGTTTGTAAATAACTTTTTAAGAATTACGAAAATGCAAAACTGATTATAATGGCGGGAATAGCAAATTTTTTTACACCGATAAACACCTTGATCATACGAATCCATCCAGTGGTTATTTAGATCTCAGATCACCATTTTACTGTATTAATTATATGGATTCTTAGAAGAATTTTAAAGAAAAAATGTAGAGTTGTTTTGAAAAAAGTTTGAAAATGTCCCAGGGGCCCGTAAAAACCCCCAAATTTTATTGGCTTGCTACCACAGTGGCGGTAGCGAGAAAGTAAAAATTTAATACTTATATAAAGAAGAGTGAAATGCTTTGAATAAATATTAGATTCAAAAGATTCCAACTCCTTAATGATGTCTTTCTGACTGTGTTAAATAAGCACGGAGGACGACGCGGCGGCGACGCCCAAACAAATTTTGGGCGTCGTTTTCGTGCACCCTTGTTTCATTATCAGCTTTAATCCCCTTCTGGAAAGGAGAATGGATTTGCTCCTAGTTTCAGCGCAGCACCCATTAAAATAGCCCATCGATTCTTCTAAAACGAGCCACCTACTTCCTTTGAGAGCGAAACACGAGCCCCGGTGTGAAACCTTCTCTCGGGACGAGAGAGAAAATCTCTGCCCCTCCAACTCCATTGCTTTACTTTCAATTACAGGCCCCAATTCGATATGGAATTCCATTATATATAGAATTCGACTCGTAACCTTTATATGGCAGCGCATAGATGCGTCACTCTCAATGCTGTCCATTAATTTTTGTCCAATATTCGGTAAAAATCCGAAGTAATATGACGAAGATTACTCGCGAAAGCGAACGCGCCTTAACGTCCCGTTTCGAAAGTCGCGTGTTCGATCCCGCACGGGGGCATGGATGCTTGCTTTGTCAGTCGTCACATGGTTGGGGCTTTTCTAAACCACGATACATAACCTCACAAAACAACTTTCCTTTCTCTTTCTTTCCTCAGCGCAATCGAAGGTGATGGAGGGGGGGTTAACAGCGAACAGGTGGAGAATGCACAGTCACTTGCAAACCATTAATGTTGCAAAATTGCTAATATGTAAATTTTATAATGTTGCTTGATGTTTGTAGCGGACATAGCTGCCTTGCTCACACACATCCATTCAAAAAAGAATCTCCATCATTTTGTACATCTTGTAATATTTCCTATAACTATCCAACGTATTTTAATAGAATACCAAGTATATTCAGACTCTCGTATTACTCATTCACTTGCAAATTTTCTCCCCAATTTACTGACTTAAAAATCTCAAGTATATAAAGTTTTCAAATTACTAAAAGATTTTATTTAAATTTATTTGGCGCTCTGTAAAGAGTTGCATATATGATTGCTAATGACCTTGCAGTTCATGCGACCAAAAACATAAAGCCTATTCAAAACAAAATAGTGATGATAGAGATGTTTATTTAATGAAATCTATTTCCCAAAATTACATTCAGTTAGAAGTGCTTCTTGCATCTTCATAATTGCAAATTCGAATTTACCGTTTTTTTAGGACGTTGCTTTCTTTCTTCTACGAGTTTTGACGAGATATTAGGCCATAACACGGCAATGGGTACACATCGTCACGGCAGTTTAAAATTCTGAGAATTACTTCCCATGTTGAACCATGTTTCTGGCTGTATGGAACGCTGTTTTGGATTGTCGAATTTGTGTTGATGTATTAGCCTTGAATTGAGTTTTCGTACTCATGCGCTACGATTGTTAATGAGTTTTGCAAGTGATGGTTGAGATATGTTAATGAGGACGGTATTAAAGGATTACATAACCTTTACTAAGCGAGAAAGTACGTGGCGATCTAATATCACTAATGACATATCATCACGAATTCATCTAAGGCTTCGTATTATTGATTCATGTGTAGTAATTATCATTCCTCATGAATACCCCTTCTTGAGGGGGAGACTCGTGGAATAATGACTTGCGTATTCCCCTCCCACCCCTAGTTACCATTACCGGTCAATAGATGTATTTTTTTGCATTCCAGATTTATAAATTACCTTTTCTATAGTAAGAAATCGTCTATAAAATGGCACTTTATAGCACAAATGATGGCGTGTTAGCATTTTACGGCACGAATCATCACACATTTTGCCAATCGCAGCGAGGGAATCGTGGGGAGGTAGCAGTAAACGGAACAGCTGACCACTGTTTTCTCGCACAGATGTCAAATACTCCAGACGTCACAAAAAAAGTTTTTCCGCAAAATTAGGTTAGATTCTCTTATAAAATTATAATGTTGTTATGCAAAAATAGCGTATGCAACTTGTTTATAATGTTGCTTTATTGCATTCGTACAAATTTTAAAACTCGCTCCTAACGTTGCTCGTTTTCAGAACATTTACTCATGCAATAAAGCTTAAAATTATAAACTAATTGTATAAATTACAATTATAGAGGACAAAGTTAGCTGTAAGAAAGTTTTCTCGAGGTTTCCCTGTTTCACCTGCCCGATATCCTACGGTAAAAACAATTTCTCTCTGACGGGCGAAATGCATTTCTTCAATAAACTCTGAGAGATGAAAATAATTTTATCATGAAGTTGTATTAGTCGGTAATATATGGCCACAAATCATCGAAGCGGTCTCTTGTAAAGGAATACGTTCTTTGCACATCTCATGCATCGAGGTTTGATTGATTGTTAGTAATTACGGGCTCGTAAACTACTAGTCATTAGTCCTGTAAGTGTAGTGCATGTTTTGCTCGGGCGGTGGCTGTGATCTTCCCCACAGAATGGCGAGATCCGACGCCGACCTACCGTGTTTCTCCAACCAGGTATCTCCCACCAGCGGTGCATCGTCCCGGCCTGGACTAGCTCCAAGCTCTCGGCATGTGTGGTAGTATAGTGTGTGTTAGTGTGTGTGTGTGTGTGTAAGGGGAGAGGATAGAAAAAGGAAAAGGTAGGAAAGATCGCGCGCGGTCCGTGGCCCGTTTGTTAGGGTACTGCTCCGGCATTCGCCTGGTGTTGATCGGAGAAACCACGGAATTCTACCGATCAGAGCAGCTGGCCGCTAGAATTATCCTGCAGACAGCAACTGAATTCCACCTAGCGGACAAGCTATAGTCGAAAATCTTGCCACCGACGGGACTGGAACCTAGGATCTCTCGGTTAGAGGGACTGCAGTGATGTCAGTTGATGCCCTGAGCCATCTCTTCCGGTAGTATATGGAGGAGAACAGAGCGTTAATCTTTAATGTTTTATCTGTGACCTGTTCAACAACTCGGGTAAAAACAACCACAGTTAAAAACCACAGTTAAGAACATTTTTCTCCCTTTCTAAAAATTGCTTTGGTACTAATGTGGAATTCAAAGGGATAATGATTTATTTTCCTGAAAAGAATACTTGCCTAAAAATGTGCAATTTTCAATTTGTTATTCGTAATCTTTAGTAATTCATTTCCAAATCCCGATTTTAATTTAGTAATGGCCACTCGGACTTCAAAAATCGATATCTTCAAAGCCTCGAAAACTACGTATGTACCCGTTATCCAGTAAGAAGAAGAGTATTTATTTCCAGTTTGTCCTAAAAGTTAAAAAAAACCTTTGAAATAATTTTCTTAGTTCACTGACAACTCCGTTGATTCCATATTGGTTCTAGGGGAGAGTTTTGTAGAAATAAAATTTATTAAACACTAGCCAACAACTCTCAAATCACCCATGATGTTTATTAGCTTTTATTCACATTATAGGTCTAGTTTATCGTCAAACTAGGCTACCACTCAAACCTAGTCTTACTGTAAAATATTTGAATTTATGTAGTTAATTTTGCATCTGATATCCAAATTACTATCTTCTCAAGGCAGTACAACTTTTGCATGATCTAATATCGAAACATGTTCTCTTCGTTTTTCATTACATCAATTTTTATGTTGTTGATTTTCTCATAAATATAAAATTTAATTCCTTGTAGTCCCATCTGCATTTCAATACAACTTTTTAAATATCTTCTGTCATAGATTTTATCCTTCGCTACCTTTTAACCATCGAAACTTTATTAACGTTTGCAATTACACGCAATATTGGAGTTAAAGGGTTTCCAGAAAATGTACGCAAATGTGCAGAATTGAGCAAACAGCTCTACCTCTGTAATGTTTGTTTAATATCAATACCCATTCGCATCGTTGATCTATCCCAATTACTCATGGCAATTGGATTGTGAATATTGGATCATTTATTATTCAAAATTGCAAATAATCACTCATAATACTGGCTCTATATGATTATCCAGAGTGAAGCTTCAAAGTGATACTATTATTAGACCGTTCGATTTTCATTTGAACTTTGCAACAAATGCGACTAATCTAGGATTCAAAACGCTCCGATCGTTTGAGTAATGACGTTCTGTGTTAGAAGAGGCAGGCAAATGTAATAGATGGCTGCAGCGGCTCTGGACTGGGGTTGCGGGTTCGAATCCCTTATGAAGGGGGCATTTTGTCTAAAATGTACATGTAAAGTATCAGTTACACACGTATTCTACTTTTTTAAAATTTGAATTCTTATGCAATGTGCCCCAATGTTTCTGAGTGTTACTGGTTCCCGGCAGCATATTAGCATTCTTTACCTTCATTCGGAACCAGGAAAAAATTACGGCCCGTGATTGGTTGACATCTGTGAATGGCCAAGCGCGGCAGATTCAAATAAGATACACAAGGTCGGACGAGAGCTGACTTTGGTTGTTTCAATATTCTATTTTCTTCGATTAGCAAACTAAACCGAAATAGTGCAATGAAAATAATGTCGATACTTTGTCATTTCTGTATAAGTCCTCCATTACCATGAGTTCTAATTGCCAAATTAACATAAGTGTTCTAAACTGTCTACCACCGCAGGGCGGTACATTGGTAAATCTTGACGAAGCTGTGTTCTGGCTTGTTGATGTTCTTGATATATGATGTAGTGGGTTAGAGATCTGTGATATCGAGTTACTTGTGTAGTTGAAAGAAATTGTGGAGTTTGAATTGTATCAGGTTATAACATGAAACATCGTCAATGTGTACAGAAAATAGACTTCAATTAACAGTTCATTTCACTAATTGTTCGATCATGGTGACGAATTCAATGACAAAAGTTGAGATACAAATAATTTTGTCACCACTCATGAACATTTAGTCAAATGAACTAATATTTGAAGTTTGTTGTCAGTTCCAATGAGGTCAATAACACTGGTGATATCTCACAATTTAATCAGATGCAATAAACTAGTAACTTGATGTTCAACATACTACCATAAAATCAAGTCACAGTTTTGACAGTTTTGACTTTCAACTTTTGTCATTGAATATTCTTTTTAGCATATGCTAGTTTTAAATTAGTAATGCATTTAGTGTGTGGGGGGGGTTCTTTTCTTTTCTCTTCTAATATTTTTACTTAGCATTATTTAATATTTTACTTATTAGTACATAGCACAGTAGTAAAGTTTATAATTCTTCTAGGCCTCTGAAATATTTGCTTTGTTTCTTAAATCTTTCTAGTGCTGCCAATCTTTCAACAATGCCTAATTGACCCATGGCTCATAACAAATTCATTTCTTTTATTACACACTCAAGTCAAATTAGTTAAAACAGCAATGATTATACAAACATTAATGTTTCTTCAATATAAAAATCACACACATTTAAGAAATAAGGAACTCATAGAAGACTACTCGAAACAAGGGTGCCTGATTGTATTAAATTGAATGTTTTAAAGCAGTAATGCACACAAATATAGATAATTCATGAGTGATAAAATACACACATGTAATACAGAATTTGTAAAAGTCAGTCAACCTTTGTCAGTCAATAGGAGTCAAATAGCAGCAGAACAAATGTTCCAAACACAATATTTCTGTCATGTAAAAATTAAATACCTGCAAAAGTGCAAAAAATGTGATCAAACAAATTACAGCCACTAAAATGGATGTACAATGTCAACTCTGAAATACAAACAGTTTTGTCACCATGATCGAACAATTAGTGAAATGAACTGTTAATTGAAGTCTGTTTTCTGTACACATTGACGATGTTTCATGTTATAACCTGATACAATTCAAACTCCACAATTTCTTTCAACTACACAAGTAACTCGATATCACAGATCTCTAACCCACTACATCATATATCAAGAACATCAACAAGCCAGAACACAGCTTCGTCAAGATTTACAAATGTACCGCCCTGCGGTGGTAGACAGTTTAGAACACTTATGTTAATTTGGCAATTAGAACTCATGGTAATGGAGGACTTATACAGAAATGACAAAGTATCGACATTATTTTCATTGCACTATTTCGGTTTGGTTTGCTAATCGAAGAAAATAGAATATTGAAACAACCAAAGTCAGCTCTCGTCCGACCTTGTGTATCTTATTTGAATCTGCCGCGCTTGGCCATTCACAGATGTCAACCAATCACGGGCCGTAATTTTTTCCTGATTCCGAATGAAGGTAAGGAATGCTAATATGCTTCCCGGCACTGACCATCGTCGGTTTGCTGGGATTTTCCGCGAGCAGGTATATGTCGCCAGCGGCATCGCCCCAGCTCGAAGCTCCCACACGGTCTCCCGGCATGTGTGGTAGAGTAGTGCATGTGTGTAAGGGGTAAGATAGGACAAAGAATGGAAAGGAAAGTGGCCCGTTTTATTTAGGGTACTGCTCCGGCATTCATTTGATGTTGATCGGATAAACCACGGAAGCTATCGATCAGAACAGCCGGCCGCCAAACAGCGGGTGAATTCGACCCGGTGTCGATCTGCTGACAAAAATCCTGCCACCGTTAGAAGTGGAACTGCAGGACCTCCCAGTCAGAGGCACTGCAGTGACATCATCTGATTCTCCCAACCACCTTTTCAATGGAAGAACCCCGAGAAATCATGTCGAGAACCTTTTGTCCACCGAAAATTCCACATGGCTCAACAAAGATGTAAACCCCGGCCCCAGCAATGGAACGCCAGCAATCTCACTGCTTCACCAAGGGGCACCCCAGCACAGAAAGACTTTATTGTTGTTTACTTATATTTTGAAGTAGTACTGGTCAAAGGAAGTGACGAAGCTTGGTGTAATGGATACAGGTCCTTGAGCAAAGCTGCTACCCTTATAAATTACATATCGCGAATCGAACTAATAGCTACTGGAATGGTTTGCCTGTGACTATCTTTGATCTCTTTCCTCAAAGCCTGAGCAAAATTTAAAAAATAATTAGTTTCCTAGATGCTTATAAGTGTTTTACAAATATGTTTAATATTATTAAATTACTAGTCTGTTTTGTGAAGTAAGTTGTATTATTACTACTACTATTATTATTATTAATTATGTGAAGTGGCGTGCAGTGCAGTGTAGTGGCGTTGTAAAGTCGAGGAAAAACAGTGTGTAAGAAAGACATTACAACTCAGTGATCAACAGTGCGGTGAAGTGAAGTGTGGTGAAGTGGAGTGCTATGAAAGCTCGCACGGTGAAATGTTCATATTTTTTATGTTTTATTTATTTATGAACAAATTTATTTGTTCATAAATTTGTAAATTTTGTAAAGTTGTTAAGTTATTTAATGTTAAATTAGTGAATTATGCCATCAAGTCCGCAAACTTAATTGCAGAATTAGTAATAATAAATCTAAAAAATACGCGTTTGATAAATTTGCAATTCATTGAACTAACTAAAAATATCTCCTGACTTGTTGTTGCGTTTGGGGATTTGCGGAAGGACCTTTCTGCGCGGAAAGACTGCTGGTAGAGTTGCCATTCAGTTGGCGGAGAACCACAGAAGGTCCAGATATACCCGGATTAAATTGAAAATACCGATTGCTGTGCCTACAAACAACTTCTTCTTCTTCTTCCCAACAGGGGTAGGTCATGTGACGTGTTCCGGCACCCATTTTTCTTCTCGATCTATGTCCCTTCTTCCTTCTGTTTTATAGTTCATAGCTATGAATGGAAGTCTCTTCATTGGCATTCTTGATACATGATTGTACCATTTTAACTTGTTTTCAAGAATATTCTCGTACAATTCTTTGACTTGTAAAATATCTCTTATCTCAGAGTTCCGTTTCTTGTCGAGTAGCGAGCACCCTAGTGTGGTTCGCAGAAATTTCATTTCCGCCGTTTCTATTTTATTTTTGATCTTTTTCGTGTTCACCCACGTTTCGCTGGCATACATGAGTGTGGGGACTTCAATTGTCTTATAAAACTTAAGCCATGTCTCCTTTCGTGTTCGGTTTCTCAGATACTTGTGTATAGTTCCACATACATTTCGTAATTTTACTAGCTTTTTTTCCACGTCACGATCTATATTAAACGATATATCACAGCCTAAGTACATGAAGTTGCTAACTTGTTCTAGATTGTAATTTCCTATTGATATTTTAGATCTTACTGGATATTTGCCTCGAAATGCCATGACTTTTGATTTTTGAGCAGACATTTTCAGTTCATATTCTTCAAGGATATTTTTCAAGATGAAAATGGATATTTGGAGCTAATTTTCAGTGTCTTGTGTCACCACTTTGTCATCAGCGTATAAAATTGAATTAATGTAAAAAGAACCTTTTAATTGCACACCTCTATCGACTTTATTAAAGTCGATAATTAAAGGGTTGGTGATATTGAACAGCCTTGTCTTACTCCTTTATTTGTAGGGACAATTATATTAGGTTCACAGTTTCCTAAGATGATCGAAGTTGCAAACAACAACTTCACAAAATACTGCAAGCGCCGGCACACTAGGTTGTAAATTACACAAGTATTGCATTTTCTAATATTTGATGCATCTGCGCAAATTCGGATAAAAGCAAATCGCAAGAAGCATATAACCACATCTCATTTGTAGTCCCCATTTTGAGGTTCTGGATCAGGTTTTGGCAAGTTGCCAGTGTTTAGCGCGCGTTTCAAATGTGTGTTTGTGGATGGATTGTGTTTGTGGTGGTGTGTGATTGGTTGGTCGTGTTGATTGGTTATTTGTGTGATTGTTGGAACGTGTTGATTGGTTATTTGTGGCGAGTGGGTAGGTGAGTAGTGGTGGTTGGTTGGTGGTGGATGGTTGGAGGTGGTGGTGGTGTGATGGTGGTGGGTGGGCGGATGGGTGAATGGGTGGGTGTCCTGCCCCCCATTCGGGAGCGGGACCGAGTCCCCGGTACTTCTCCCCCTCCACCCTTTGGAGGTGGATGGGAGGGTTCATATAGATGTATAGTTGGGTGAGCGGGGTATGGGTGGGGTGACTGTTGGATTCTTGTGCGGAAGGGGTAGTTTGTTTAATGATTCGAACGAAGAAGCAACGAGTGCGTCTTCCTATGGATGACGCAGGTCTGATGGAGGCGGAGGACGAGGGGATAGGGAAGGAGAGGAAGCCTGGTCCCTGCCGCTGTTTTCTTTCAGGTTCTCGAACCATGAGGAAGTGATACACCCGCGCGAGGTGTTGCCGAACGCGGTGTTGCCGAAACGCAGTGTGTGTGTGTGTGTGTGTGTGTGTCTGTGTGTGTGTGTTTGTGTGTGTCTGTGTGTGTCTGTGTGTGTGTCTGTGTGTGTGTGTGTCTGTGTGTGTGTCTGTGTGTGTGTGTGTGTTCACTGATACTGCCTGCGAGAAACTGAAACGCGTGAAGGAAGTTGGGTACAGCATGGGTACCGATTCGCACATTAGCACTCACCAGCGCTCACCCCTCGTCCTGCTCCTCTTCGTTCTCCTCTCCTCCAACGTTCATGCAACACACATGCAACCAGGGGACGTTGCACTCATACCACCACACTTTCACACCATACCACTCGCTTCACAAGAAGAGGAAATGAGGGGAGAAGTACCGGGGACGCGGTTCCGGGCCCGGACGAGGGGCCAGGACACCCACCCACCCACCATCACCATCACCATCACCGCCACCACCACCACCACCACCACCATCCACTTACACCCACCCTCTCACCCGCCTGCCCGCCCACCCATTCACCAACACCGCATTACCACCATCACCACCACCCACCCACACCCACCCACCTACCCACCATAAACAAACAAATCAACACATACCCACATGTCACACAAACAACCAAACACACGCCACCACAAAAACACACTTGAAACGCGCGGCGAATGCCAAACTTGCCAAAACGTGATCCGAAACATACAAATGGGCCAACACCCATTAATATCTCTATGCATTTGAACATATTAGAATATTCTGAAATTAGAACCATATTAGAGGCCTGCAGCAGCAACCATGCAAAACAATGTAGCCAAAAATGTTCCTATTTTCTTTTTCACAGCCCATGATGGGTTCAGGCTGTTGGCAAATCCCGATGTTAGAGCTGGATATGCCCCTCCCATACATTACTTCCCGGAGAGTCTGCAATACGAATATGAACATACATAATCCCTAGGACACAATATTCGAAATAACACAATATTGTAAAAACCTTTTCACTCGTAAGCAACTCGCATGATTCACCTCCTACAGCTCGTACGGCATGTCATAGATGCCACGAGAATAATGGCTAATTAGAGCTTGTATCAGTATGTAATGTGACACATCATACAACTCGTAGAGTGTCTCAGATGCCACACCAAAATTATCTACTTAACTCATAGGGCATGCCTTAGGAGCCCACGTATTTTCCTGGTATGTCAAATAAAGTTTTCATTGTTGAATCAGTCCGGGCTACTATTCTATTTTAAAACAATGTGGACGCAAAAATATGAAACCGAGCTGAAATGGAGGAATGCCGAGTATTGGCTTCGAGCTGTCTCGCCATTTTCCATCGTCATCTCAGACATGCCTTACGGTTGTAGGATCTCGCAATGCTTAGAAACCTCCGACCACAGAATGCATGTACATGGGTGGCATGCCTACGAGTGTTAGTAGGCATGCTTACGAGTGCTAATCTGTTAAAAACAGCCCAAGAACATGAAGAGGACTTATGGTTCCTCTCGACAAATCGATTGTCAATATTTTTAACTGGTTTTCTTCAGGATATTATACAAAAATTAATTAGTTTAAATAGTAAGTAAAATTACGAAATAGTTTCGATGCACCTACGAGAACGCTGGCGAAACGCTGTTACTATTCTCATTCCGGCATTTACATCATGCGTTACGACATTTTTCATCAATTTAACGATAATTCAACCCAATTTTGTAATGAATTTTCGAAAAACTTAGTCAGCGAAAGTCATTGAGTTGTTTATGTTTCATGACTTTCGTTTGTGAAATGTATAGTCAGAATTGTAATACTGTGTTTTTGTTGTATTAATGCCCATGAAGATGCAATAACAAAGTTCCGAAATGATGGTATACACATACGTCGTTGTTGTTTTTCTTCTCTCTAATCAAACCCAAGAACCTAAGCATGCGTGAAGAAATTAGTGAGAAGATGCTATATGCACAAGTCGTTAAATGAATACGGTACTCTACGCCCTGAAGCAAGGAGCATGCGTCTGCAAACGACTGTAACGAAAAGGCGTCGAAGAGAATGCAAGGGCACCAGGAAGCGAAGCGCCAGAGGCAACGCCCTCTGCTATCGCCACCTGCCTCTACGGCAGTGGTGTCAAGGTCTTCTACTGGTGGCACGCGTCGTGACACCGTAGCATGCCACGAGCTTCTCTGCGCAACTAGCGACGGGAAAGGAAACTATAGTAACCCCCCCGTTTTACAGTAGGAATGGCGTAGTCTCTGGTGGCGGGATAATGAACTGCGTGGAAGGGCGATTTCATCGTGGCACACGTACCACGGACTCCCGCAAGTGGCATCGATGTTGACAACACTTCCCTAAAGCAAGGAGCAGGCCACTGCAAACGACTGTAACGAAAAGGCGTCGGAGTGATGTGAATGCAAGGGCACCAGGAAGCGAAGCGCCAGAGGCAACGCCCTCGCGACCTGCCTTTGCGGCCTCTCCAGGCACAATAGACGCCACGTGGGTCAAGGCCGTCCCGCGCCTCGCGTTCGCTTCGCTCGAGAATTCTTTTCCTCCTCCGACCTCTGCCGCTCACGGCCCTCCCGTCTCAGGGTATGGTCAGGGTGGATCCGTTTTCGGCAGAAGAAAAGTTGGCGCGCGAATGGCCGACTGATTCTGCCGACCTGACTGGTCTCTCTGCATCCGACTGCAATAGACATCTATCTGTGAATTATTGGGTATACGTGGCATATAATGGAAGCGAGAAGATTATAACTGCATGCTGAGAGCTCCGCACTTAAATTACTCCTGCTTGAAAATCAAAAAGATTACTGGGTGAACCCTGTTTTCGCCGATCGCGAAATTATTGGTGAATTTCATCTATATCTGTACTAATATATACAGACAGACTGCCTTGGCTTACAACGAGATAATCTACTGAACCCATACCAATGAAACATTTGCGCTAGGTTTCTTTAAAGGTCTGGAGTACTAAAGGCTGATTTATAACCACAAATCTTAATATATTTACAAAATAATTACTTTTCCGGATATTTGTCGCCTGGCTTTATATTACAGATTTAACAGTGGATCAATATCAATAGTTTAGCTACGCGCCACCAGAGGATGACGTCTGAGGTCTTTTACTGATTTCATCAATGTCCAGATTTATTACGAAATTCATTGGGGTTTCAATAACGCTATGTAAAGTCCGTGAGTGAACGTTGGTAATTTGATAGTTCTGAACGTTGGTGGAACATTTGAACGAAATTCCTACTGAAAGTAGTAAAGAACGTCAATGTACAAACATTGTCCTCAGTCCGTTTGGTACACAAATTGTGTCAAGAAAACCTGAGAGTTTGAAAGTATTTAGAGAGTTAAAAGTACATAAATATACAGTACAAAATACACAGAAATGTACAATGTACAACAATATGTGGATATCGTATACATGTATTGTATAATTTCTAAACAACCTCTTCTTTAACAGAAATTTGTGAACATTGAATTGTTTGAAACGATGCAGAAACGAAAGTTACAGTTGTCAAAACAGAATACAACTGCTAAGAGAACTATTAAAATTCTGAATCGGCTACTCAGAGGCAAGAGCGACTTTTTGAAGAATACGCACCATTGAAAACAATACCGTGAAGAAGGAAGCAAATGTGAATAATTCTCTACCAAGCAGGGCAGCTTTTCGTCATAACTCTCGATTTGACTTCGATTCGATTGGATTCGACACATCTCTCATGTTCAAATTGGTAAAATGGATAATATTTGTATATTTTGGTCAACCCTGTTGAACTTTTTTCTTCAATATGGACAGGGGACAAATACAGTGGTATGTAATTAAGCAATTGTACTTTACATATTAAGACTAATCTGAGCTGTTGTTTCGTGAGTGTCTCCAAGTGAATTACTTCGTCAATTTTTTCTATAAAAAATTGGCAAAAATTAATTTATCTAAAATATTTATGTCTAATCTACTAACAAAATTCTGAGACGCCTTAGTATCTATTATTCACATTTCAAAATCGATAGGATCTAGCACTTCAAATCTAGTAATGAAGCTAATATTGTTTTGTTAAGTGGTTCAGTACATTGTCAATTTATTGTGTATATATAATGTACAGGTTGGTGGATCAGTATTGCTCTTATGTTGCGATGGTATTATGAATTTGTTTACCTAAACAAATAAGTTTTATACACATATTACTAGCGCATAGGTCTTGAAACATACTTATTTCTGTCGTCTTCAAAATAATTACAGAAACCGGCAATTACATTTCAGCATAAATATTTTCATTTACTTTTATGATTATCATTCATCAAATACGTTACGACATCTATATCTATTTGTCCAGATCTGTCTACTAGCGTAACCATGCGAGAACTCTCGGATGTTTCGTAAACTCCGCTTAAGTCCTTTCAAGGTCACTAGTTGGTAGGAGATAAATTTTTAATCTTTTTTTATAAATATGATAGAAGAAAAAATATAAAGAAAGACTTAGTTTTACAATTTAAAAATTTATTGAAAGTGTTGGTATAATGTATAAAACTCCCGTCCTTTGGCTCGACAGTGTGCTATGGGCCTTAGATGACCAGCGGCGACCCAGCCTTTCGGCCATGGGATAAGGACTTCGAGTCGTTAGCAGGAGGACATTCCTTTATTGTATATACTGGCCTTCTTAACCATAGGATGGGCTTTCTCATCGTCACACGGCAATCGATACTGAGATATTTGTAAGAAAAAAGCACAGTTCTATTTTACCCGGCCGGCAATCGAATTCGGGGTTACGCCGTGGAAAGCGAGCACGATAACCAACGAGCCACCGAGGGCGGGATATAAAACTCCATTAAAAGAATATACGTGAGTCTACAAGTATTTTTCGAGCATTTTGTATTAATCGTAAATATTTGTTCATTAGTTACAAAGTGAGGAATGTTTGGGAGCTGAAACTCCCAATAAGAAAAATGTAAACTTTCTGTAGTAGGAAAGTGAGTGTAGCACACCAGAAATTTCCAAATAGGGGGCAAGACAAGACAGGGCTAGCTTGACGGGGCAGGGATACAATGGTAGAGAAGTAGGCCCCTATCATTCGTGTACAAGTGATACTAGCTTTTCAACATTCATCTCCAAGAGCTCAGATCGGCCGAAAAAATCAAATTCATTTGATGTCGGTCTGCCGACTTCGAAGTTCGGCCGTGCTCGCCAGAACTTGTCGGATGCATTGTGACCGTGCCGGCGCACTGGTGAGGGTTTGCAATATTCGGCCGTAAACGGCCGTGTTTGGCCCAACGCGAATTTGGCCGAATACGGATTCACTCTGACCGTAGCCTAGGGAAATATTCTTTTAACTTATTGCAGGGAATTTACAGCAGGGCCGTCAGAGTCTGCCGAATTCTCATCGAAGTGTTACACGTCCGCGATTGCCAACGTTTCTCGGAAATTAAGGTTAATGATCACGAAACCCGGCGTCAGTGATACTTTTCACACCTAAAGGTGAAAATGATCTCAGTCGCTGACGTGCACTTCCAGCCATTGAGATAACTGAAGCAGGCACGCCGGACAGTAAAAACACCCGATCGCGTCTTAACGAAAATGTTTGCAGTCTCCATGGAAGATTTCGTAACAATGGCGTAGCTAGGGGGGACAGGGGGGATGGCGCGTCCCGGGTGACACCATTCTAGAGGTGACATTAATTACATTATTTAATAATTGGAATTATATAATTTAAATCATTTACTTAAAAAATTTATATATTTATAGTTCGTTTTCTTAGGTTTATTAGAAATTTTATTGTTGGAATTAATTGCAATAATTACAATTATATTGCAATAATTCTTAATTACATAGAATTTTTAATATATTATAAATAACTATCATATGCTTGTATTTTTAATGAAATAATGTGTAATCAATGCAGCAATAGATGTTTTTGTACTTAATTTATGGGGGGGGTGACACCATTCGCTTCGCCTCAGGTGACACCAACTGAAGCTACGCCACTGTCTCGTAATGCCTTTTAACACTACTCTTTTTGTTATTAAATTCTTTCGGCATATTAAACAAAGTGCATCACCTCCGCGCTCATTGCATAAGAAAGCTAGAGTCCACTCGGACTGAAACGTGTTATACGTCTTCTTGCGTCCCGCCACGACTGCCTCCTGTGCATCCCTGAGAAATGGAGCGCGGACTTCCCTTGGCCGCGGGCACTGCGTGCCCTTTCAGAGCCCAAGCGCGCTCCGAGCACGCACGCGCTCCGTTTGGCAGCCCTGATTTACAGCATTCCAGAAGGCAAAAAAATATTAGAGTAACTAGTTGAAGCTTTTACTTTTAATGCTTTCGCAGTTTGCTGACTAAAGTAAAACAAATGTCCGACTGTGAGGCGTCTTCTACATCCGCAAGATGTATTTTGGTCTAAAAGTGCACTGGAGTGTATGTACAGTAATCCCTCGACATCTGTGAATTCGCTATTCGCGAGTTCCGAACATTCGTGATTAGAAAAATGCTACCGGTTTTAACATTCGCGACTTCAACATTCGCAAGTGCATCTTTGGTCGTACTTTTTTGAAAGCTAGCACATTTTATTTCCTTTATCAGAGTTATCTGGGAAACGAATAGACACAGGACCTCAAAATATCACGTTCTGCAAAAATGCTGAAGGTGGAATGTCACTTCACATTAAGAGAATAATACAATCATAAAATAATTCAAATGAGTTGCGGCAAATTGGAGGTAAGAGTAAACTCTGAGATAACACCTTCTTGCATATACCGTTTACTACGTGCGATGAGTTGACACCTTCTTCACATCAAATATTTCGAAAAATATTGTGATTTTTATAAAAACTAGTAAAGCAACTGATAGGAAACTCCCTGAAAAGCTGTTTTTATGATGAAAGTAAAAATCACAAAATTTTGAGTAAACATCTTCATGCACTAAGTCCTGCAACTGTGTATGTAGTAGCGCTTTCTCAGGTCTACTTTAATTGTTTTTCAGATATTTAATTTCTTTTTTAAACACTTTTTCGATACAGGAACCTAACCCAACTTTCTTCATGAAAAGATAGACTCTACATTCGCGGATTTGACATTCGTGATGTTTTTTCTGAACCCAACGATCGCGAATGTTGAGGGATTACTGTATTGCAAGAGATTACTGTATTGCGAATTGAGGGATTACTGTATTGCAAGATATTACTGTATTGCGAATGTTGAGGGATTACTGTATTGCGAATGTTGAGGGATTACTGTATTGCGAATGTTAAGGGATTACTGTAATGCGAATGTTGAGGGATTACTGCAATGCGAATGTTGAGGGATTACTGCAATGCGAATGTTGAGGGATTACTGCAATGCGAATGTTGAGGGATTACTGTACTGAGAATTTTGAGGGATTACTGTATTGCAAGAGGGAAGATTATTTTATTTAACGGACTCTTCGTCCTCTCCATCTCCTGTACTTAGCGCCAGTCGTCACCAACGCCTTCTCCGCCCCCTGCCGGTGCCAGCGTCTCTCTCCGCTCAACCTGCCATCGATTGGCTCCGGCCCAGGAGGCCTCGCTCGCGCCCTCCGGGGCCGTGATGCATCGATCGGGCGGACAAATGCACATCGCCGGCACTGAGCTCCGAATGTGACATCCGCTGGCCTCCCTCTTACGTCACAGGCCACAAAGGCCGGCGCCTGGGCGCCCACCAACGGACGAGCAATGCCGATAATTGTGTTTCCTCAACGCGTGCGGGTCGCGTCATTCGACTATTATTGGATGGTTTCAAGGAGCGAAGGATTGCTGACTGGAATACCTTAAAATTACAGATACTGATCATTATTGTCGTAGAATATGTTGGCGTGTACAGTTGCGAGCCATGAATTGAAGACCTTGGAGCAATAACAAGCTATGCCACATTTCTGATGAAATTGGATTGAATTGGATTTTTATTTTAAAGATTCGCCTCATGATGTTAGTGTACTTCATAAATGGTTATTATTTATCCCTGTGTGTAGAATTTACTGTTTAAATCTTTACTTGCTTTTTCTCAAAACGCACGCATAGTGGCATAGCATGTTATTGCCCCGAAGTCTTCAATTGAATCGTGGACCTCCTGATCCTGAGTTTCGAGTGTCCGACTGTATCAAAAGCTGGAGACGGCGACTCTGCCGTCCTGGAAAACGGCCTCTCTAATCAGTGAATTCCTCATAACAGTCCTATCAAGTTTAGGTGGACACCAAAGCAGCATCGTAATTATTTTACTATCAACGAGTGTCCTATCAAGTTTAGGTGGACACCAAAGCAGCATCGTAATTATTTTACTATCAACGAGAGTAACTTAGTTACACCAACGGAAACTTCAACAATTTTTATTTTCAAATTCGTACAAAATTTCGGTATATTTTTTCGTTTATAATAGCGTCGACCTGTGGGTCAATAGCGTTTTTATTTTCATTTGACAGAAATGCTAAATTGTGAATTGAAACATGTTTTTACAAATCTTTATCACATTTAAATGTGTTTTATTGGGTATACGATTTCTTTTTTGTATCTTTAAAACTGTTTTTGCCTACTGAGTTCATAGGCGTAATTTTCGCTTTAAGGTTGCTCGTCATGGGGATGAACCATAGTCATGAATGTTTTTTGAATAAACTCTTCCTGTTATTGCGACATATCCGGTGAAATAATTCAATTGTTATCGTTTTGTGTATCGACAGAATTTCATTTCCGGTTGAAAAAATGCAACACACGTTTTGCGTCGTGCGTTTTATTTATTTATTTATTTATTTATTTTCGAATTTGATTTAGTTGTCTCTCTGCTTTCGATGGAAGAGTTAAATCGTCCAAGCTGTGATAAATTGTAGTTTCTACGTAGGGCTTTACAAAAAATATGTATCGCAGGAGTCTTAGTTCTGAGATTATTGAGATCATGCAAGATATTCCGGTCGAGGAGTATACATCGGTTTTTCTTTCTTGACGCACAGGCGTGTGTCAATAAAATGGAATATCTCACGGTAATTCGCGTCATTCTCGGTTGTGCCGCTAGGAGTCGCATTATCACGACCATGGAGCTACGATAGCTCCATGATCACGACTGTATCGAGCAGTGCTGGCGATCATGCGACTCCTGGTGGCACAATGAAGAACGACGCAAAATACTGTGAGATAATCCATTTTATTGACAACCCCCCCCCCGTGCGCCAAGAAAGAAAAACAGAAGTTTAGGTAGGTATAGTAGTAAGAGTAATAGGTAGGTAGGAGTAGAAACATTGGCGTTTTAATGTTAGCGAAAGATGTACTAAAATGTCTTATTGAAAAAAAATGGCATTTAGTGCTGGCCTGCATTTATACTTGATGCGACTTTCTTAATCCTGTTTGTATCGGCTCTGATGTTTTGTAATGTGTTTGAAATCAAAAGAATAGAGCTTGTGAACGTGTTATTGTGAATTCTTCTACGAAATTATACAGAAGGTGCTGTGAGTTCAGTGTCATTTCTTCACGAACAAATTCGCAAGTTGGCCGAACCACATAGACAATAACGAGGAAAATATCCAACTGCTCGGCCTACGAGTATTACGCAAGCTATCTATACAATTGAAGTTGAAGTGCAAGCGTCAAACTTGCCACATAGGTAAAGATTCAAGAGTGAATGTCTGTGGAAGGTGCTTGTCGGAGGCAGTGAGCATATTTCTCAAAAAGCATAAACGAAGACCAGACTGCAATGACATGCAAGAAAGAGGTGTGCCCATTTCATCGCAATCATTCAAGGTCTATTGTAAAAATGTTTGCAGCGTAATTAGAAGGCAATGGATATTCATTCAGATTCAAAATGTGTACTCATGCAATAAAACTTAACATTATAAACTAATTGTATAAACTACTATTATATATGCCCTAGAGAAGATGTGACACATTTACGATTTTCATTCTGGAAAGAAATACCTATTTAAAAAACGACAAGCAGTCTTTGCGAAAACAATAATGGCAACAGCAATAGCTTGTTTTCCAGAAGAGAGGAATATTTTCGTTGTTTTTTCAGAGAATGTTTGTGCCCATTCTTTACTATTATGAAAACCAAGAGTGGTTTTGAAAGGGAAGTTTTCTTGTCAGGTTTTACTTTGGTACCCAAAAGTTTATTTTATGCACACATGTACAGTTGTTTATCCTGGGAGCATTCCATTTGCTGTCAATCGTAATTTTTTATTGAGGCTCCCGCGGAATTCTCTGCTCGAAAACGATCTCAAGGCCGTGACCTTGTCGTCCTTGGCGGGAATTCCGATGCCACGCCGTGTAAGTCTTAGCGTCACACGGTGGGTACAGTGACAAGACTCCAAGGTGAGGGAAACATATCTTACAAGGATCAAAGCAACGACCGTAATCAAGAGTTTGCGGACTACTGGAGATCGAACGAGATCTACTCGAAATATTTCCGTTATCCGTATAAAATTAAAGATATTATTGAATTTTGTCTTTCGTTAAAATAAAACAAAAATTATGTATAATTAGAGAAATGCCCCCGAGAAATCGCCATTAAAGTCAACCAGAAAATTAGAGTTAACTGTGAAAATGGGACCTAAGCCACCTTAATAAGTTTACTTAGAAGAAATTTAAAGAAAAAATTGGAGCCGTTTTCGAGAACATTTTTAAAATGTCCGGGGGCTTTATGTGAAATAAAAATGAAGTAAAGTAAATTTTGATGAATTTTTTTCAAAAGCGCGGCGCCTTGGGTGGAGGCAGATCGACCGGGGAATATTCATTTTGGAAGAAATCGTATTTATGGCTTAGGCGCTATGGTTGTTGACAGACGGACGGTCGGACGGTCGGACGGTCGGACGGTCGGACGGTCGGACGGTCGGACGGTCGGACGGTCGGACGGTCGGACGGACGGACGGACGGACGGACGGACGGACGGACGGACAGACAGACAACAGATGGACAGACAGACGGACGTTTTGAAAAGAACCACTTTTTCGGTATCAGGGGACCCCAAAACTTGTATTTCCGTTGAAATCTCGAAATTGATTTTCCGCAGCATTACGTAACCTTCCCTAATACTCCGTATATACGTATGTATACGGGAAAGTAATAAATAAGTATTGTTAATTTGAAAAAAGGTATAGCATTATTTACTCGAATTTTACCCGATAACTAGATGTCAGCTCTAATGCTCGTTTTCTGTGTACATCAGTAAACTCTGAGTAGACCTCTGGTCACCTACTTATCCCAGACCCTAAAAAATTGAAATCTTCTGATCTACCGGAAAATATTAATTTTTCGATAGGGACGGGCCAAAAACGATCTCATCTGCGTATTATTTTCGAGTATCGACACAGGTTAATTGGCAAGCCCATTGGGCGGATCTGAAATATAAAATAAATTTATTAATAATTAAATTTTCATCTCATAATAAAATACTCATGTCAATTCTAATCTACTTTTAATTATATACAATTTTGCGTAGCTTGTGAAAAATGTGTAAATTGTTTCAGAGAACGTACACTGGAAATATTGTTTTTACTGTCTTTCCCCTTTACTATTGAAATGTTCATCTACGTGTATACATGCCTTTTGCAAGATCATTGTGCCTGTGTAATCACATAAATAGAAGCTCAAAGTTGTATATATTGATATATAAAGAAAATAAATATTATTGGTTTGTATTGAACAAATGTTAGAAATAGACCGAATATTTAGGCACCTAATTTTCTCGTTTAAGTCATCCAAAATATGACAATAGGCAGGGCAATTCCTTAAAAGAACACAAATTCGCCCAAAAATATACTTCGTTCGAAAAATCCTTTTTAAATTTTTGCATTCATTAAATTTAAACGTCAAAATATCTTTGCCTTTTTTTAGTCAAAATACTTGTATATGCGAAAAGCAACCATTCAACACTAATATCTGTGGATAGTTGAATGCCCATGAAAACAGTCTGAAAATAAGACTATTAAAGGACAAATACACATTTTAGGCTCTATTGATAAATTAATTATTTTAGGTATTATAAATGTAGTTTATTAATAAAATTCATAAATAAAATATAGTCATTATTTCGGGTGTCTGTGTGATAATAAATACTAGTACTAAGCATTTGCCCAATATTTTGAGGTCTAGTCATAACCAAAGATTACTCAAATGACTGTACATAATTATTTTGACAACATAAATTACGCTTTCAACAGATACACTTTCAACGACATTTTAAACGGTAGGTTGAAGAGAAAGAATGTAGTTTATTAATAAAAATAAGTCTTTAAAATACGGTCACAATTTCGGGTGCCGATGTAAAAATAAGATACTGGGCATTTGCCTAAAACTTTTAGGTCTATTCACATCCAAAGACCTCTCAAATTTCTGTATTTTATTATTTTGACAACATAAATTACGTTTTCGACGGATACAATTTTCGACAACATTTTAAACGGCAAGGAGAAGAGTCAGAGGCTGACGAGTGGGAGAGAGGCAACGGAGAAGAATGAGAGGTGCGGCTATGCGCGGAGGGCTTCGGGATCAAGAGACAGAAGTAGCTGTGGCAGCAGAGGGGGAGAGAGGCAAAAGCAGAGCAGACGTTCGACCAGGAGTGATCGATACTGCGGTGACGACGGGCTGCAGCGGCCGGAAATTGTTAGGGCTTCCGGTGACCAGGTGCGGAGGCGGGCGCTGCGACAAACGCTTTGTGCGGCCGTCACAATAACTCGCGAACAAAATGAGTCTGCCGCTGCGAAGGCTTCCATTACAAAACAGGCTGCGCGTTGTCTGGCCCGGTGGTATAAACAGCCAACAAATTAACGAATTTTAATATCAGCACGCTCGAATGCAATGTTTCCTGTAGTTCTAAAGCGTTGAGTTTCATTCACTGAAATTGAATATTCCGCTTTGTAGACGGTGGATATGAAATTTAGGTGAATGGAACGTTCAAATATGCTGATATGTCCACAGGAATGTCTCAAAAAAGTTTTCAGAATAGCTGAGTTGGTTTTTACTATTCACATTTGTGTATGATATGACCATAAGAATGCTTCGAGAAGTTTTCAGAATAGCTGAGTTGGTTCGTGCTACTTACATTTTTCAAAGCCTCATTTACCTTGCATTTTAATATCTTGCTTTTAATTTTCATGCAAGTGGTATAGAGTGCGATTTGCAAGTGGAATAGAGAGTTTCCATGTATGTAAGACTTTATTTTATGTAGTCGTAGTAGTCTTTTGACAACACGATTAATTTAACTTTTTAACACACTAATTAAATGTAAATGAAAATTTTTAATTTTGATTATACATTTAAGCTTATATGATATTACAGCAATCATAGTTCTCAAAAGACCCAAAATATTCAGATAATATCTGTTGAATAGAGAAACTAGAGTTTGTGAATTTTCATATGATGTCGTTTAACGTAAATTACATAAATTCGATGTCTTAAATTGTATTTTATTGGAAAGGCTACGAAATAAGTGTGAAATACAAGGAATGTCCATATTGCTTCCGTACTTAATGATTTTAACTTAATGCAGTTAGTAGTGGCCACGCCTCTTTATCATTGAAAGATCTACATATTTTTCGACAATCACCTGTTCTTTTATTGTTTAAATTTTTAATGTGTTTTAAACTAACATCTAAAACTTTTTACAAATTTTTATCTGCCAATTAGCTGCAAATAATGTTTCGGAAGTGCATTTCTTCCTCCACCTTCTGATTCTAGACGTACAAACAAAGACAATCTACACCGCAAAATACAGGATTATGTTCGTTGCAATCTTTAACGTCACGATTAATCACGATCAAACAGTACAATGCAGCGCAACGCGGAGTAGTGCAGCAGGATGATGTGCTGTGTATTGCTGTATGGTAATTCTCAATTCACATACTAATATCTGCTTGTAACAGGTAACCCGGCTATCCAAACATGAAACCGGTAGTATATGCATTCTTTTTATTTATTATATTTTACGTCAATAAAAAATTTAAAAATTGTGTATGACGTGCTTCGGAGAGAAGTGTATTCTATGCACGTTTTCTAAATTCTGGGATCCCTACCCTAAACCATATACAAGTTAAATTGTGAATACGGAAAGCAATGAGCGTTTTTTAGCAAAAATTGTTAACAAAATATTCACTCTGTTGTAATAAAATATATTTTCAAAGGCAAATCAACTACAGATTTGGGTTCTTATGCCTCATCATATCCTTTTTGAAGAAATATACTTCTGCCGTGAAACATGGAGAACGATAATTTAAATTTAACTATATTTCCCGATAAACTCTAGAAGACGTACACGTTAATGAAGTAAGAGAAGAAGTCCGGAAGCAAAACAAGGGGTCATCTCAGCATTTGCTCAAGGGTTTAGAGAAACTGGACGAAAAACCTGATGGAGATTTATAAATAATATTCTCCAGATATTTAATGCAAGTAAACATTCGTAAGTGGAATGCAAATAGTTGTGATTCTCAGATCGAAGAGTAGCTATTCCAAAAATTCAGAGAAACTTAATTATTTTTGATATTATCATCTGCTTGTCAATACCACGCTTAGAAAAGTCTACCCATCCCCATTACCCCACCTTTTCATATATTTTCATTGTTTTCGCACTTCGGTCTGAATTTCATGACTCTGCCATTAAAAACGTTATAATAAAAGAGTCCTCAAATACTCTGTCAGTAATGCTCATATAATCAGTAAAGCTATGCATCTAGTATTCAAATATTAATTGCTTGAGATAATCATATTATTTGTTTTTTGTTTTGGAGTCAGTAGTTGTAAATAACTTTGAATGGGAATAATCCATTCGCCTAGGAAAATTACTGCTCTATATAAATCCCTACTCCTATCAACTGAATCTTGCCTGGCAGGTTTTAGAACGGTTAATGTTATCCCACTCGATGTTTATCGAACTTTCCCACTTGATGTTAGTTGGAAAAGTACGTAATTGCGTGTGTACAAACAATATTATAGCGGCAGAAAACTACACAAACACGCACATAATATGCGTTCTGAATGCAGGCTAGCAGCAGATAAACAACACAACACAAATAAGAGGGAGAGGAATCAGCGAATCAGAGGGAATGAACAAAATAATAGAGCCAGAGCCAAAATAAAAAATACTAATTGAATTTGAGCCTCCCGCCTACAGAAATACAAGCGGTAGGTGTGCTGGAAGTGAGAGAAATGGTATTATAGAGTAGAAAACAATACGGAAATGAAAAGAAAACATGAGACGGGGAAGAAAGTAATAGAAGAAACAAGGTTGGAAAAGTGAAAGAAATGTACAGTACAAGAAGCGGAGATAGGGAAAAGGAGAACAAAGAGGTGCAAGGAAATATATAGAGAAATAGGGATGAAGAACCAGAGAAAGAATCAAAGCAAGGCTGAGAGAGAGAGAAAGAGGGAGAGAGAGAGAGAGAACGTACTAATGAGAGGAAGAAGCCCTTCTTCGCTATCGAAACAGCCATCAAGCAATACTCAATGAATGTATGTGTGCGCTTCTAGAATGAATCTGCAACTTTCACGTCCTGTCCTAGGACGTTTGTGACTGGCTGACCACTAAGTCCTCTGTTGCCCTTCGCCCAAGTCACGCACAGGTGTTCGGCAAGTGCCACATAACGAGGAGATGGCTGTCAAACGACAGACTTGGGTTTTTTGTATTGGAGAGAAAGATGTTCAGCAACAGAGAAATTCAGTGTTGTGAGGCAAATATGCAGAGAAAGACAGATGAAGAAAGAAAGACAGACGAAGAAAGAAAAGAGAAAGAAAGAAAGAAAAGAGAAAGAAAGAAAAGAGAAAGAAAGAAAGAAAGAAAAGAGAAAGAAAGAAAGAAAGAAAGAAAGAAAGAAGGAGAAAAGGATAGAGAACGGCAAAGAGAGCGACAGATAAATATGGAGACGTCTAGGTAGCGAGGGTCAGAGACACACTGACAAAGGCTGGCAGAAATATAGACACTGAGAGAGACTGAGAGGATCTGGGACAGACTGGGAGAGATTGAGAGAGCTGAGAAGTGAGTGCTAAATACGCAAACCGCAAGGTCTTGTCGCATGCACTCTTAGAATACCATCAAAGGCGGAATCTTCCACGACCTAGTCAAACGTTCGCGCTCGTCCGTTCCCGCCGCGCGGCGCGCTGCTCATTCTGCGCGTCGTCGCCTGCGTCACGACGCCGGCGTCTCTGGGGCAGCGGGAGGGGAGAGGGCGGGGCAGTCGCCGGCCTCCACGCCGCGCCGCAAAGAATTTCCGGTTCTTCACCGTGCCGACTCGTTCACCTTGCGCTGGGTCCACGCAGCCCCGCCGCGCACGAGTGACAGACTTTCTCTCATGGGGCGCCTCGCAGTGCGCGCGCGAACCGAACCAATACGCGTTCAAGGCAAAACAGTTTAAGAATTGTCTTTTGGCTGAATTTGTATAATTCTTATAAAATCATTCATTATTATTATTAGTTAGTTATTCAATTCTAGAAACATCTAATTACTAAAAAAAATATTTAATTTTTTTTACACCAAATGACGTTTTGAAAGTTAAATGTTTCGGCATAATAAAAGTTGTCTACACAAGCAGTGTAAATGTTTCAATATATGAATCTTCACAACTATTTTCTCGAGAGGAATTTTAATTCTTTATAAGTTAGAGGTAGAAGGCCTATGTGTAGTTTCTGTCTGGCAAAACTTTAACTTGCTTTAACTAATAAAAGTAAATTTTAGCTGCCGATTTCAAAATAACGCCGAAACATCACATTTGGGGAATTAAAATATACTGTGAAAACAACAATAATAAAAGTATTCCCTTTGAGATACACTGTTCACACGCTACCCCTCAAAAAGGATTATTTTATATTACACGTACTGAGAAAAGATATCTTTTTTACTGATGGCAGTTTGGCACGACACTAAATAAAAAAAGTTGATTTCAAAACTCAATCCATCATGTGAGTTGAAGATTTATTGCCTGACCAAAGCATTTTGTGTGGAATGGATTGTGGCGTTGCGCGCGTCCTCTGTTAGGCTTTTTTCACTCTCGTGTTCGCTGCTCAGCTCCCATCCGCAGTTATTCGTCCTACCCTTACTTTTGCTTGCTCCCATCTGGTCCAAAACCCATATTAAACAAATTAAAAATTCTCCAAAATAAATCCATCCGAAAAATATTTCATGCGCCCTGGTATATTCCCAACTCTCAACTTCATAATGAACTGAAAACTGGTACTATTCACTCCCTAATTCGTTCACAAAGCCTTAAGTGTTTTAACTCCTTGGATGACTTACAACAGACCCGCACTTTCAATTTAGGTCAAACATATCATTTTCCTTGACGCGTACTATCAAAATTTCCCACAGATATATTTCATCCACCATCAATTCTACATTTACAGTACATTATCCTTCTATTCTACATATTATTTACAAACTTCATTTTTTTTAATAGCATAACCTCCTTTCAAAATTTAAATGTTAATAATTCATAATACAGGTTCCTGTTAGTTTCAAATCGCCAGTTATGTATTTGTAATGTCCAAACCTCTGAAAGACAAACAAGTCGAAGAGGTAGAAGTAAACTTAAAAAAAGAAGCTCCCAACTGCACGACCTCGTGCGAAAGTTCAAGTCGAATCGAGAAGCAAAAGGCGGCGAGTTGACTTGGAGTTAAGTCCATGCTACGTCGTGTGTGTGCAAGTGTAGATAATGTATTGAGGATCATCATTTTCTTCTTCTTCACTTCCAGGATTAGGCGTCTGCCTGTTCCGGCCTCACAGAACTTCTCTCCATCTCTTTTTCGGCCTCCCTATATCTCTTGTTCCTCTTGGTTTATATTGGAAGGCCAGCTTCGGTAAACGAGAATTATCCATCCTTTGTACATGTTGTAGCCACTTGTTCCTGTACTCCATCATTCTTTCATTGAGGCTCTTCACATTCAGTTCTTCTCTTATTTCATCGTTCTTAAATCTATCTTCTCTTGTGCAACCTTTGTTCTTCTAAGAAATTTCATTTCTGCACTTTGTAATTGTGTGTAAGTGCTCTTTTTAGGGACCCAACTCTCACTTCCATAGAGGAGGACAGGTATGGCCATTGTGTTATAGAACTTTATTCTCGTCTCTTTCCTTGTTTTGTTTTTCATTGACCTATGAATTATACCACATACTGATTGAAATTTTGACAGTTTCTTATTGGTATCTTCATCATGTCCTATTTCACACCCTAAATAGTTGAAAGAAGAAACTTGTTCATTAAGGATAATATTGTGTATTTTAAAATAAGGAATGAATGACCTGACTAAGTCTTTATAAATATGAAGACCTTGGGGCAATAACATGCGATGCTACGTTTCTAATGAACTTGAAATATTAGTGTACTTCGACGCCCTTTAAATCAATGTCTAAACCTTTACTTTCCTTTTTCTCGAATCTTACGTGTAGTGGTATAACATGTTATTGCCCCGAGATCTTCATATGTACTTGCAACCATGGACTCTTCCTTCCACGTCCCCCATACACAAGTATGGTTGTGCAGAATTTTTAAGAATTTTATTTATTTGTCGCTAATATAATACGCACCAAGACGAAAACATAGGCATTAAACTGTGTCATTTGATAGCATGTACTTCGTGATGGAAACAATTATGGCGACTGATGGTCCACAGAGTTCCGCCATCGTAGCTTCGGGCTATGCCTTCTGGAGATCGTCTCTTGTCCAATTAAATGCCGTGAGCTAGCAGTCGTAAATGACAGGTTTCGTGGTTTGCTTCAGAGGTCCGTCGTATCAATTAGCGCCAAATCCCATTTAGCGAGCGTAATGCCTGCAACTGCCTGGCAAGCTCTGAGTGGGAGACCCGCCTTCGATGTAGGTCGAATCCCAAGGTTGGGGAAGTTGGGTTGATTAAGTTTTGCCATTTCGAGAATGAGTTGCATATCCATAGTTTTTTCCCCGTCTGCGTTCTCATTAAAATTTCCATTCACTAGTTCTCGAGAAGTAAGGGTAGGGGGGGAAGTTTTACTGACATTAAAGCAACAATGTCAAACAGACTTTCAATTCAGGACGTTCATTGAGTTCTATCGGTTAGCTTTGTTCTGTCCACAAAGTAACAATTACGAAGTTACAATAAACAAATATTTTTGGCCAAATCTTAAAGAACGGACACAATGATTGAAGCGTCGTAATGATTTATTGTCAATTTTACATTTATTTTGAACTGCAAATGGGTATGAACCGGTGGCAGTGAATTAACAATAATTACAATTATAATAACAAGATAATAAAAAACTACAATACAAAACGATACAATACAATACGATGCAGTAATCATACTATCGCTAATATTAAGTGTTATGAAAATTAGTTCAACTCTACTATGAAATACAACAATTATATGTTAGTGATAATAAAAATCAGTATGAACCACATAGATATTGGCTAAATTAGATTGAAAAAAAAGGCATTTATCACGTTCACTACAATTCACTGCACTGCACTGCACTACACTACACTGTTACATATCACTTTGTATCGCACATCATTTTGTATGTAACTGTTAGTAATAACTGTATGACGTAGCTTGTTAATAAAATAAATTAAAATATAAATATAATTGATGAAAAAGCATAATTGTATACATGTTTGTTATAATCCCTCTTATTGTAACTTAATGAAGTCGCTAATAACTTTATCGTTAATGCGGTTGAAAATAAATGTATTAAAACAATAATAATCATATGAATTACACTAGTAATTGACAAGTTTTTAATTGCCAATACTTTCTACCAGCATTCACCATAATCTTCACAGCAGATTCCGTTTGTGCGTGTGGCGGGTGGGCGTTGGCGGCCTCCAGCCTTCTTCCGCCTCCGTCGCCCGCGCGCCTGCGCAGTGACGAATGAGCCGCGCCGGGCGCGGGGCGCGCCGCTGCCCTTGACACAGGTCGCCGCGCCGCGCCGCGCCGCGCCGCGGGGGCGAGCAGCTGGTGGTTCGGGCTCTTGCACTGGGTCCCAATGAGAGGGAAGCACACGCGTGTAATTTACTTCCAGTCAATGATTTCTGTCTTCTTCTTCTGCCGCCTTTTCCCGTTATACGGGGTCGGTGGTAATGGGAGTGGGCTCATTTTTATTCATTTTCGCACACTCCATTTTTACACGGATTTGGCGAATGTTTTATGGCCGGATGCCCATCCTGAAGCCAACCACATGGGACACACAAGCACATTACACATTGAAAACACACACACACACGAAGCATACACAGCCATGCCCGAGGCGGGATTCGAACCCATGATCCTTCGGTCCAAGATCGCCACGGCACAACTGCCTTATCAATATCGGCCACCGAATCGGCTTCCAGTCAAAGATTTCCGTATCTCCTTTTTAATAATTATGGTATGTGATTTTGTTTGCCTGCGTGCATGCACCCTGCATTTACCGGGGCTCAATTTCATTATCTCGGAAGCAGGTGCATGTAATTTTTATTGAGGAATCAGCATTTTAGGTAGGTCCTATTTTTCCCCCCAGGATTGTTAGCCCTAGGGGTAGGGAAGATGAAATGAGGATAATGAGGGGTGAAAAGAGGAACGACACAAACCACCCATGCCCGAGGCGGGACTCGAACCCGCGATCCTTCCGCCCGAGATCACGGTACTACTGGCTCAGCGATGTCGGCAATCCGGACCGGCGGATTATGGTTTATTATATTCTTTTTAATAAATAATTTCACTGCATTCTCCAATACAGTTGTTTGTGTTTAAATTAAGTTTTTTTACAAAAAGAAATTTTAAGAAATGAACTAAAAACACATTGTATGATTAACATTGATCCGGATGGTAAATCTCACAATTTATCAGTCAATTTTCGCAACTATGTCTACATTGTTATTTATTATTTATAACTTTGTTTTTGTATGATGGCGCCACTTTCCATCTTGAGTTTGCCACTTGATCAAGTAAATCTTGCAAATAAATCCTTGCCTTCACCATTTTGCTTGATGTGTATTGTTTTTCGTTATACAGGCCGGCTGCAAGAGCAATTTTTGTGCATATTCCAAGAATAAAAAGCAAATCAATAATAAAAAAGTAATTTTTTTAATGTTTTATCTATACTGTTGGGAAACATAGATATAATAAAAATGCATATTAAAACCGACAGTTGGAAATTAAGAGTGGTAAAATCTGTAAAATCAAGAATAAAGAAAGATTATTAATAAAGGAAATTAGTTATACAAATAGCGTGATACACAAGGAGGGGGATCACGAACAAGGAGGATGATCCGTCCCAGTGGAACACTTTTTAAGGGAGACATTTTTTACCTTCTCTCTGGTCATGACGCTACGTTAGCTTTGATAACGCCATCCTTTTGCAGACATTATTTAATTTAATCGTGCTTAAGAGATCTTGCTAACACAGTGTGTTTCGAGAAGAAGCGGCGGAATAAGCTCAGATGAGTTGGGCAAAACTAGTTCAATGTATGCTAAAAATCAGTTAAAGTATTGCACAAATAGTAGCGTTGAACATCTATTTATTTATTTATTTGTCAAAAAACAGTAAAAACTGTATATGACGTGTGGGGAAAGAAATTTATCTGCGCACATTTTCTTGAGGGCCAGAATTTAAAAAAAACAAAAAAAAACGAAAAAATGAATTTAGAAAATAATTATTTTAGAAAAAAAATAAAAGTATTTGAAAAATGTTTTTTCCCGAGTTATAGAAAATCAATTTCAACTGTAAATGAACTATAAGCAAAAGGAGTGCTCAACAAAACGTGCGCACAGTGAAGCTACATTTACGTCCAGAAGCAAAACAAGGGGCCATCTCAGCATTTGCTCTATGGATCAGGGAAACTGGACAAAAACCTGATCGAGATGGGGGTCATTGACCCGGAAGCTGAAGTACATTACTTGTTAAAGGCGTATTAAATATTTTTTTAATGTATACAATGCAAACGTAAACTAATTCATTATATATCTTTGTTTTGTTACATTAAACATTATTTTTCTTTTTCACGATCAGTATAGTCTCTAATTGTATAGAAACAGTTTTGCAGCAGAAAAGATTTTACTTTAAACATAAATTAGTGTACCGACTTTAATTGTTTTATGTCATCTGGCAATGCGTTGTAAAGTAACGTACATGTATTGTATGTTGATTTCTTGTACTGAGCTGTTGATACTGACACTTGATGCACGTGATTTCTACGGCGTGTGTTGTAATTATAAATATCAATATTGCATGAAAATATGATCCCTCCGTTAAGTAGGTCATCAAATATTACAGATTCGTAAATAAATAGACAAGGCAATGGTAAGATTCCCAGCTCAATGAAAAGAGGCTTGCAGGAATCACGTGGAAGGCATTTTTTCATTATTCGAATAATTTTCTTTTGCAATCTGAAGGTCTGAATACTACAGGATGAGCTTCCCCAGAATATTATGCCATATCTCAGGCGGGAATGCACATTTGCAAAATAAACGCAACGAGCTGCATGAAGGCTGACAGAATTTGAAAGAATTCTGAAAGCGTAGCATAATGAACTTATTTTAGTGTTTAATTCTGTTATATGTACATTCCATTTGAGGTTTGATTGAATTGAAAGACCTAAAAATTTTGTTGCCTCAACATCAGCTAATTGCATATTGTTCATTTTCAATGGAACATACGATTTGAGATGCAAAAATGCATTGAAACAGTTTTTCTTTCGTTAACAATTAATTTGTTATTATTAAACCAATTTGAAACTTCTGAAATTGTACTATTTACTGCTTCTTTTTTGCAAAGAACATCCGTGTCATCAGCAAATAGAACCGTTCTTCCATTTTTAATAGACGAGGGCATATCGTTTACATATAACAGAAAGAGAATAGGACCTAAGATCGAACCTTCGAACATCGTCTTCGAGGGCGACAAAAGAGTTTAATATTGTATACCATAGATTCATTATGCTTTGCATGTTAGTCATCTAAATTAAACAAAAACATTCGTAAACAATCACACTTGCCGTTTCTGTAAATTGAAGAAGGTCTATACGCATAGTGCGTTTTGTTATATTTCGTTCACGTATCCGTTGTAGAGAGAAAGTTACATATTTTGCAAAAAATATATTTTGAGCTTGACGACAAAATGCGTTTCTCTGAAAAAGTAATAAAAAAAATTTAAAAACGGTTTTTATTTTTAATAAAACTCAAAGAATATTTTTAAAGTTACCTTAAACTCGGCACAAAACGTTTATTTTATATTCTTGTTGAAATAGAGCAATGTAAATTTGTGAGTATGGTAAAGGTTCGACTTTCATTAAAAGTTTTAAAATCTCAAAAATTGTAGCAAAAAACTGCTGGTGTACATTTATCGTCAGGATGAATTTGTCTATACTAAAAATATGAGGATATGACAATATTTTCTAATCATGTATTATAAATTAACATCAACTAATAATCGACTGTAAATGAAGTGCTAGCATAAAAAAATAATTTTTCTTTGATTTGTTCTCCTATAATGGACCCCTCACGTACATTTAAATATTGGAATGAATTATGATCTCTCCATAGTTTAAATGTAGCGTTTGGTGAATATTGATTTAGACTGTTTTTTATAAATACTGATTAGAAATCGGGAACTCTTGTTATCACTAAATGTCTATTGATGTTTCGGGACTTTTTGAAGTTTATGCCTTGTTATCAGTCCTGGTTATATCATATAATGGTATTACTTAAGAAATACATATTTAGTTATTTCACACCTGAGTATTTAAATCACTTTCCGGGTTCATTTTCCATGTCGTAACGTAGACGTCGTAACCAATGTTGCACAGTCGCATAATTGCCACTTAGAGCACATGACAAACCTTGGAAACCTTACTCCTTGGATCATTACATTGCGTGTATTTCTAGAATGTGGTGTTCTATTTCTAATAGGTGTTTCTTCTTCCTATTCCACTGAAGGCCATTTGAAGCCTTGGCATGACAACGTGTTCTTTCAATGTTGCTCGGATCTTTCTCTATCATGGAAATAAGTCACGTGGGGAGTTGTCAGTACCAGTGGCGCCTCCTCACTCTGGATCTCGGCCTTTGTGAAAGGAAGTGTTAACAAGTAGTATAAAAGATAATAGAGGAAACTCCTCGAATATTTTGGTGACAGTCAGAAGCAGCGCTCTCCAGCGGTTCGAGGTGTAAACTACGGCGCCCAGCTGGATTTGAGAGTGCGAGCACGGGAAGAATCTGTATTTAAAAGCAAGTGTGAGAGAGAGAGTCGATGTTTTTTTAATGTTTGCCAGGTGTTCTTTTTATTATTTTTGAAGGCAGGAAGGGGTTGAGTTTGTAGCGTGTATGGATGTAATTATTACAAACTACAAAAGGATCGCAAATCATTTTACCGGTTTCCTAAAATAATAATAATAATAATAATAATAATAATAATAATAATAATAATAATAATAAAATTCAAAAGACTGGGAAGTGCTAGAAATTGCTTTATTTGGAACAGCCCACATTTTGCGTAAAGTATTGTAGAGGCAGTGATATTCACCGAATCTGCTCCTTAGGTAGCTGGTTGCAACCTGGTGTAGAGTTTAAATTCAGCCGACTTATAAGATCTTTAGTCGTGATGTAATGGAATAATAATAATAATAATAATAATAATAATGCAATAGTAATGTAATAATAATAATAATTGTAATTGTGAGAAAGTTCTTGGGAAATGAGCAAGACTGAACTCAATTACCGTTCAATGTGTTATTTTTATAATATATTTAAATTGAATTTCATTTGTGTACTGATGAAGCAAAACAAAGAGTAAACTGTTTGTAATACGTCATGAATCTGAATTCCGATGTAATATATAATGTCCAAAATTGTTGAGATAGTTAATAAATCAAAATAATCATTTCCCTAATGTGAAAGTAATAAAATTGCAATGACATGAAAAAGATTTTCTCTAACAGAGTGGAAGAATTTGTGTCTGCCAACTTACAAGGTGTGAAAGTCAAGTTTGTTCGTAGTTTTCTGAGAGATAATTTGGTAGAAGAATGTCTGTGCAGAGATTGTTATTTGATGCTCTGCCGCAAGTACTTTAATGTATAAATTAAAACCAATGATAATGAAAAATGACAGAACGAAACCGTGAAATCAAATGACGTTTAAAAAAACTGGAGGTACTACCGCTGCACATAACCTAAAAATGAAAATATACATACATTTGAAACTCCCAAAGCATCGGGTTCATTCAGATTGATTGGGGAATATCAGTTTTGAAGAAACGAACGGTTTAGGCAAACGGACAGAGAGACGTTTGCCGTCAATCGATTTTTCGGTATCAATGACCCTCAAAACATGTATTCTGGCTACACCATGTGTTAGAGGAATATTTTCTTCATTTAGAAACGGGATTTATCCACCTTTTCGTTACCAGGCCCGTCAATAAGAGTGTTTCTGCCGATCATATTATTTTTCTCCCATTCTTATAAAATGTATCATTCTTTCTCCCGCATTCTAGCCTCTGCCCTTCATGTTCACAAAAGTCTTAATGATATTGATTACAGGTTTTTAGAACTATCTGAAGATGTGCATTTTATGAGAAAATAATATTGATAGACATAGAGAAAAGAATAAAATATGTCCATTCTCTATCTTACAAAGTAATGTCAAAAACTGGTACACACGGTTGTATTTTATTGGCAAACATTTACGTCTGTCTTGTAGTGTACACCTCAGGCCGCTGGAGGCAGCACAATCACTTGTCGCTTGTGCCGCCCATGCTGATTTGCCCGAGTTTCCACTATTATCTTTTTTACTATTTGGTGTTAACACCCACACTACTCTTTTCGCAAACACTGAATAAAACTGAATTATACAAAAAAATTATAATTTACTTTAAATTACAATGTTGGAAGAATGAGAGAAAGATAGTCGCAAAATAACAACAAGGGTGTTGTAATTTATTTTGCAAACATTGGAATAATACATTTTAAAATATTTAATAACACATGCTTGACATTTTTCCTCATTCTTCGGTTGTTGTTTTTAATTAAATTCTCAAATATTTTTAGGTTAGGAAATGGTCATCCATTATCAATTACTTATTTCTTTTCTTCATACGAAAGGAAAGTGAAGGAACTATTTAAATTTATTTTACTCTTTTTTCACTATTCGTGCCAAAATAACCGTACTAAAATAATTTCATGAGTATCGCTAAAGGCTGCAACGCACTACAGAGAATACCACAACCACGGACATACGCTCACTAGAGCAAGCTGTTGAATCGAAGTCCAAAACCTTCGCAACAGCGTTGCCAGATGATTAAATGTATATCCCAGTACCGACTTTCAAAAATCTTAGTACTTTCACGAAAATTCCTGGTACCAATGACAATTGACTTAAAGTCTGAAATTATTCACATTGTAATTCTGTTATAGTTCGATTTATTTACAGTATCTTTAGTAACGTTTAAGTTGGATGACACCGTAACAGCTGATGATCTGTCAAAGAACACTAAATAAAACGAAGTATAAGTTTTAAGGAGCACTGGAATGTTGTTAAACTTAGCTCTATATAGTTACATTTTATATCAGTAAACTAAATGAAAGATTGAGACGTTCTATTCTTTTCTGCAACAGCTTGTATTTGGAAAAGACCATCTTGTGTCAATGTCTTTACGGCAGTGTTTTCACCAATATCATAGTTATTTGTAATATTTGTGTTAGTTTTAAATTACTGAATAAACAAATGTTATACGAAACTTAAATTCTACATCAGCAATTACCGTAGGCTTAAAATCCTTGTATTTAAACATACTACAATGTCCCCATCCTGGTACATAGTATCTTCATTGAAATCCTGGTGCAAATACCAGGATCCTGGTACGTCTGACAATGAATGCTGCTTCGCAAGCTTCGACCTTGTGTGGGGGAACGCCGCGCATGCGCTCTCGGTACCCTGTAACGTCCAGAAGACGTTGGAGACATTACTAAGTTTTTTGCACTAAACCGAAACGGCTAACGTTAACGGTTAACGGGTAACTTATATAACGTTAACGGTTATATAAGTTTTTGCACTAAACCGAAACAGCTAAAGTTAACGGTAATGTTGAATCTTGTGACAAGCTCAAAGAAAGGATTTTTGGACAACGCTTACGCTTACCCTTACAACAGAGTGTTTGCACTTCACCGAAACGCCTAACGTTAACGGTCATAAATAACGTAACGACGAATCTTGTGTGAATCTGAAAGACAATTTTTGTAGAACGCTTACGCTTACCCTTACAATAAAAACTTTTTGCACTTCACCGAAACTGTTAATGTTAGCAGTCATAAATAACGTAACGGGGGAAGCTCAAAGAGAGTTTTTGCACAACGCTTACGATTACGCTTGCAATAGAGTGTGTTTGCACTTCACCCAAACAGCTAACGTTAGCGGTTATAAATTACGTAATGTTGAATCTTGTGCGTTCGACTTTTTAACTCTCCGAGGATGCATTACTCCATGCTATGGAAGAATTAATTGAAGAGTGTGTACTAAGAAAAACTGATATGGACGATGTACAAAATGCAATTCTGCGTGAAATTTCAGAACCAAATCGACCTGGGAATATTAAGTCTGTAAAATTCGGAATGTCGAATGGCTTTTTATTTTAGAGGGCTTCCCCGCTGGCAAAACACAAGAATTTCAATATTCCTCCTCACTGGTTTCCATCCTCATATAGAACGGAAGCGAACACTTCCTTCAATGGCATACATCGTGTTTTGCAGAAAACCCCAGTCAGCTTTCGTCCGCGATGATAAATTTTACTTCTCTATGAAACACTAGAAACCCAAAACAAGTAAAATCGGTAATCGATTCGGTACACGGATCCTTCGCTTACCTAACTGATCCTGGTTAACCTTGACGTTTGCTACAGAGACCGTGTTTGGTGTTCCAGGCGTCACGTGACAATAGCCGGGTGCGTTCATCTCTTTCGGTTTTTTTAATTGAAGGTCGCAACAACATCTAGGTTTTTAGCAACCACTATTGTGTTTAACGTTACGGTAACAGTAAAGATGATATAGTATGATGATGATGATATGGAGTGAAAGGACGAACACAAATACAACCATGCTCGAGGCGGGGCTCGAACCTGTGATCCCTGGGTGCGAGATCGCTACGACACTACTACCTCAGTGATCTCGGCCAACGGGGATCGGCTCGGTTTATCTTTAAGCGACGATGGGCAATATCTCTCTATTCGCCAACGGCCTGAGCTGCGCTCCCACACTGACTGCGTTGCATCGACACACTGGTGCCTATTTATGAGACGGATCCCACGGAAGACGGAATAAAAGAAAAGAAATAAATGAACTCAAAGAAAAAAACGGTTTCTTTTATTTCCTTGGTCGTTGTCACATGACATACACACCCAAAGAAAACGCCACTGGCCAGTACATCGCTCGAATGGGCTAGGATGGTTTAGCGACAACACCATTTCATCTGCAACATTGTTAACCGGAATACTTCAGGGTTTGAACCCCGAAGGTGGAAAATTTTCGACAATATCTAATAAGCTGGATTGAATTAAGCTGATGTCTGAAGGTTAATTCTAGCAGCCGTCTGTTATGACCGGTAATTTCCCGTAGTTTCTCCGATGAATGCCGTAGTAAATCCTTAAAAAAGGTCTCTCCTTTTCACTCACGTAAACTACTACGTAGTACAGAGAAAGTACTGTAATGATACAAAGTGACGATTTTTGACAGAAAAACTCACATTAAGGATTCCTGGCACCCGCAAAGTCGATTGACTGATGGCGCATCAGGCTCATGGACCTTCAGAGGAGCGTCATTTGAGGCACGGAAGTTCCCATTACCCGCAATGTGTAAATTTGTGTTAACACATTTGGGAGGCTCCAATGTGTTAATGTTTATGAACGTTACACATAAGTAAAATTATTGAGCCGTTCTGAAAAGAAGGATTTTTTTACTTATGACTCGTGCTTGTACTTCCTTGCACAAGTCAAATTTGATATTAGAGTGAATCGTCATCAACTCTGAGCGTTATGATCATGGCTCGGATTTTGATGATATGTTTTTTCGTTCGTACATTCTTTTTCGCGTTAGTGAATGTTTTGTGAATGTTAAAGAAAGTTTTTTAATGTGTCATCAGTTCTTGATGAAATTCACTGTTGCACTGGACTCCGTTTTTCGAACTCTCAAAATTACACGGATCTTCTGTAACTTCCTCGACCTTTGAAAACCGACGGCCGAAAGATCCCAGGTAAAGATTACTTTTCCTCCTTAGATAAAGAATTTATATAAATAGTTATAGTTTTATATACATAAATTTTATTTAACATTGTAAAATTTATTGAAAAAATAAACAAATTCATATTTTTTTTAGTATTTAAAAAAAATTAGGTCGTTTCCCCTTATTTTAAGTCAGTTTATAGGTGATTTTCAAAGAATTTTTTGGTCATCAGAATCCGAACTCTAGTTATTATGATTATTCGTGCACTCTTGCTCGGAAATGTGTCGTTGGTTTCTGAATGTCGGTGAAAATATTTTTAGTGCGCCTAAATGTGTTTATCTGTTCGTTGTATGCAATGTATATTGTGCAAACGTCTAATTAGATGTTCAAAGTATCGAACGAATGAAAGACAAATGTAGAAACCGGTTGGTACTACGTTTTCCACAGCGTCTAATTTTTTTTCAAATGAGGTATGCTTGCACAAGTTTTTCTTCGAATTTCACAAAGAATATGAAATTTCTGCGCTGAATCATTCTGGAAATTGTTAGCGAAACAACGATGGTGCGAGAGGATGCAGGTGGCAGAGGCGCGTTCAAAAAGCTCCGTTTCCAAATTGTTTGACGAATGTTCAGCGTCACGATGTAAACCTTCACGTGATAGTGTTAAATTAGCAAAATTGCTGGCCATGTGAGTAGTGAACACTGAGCGGACTGCTGGAATTGTGTGAGAACAATAGTCTCACAAGGTCGTATGCCAAGCATTTTTTGTATTATAGTTGCATAAAGCAAGTTTTTCCTTTCTACCTTACCGTCATTCATACTTAGTAGGTAAAAACGTTTTTATACTTAATGTGTAAAAACTTCTTTTACACATTCTTAGTTGCATGAAGAAAATTAAAAATAAAATATCTATCGAAAATTGAATAAAAATATAAAAAATTGAAATGGAAATACAATAATGATTATTATCGTTGAGTCAACATGTAAAGCACTATTTCCAGATATATTGAACTTTTCGGAAGTATTCTTGAGGCTTCAATAAGTAGTTGTTTAAATAAATAATAATTTGTTTAACATTAAGAGCTGACTTTTATTGAAATTATTAAGAAATGAAGGTATTAAGAATAAAAATCCATTTTTATGTGCATGTTTCGAGACATAAGAGGTCCTGCACATGCATTCACGCAACTTCTCGGGTCCATGCACCCTAGGGTTAAATGAACTGGTGACATGCTTCTGCTTCACTGGGACTGTAATCTTACCCAGCTCTTCTCCAATTGATGAAGGTTTCTTTTTGAAAACTCGCCTTTAATTTTATGGTTTAAGTTTCTTCCAGTTTGAACCTCATTTATTCAGTCCACCTCAAAGTGACCAGCTGGTGATTCCGCTGGCCATTGGCAAATATAATACCGGGAAAATATAATACAATGTTTTCCAGGATAATTTGTTCTATCCCTCTATTGCTTTGAAACTTGATATCTCTCATTCTCTTCCGTAAAAATCAATTGACACCCGTCCCAGAAACATACACACACACAAACACACACACACTTAAACCTTTTCGTAATATTCTTGTGTTATATAGACACAATGCGAACTGTAAGTTGCGCAAGTAAAGAAAAAAAATTTAAAAAATTTTTTATAATAATTTCACAAATTTCCCCCCATGAAAAGTCCCTAAAAATTAAAAGATACAGGTAAAATTCTATTTTGGCCGGTTCGATCTGGAACTTTCGATTTGAGGTAAAATCAGGTGTACAGTTAGGTGCTAATGTTGTTTAGAATGAAAGAGGCAAACAGATAAACGTTTCGTAAATATGACTTTCGAAATCAGGAATTTCCAAAAGGTGTGTTCCAAAAGTTTCACCTCTAAATTTTGTAGAATTACGTAACTACCTTTATGCATACTTCCTACACTCTACTCTACACTACTTACAGGTAAAAGACATTTTAAACGTGAATAAATAATCACGGGAACTCATGAAGTGGATGTTTTGCATTCACTAACGTATATACCTATTAAACAAATGCTTATATATTATTAAATATCTATTATTCCCCTCGTTAAAATTGTTTTTTTATTAACTAAAGCACAGTAGGTAAGCATATAATTCTTTGTTACTTCAATCTTTTGAGTGAAGCACTCTACAACTTTTCCAAAGATGCCTACTCCTCCCCCTCTTGAGCTGTGGAGCGTGACGGGGATGAAAGAGGTGTGGCTGGAGTGAATGATTGATTGTTACGGATTCCGGGCGCGTCAACTACTAAGTTAATTTGCCCGGTAAATGTAGTGCATGTTTTATCGCGGGAGATGGCGGTGGTTTTCCCTCGCTGGATGGCGAGACCTTCCGTCGGCTAGCGGGGTTTTTCCCAACCAGGTAACTCCCACCAACTGGGCACCGCCGCAGTCGGGACAAGTTCTAAGCTCCAGACTAGTCTCCTGGAATGTGTTAGTGCATTGAATGTTAATGTAAGTGTAAGTAAGGAGTGAGGACAGAACAAGGAAGAGGAAGGAAAGATTGCGTGCGGTCCGTGGCCCGTTTGTAAGGGTATTGCTCCAGCCTTCACTTGGTGTTGATCGGAGAATCCACGGAAAACTACCGATCAGAGCCGCTGCCCGCTAGAATTCTCCTCGACTGAATTCGACCTAGCTGGCACTGTAGTGACAAAAATCCTGCCACACCGTCGGGATCAAACCTGTCCCGACTAATCTCGGTCAGTGCGGTGACATCCGTTGATGCCCTGAACCTTTCCCGGCGCGTGGCTGCAGAGGGAACGAGGAAGCCAGTGGTCGTGACGAAGCAGGGAGATGAGAAGTGCAATGGGCGGGACGGGGCAGGGGCGGCGTGGGTGGGGCTAGGGGTGTGCGAGTAGACAGACGAAGAATCGGAGGAGAGCAGAATCGGTGGCGAGAGGAAGAATTGGGGGTTAGCAGAGCGGGGCGTGGAGTAGACAGGAGAAGACTCAGAGGAGAGCAGAATCGGAGGCGAGAGGAAGAATCGGGGGGGAGCAGAGCAAGGCGTGGAGGAGTAGACAGGCGAAGAAACAGAGAACAAAATCAGTGACGAGAGAGAATCGGGGGGGAGCAGAGTGGGGCGTGGAGGAGTAGACAGGTGAAGAATCGGAGGAGAGCAGAATCGGAGGCGAGAGGAAGCATCGGAGGTGGGCAGAGCGGGGCGTGGAGGAGTGGGGGGGGGCATCGCGAGTCGACGCACGTGCGGCGCACGACGCGCCAAGGGAGCTCTCGCGCGCCGCTCCGCCGCCTCGAGTCGCCTCGACCCGCCCCCGCCCCCGCCCCCGCCCCCGCCCCGCCGCCCGCGGACAGCACGTGAGGAAGGTCGCGGCGCGGCGCGGCGCACGGGCATCCGCACTATACTTGGGTTTTTATTTCTTGGCACGTGAGGGCCTGTCTTCACGATGGAATATCTCACGGCATTTCGCGTCTTTCTCAGCATGTCGCTAGATGTCGCGTGATTGCCAGCCCTGCTCGATATTGTCGCGATCGTGGAATATCTAGCCGACAGGACTGAGAAAGACGCGAAGGACCGTGAGATATATCATTGTGAAGACAGGCCCTCACGTGCCAAGAAATAAAAATCCACGTACAGTGATGCGACATCGAAAACAAAACATCGATATTGCCAAGCATGGATGTTTAAAACTATAAATTGATGTTAGTTATACACCGATTAGAAACCATCGATTTTAGCCAGTTCTTAAACAGCAATGTTCTAAAGCTAGTTTAATAGTCTCCAATATTAAATTCGTACGCAATAAAATTTACTTTGATAGTGACCCTGTATATTAGTTTATCATAAAAATTTAAATCAAAATTAAGTTATAAATCGGGTCTCTATCCACAAAAACACGATCAATGTCGAAGGAAGTGCTAGGACATGAGGATCATCTCGGGCGAGGGAAGGTCTGCTGGATGAAAGCAGTACTAAGTTCGTCTGTTTTTATTTCATATTTTAACTTTTACAAAATTGTGATAATAAAAACTTTACATCCATGAACAAAAAACATCGACGTTCAAAAAGCATCTGATTCAATATACTGATGTTTAAAACATCGATTTTTTTAGAGAAAAATCGATGTTTTGGAAACATCGACCACGATGTCGCATCCCTACCCTTCTCCGCAGTGGAAGAGCGAAAGATCAGGGACCGGAAAAGCACGATGTTCACCTAAACGATACAGGAAATCGCTCTCGAATAGGTGGTATTGCGGCCGAATTCTTTATTAGATTCCGTGGTTGTCATTAATAGGCAACATACTACGTGAAGGGCTGTAATTTACCTTGTAGTGCCACAGTTCGAATATTTGGAGCCTTTAAAGAGCGGAAGAGTAGATTAGATGCCAGAGACAGCACGAGTGTGACCGGCAACCGGGAGAGGTAGCTCAGGGCATCAACTGCAGTGCCTCTGTCTGGGAAGTCCTAGGTTTGGGTCCCGACGGTGGCAGGATTTTCAGCACTAGCTAGACAGCTTGTTCGAACTGAACCGCTGTCTGAGGGGAATTCTAGTGCCCGGCTGCTCTCATCGGTAGTTTTTCGTGGTTTCTCCGATCAATACCAGGTGAATGCCAGAGCAATTCCCTACCAAACGGGTCAAGGACCGCTCCCGATCGTTCTTGCTCGCTCTGACTTGCCCTCTCCTTACCCCTTACACACACGTACACGTACATGCACTACACTACGACATGTGCCGGGAGACCGGTCGGGGGCTTAGAGCTTGTCTCAAATAGGGTGATGTCCCGCTAGGAGGAGAAACGTGGTAGGGGAAACCCCTGGTAGCTGACGCGGCGGTAGGTCCGCGCCAGATCCCAACATCCAGCTTAAATATACTAGACCTACGGGACATATAACCTTAGGAGATGACGCGCCCCAATCACTAATCAATCAATGAACTAGTGGTGCTACAGAATGGCACAGACTTTCCAGTATTAGTTTTCTCTTTCCTTGGGTGTTCGCTAGCTATTCGGATTTTTTTTAAATTAATTAATTTCTGGCCTTCAAGAAAATGTGCGCAGATAAATTTCTTTCCCCACACGTCATATACAGTTTTTACTGTTTTTTGAGAAATAAATAAATAAATAAATAAAAATTGTCACATATTCTTTCTTGCCAGCTACCATCTATCACCACCCAAAGTACATTTTTTTGTCATTTTCTTAATTTTTCGCTTTCCTATTGGTAGAACGGAAACATTAATTTTATAATATTAAAGAACACAAAAACCTAGTCATAAATGGCAATTTTCTTTTAAAAATTATGTGCCGTTTAAAAGAAAATGGCATTTTAGCGCTACTAAAAATGGGAAATTTGAAGCTCATTTTCACAGAAAATGTTGGAGTTTTCAAAATACTTTATTTCAAGTTATTTGAAGCACTTACACTCACAAATATAATAATGTTTACAAATTGCGGGTAATGTGCATATTAAAGATGTGAGAGATCTTTCAAAAAAATTACAATTATGTAAATTTTGAAAAAACAAAAAAATAACTGAAAATAAACTTTACGCTATACTAAAGAGTGTAATTAGCACTATCTGTTACAAAAATTTGAAGAAAAAATTTGCAGCCATATATGAGAAAATGGCGTTTGAGCATTTCTGAAAATGCGAAATTTTGAGCTACTTTTCACAGAAAACAGTTGTGTTTTCGACAAAATTACTTGACATTATTTAAAGCACATATACTCGTAAATATATTAATGTGAAAAAGTCGCCGCTAATGTAAATATGTGAGAAACATGTGAAAACATTTACATTTTTGTAATTTTTGCAAAAACCAACCTATAGAACAATATGGCTTTTATGTCATCTGATAGAGTACATTTACCACTATCGTTACCAAAAGTTTAAAGAAACAATTTGGAACCGTTTTTGAGAAAATCTTGTTTTTGTAATTTTTTAAAATTGCACATGAACGCAATATTGCACGAAAACTACTAAAACTTTGAAAACATTTAAATGACCTTTATGAAGGAACACAATGTGCAGAACAAATTTTATTTGGAGAAAAAAATCTCTATCTTCAATTTTGTAGTTGGAGAAATACGCCGAAAAAAATTCAAACTTTCACAATTTTCGAAAATCCAGAGTTATCCGTTAAAATTAGACCTATGCCATGTTAATAAGTGTATTTTACTCCATTCATACAAGAAATTTAAAGAAAAAATTTGGAGCCGTTTTTTGAGAAAAATTTGAAAATCCCCGGGGGGGTCATATAAAGTACCCCCAAATTTTGAACAATCTTTTTCAAAATCTCATAGCTTCGACTAGAACCAGATCGACCGGAGAATATCCATATTGGAAGAAATCGTACGTATGGTTTAGGCGCTAGCAGTGTTCACAGACGGACAGACGGACAGACAGACGGACGGACAGACGGACAGACGGACGTTTTCCTTTGAATTGGGTTTTCGGTATCAAGGACCTAGAAAACAGGGTTTCTGGCTACAGCACGTGTTAGGGGAATTTTTTTTCTTAATTTAGCAACTGGTTTTATCCACTTTTTCGTTTTCACGGCACGGCAATGAATTTTTTTCCGCCGAAAATTGGCCATTTTTTCGCGCAGCATTACATAACTTTCCCTATACTACGTATATCACTCCGTGTATACGTACGTATACGGGAAAGTAAAAGGCAAGAGAGTGACCTGAGTGCAGAGGGTGCGGAATACGACGCGCGCTACTCTGTCCAGCGAATGTGCGGCGTGTACCGGATGCCCCAGACCAGGCGAAAAAATTGTTGCGAGTTTCGAACAATTTATGTGATGACTAGAAACCGGAAAAATATGTAGAATTAAACATCAAAATATGTACATAAATATGTAATGAAGACAGTAAGAATATGTAAAAAATATGTTAAATCCGATATAATATGTAATATTAAAATTCTCTGATTAAAGACACACTTACATAGAACGAAATTACGATTGAGAAACAATGTTCTAAATAAATTTTTAAATTTATACAAACGTTTTAAAAACAGTTTGAAGAGCATGCACAGAGTTGATGCACACTTTGCATCATACAAGTTTCTCGTCCGTTGTAAAATCTATCAAATATTGTAGTCCATTTGCTGCAAAACTGTTTCTATACAATTAGAGACTATACTGATCGTGAAAAAGAAAAATAATGTTTAATGTAATAAAACAAAGATATATAATGAATTAGTTTATGTTTGCATTGTATACATTTAAAAAAATATTTAATACGCCTGTAACAAGTAATGTACTTCAGCTTCCGGGTCAATGACCCCTATCTCGATCAGGTTTTTGTCCAGTTTCCCTGATCCATTGAGCAAATGCTGAGATGGCCCCTTGTTTTGCTTCTGGACGTAAATGTAGCTTCACTGTGAACACGTTTTGTTGAGCCCTCCTTTTGCTTGTAGTTCATTTACAGTTGAAATTGATTTTCTATAACTCGGGAAAAAACATTTTTCAAATATCTTTATTTTTCTAAAATAATTATTTTCTAAATTCATTTTTTCGTTCTTTTCTTTCGTTTTTATTATTATTATTATTATTATTATTATTATTATAATTATATATAAAATTCTGGCCCTCAAGAAAATGTGCGCAGATAAATTTCTTTCCCCACACGTCATATAAAGTTTTTACTGTTTTTTGACAAATAAATAAATAAATAAATAAATAAATAAATATTCTAGTCCAGAACTTTGCAAATTTTTCTTGGAAGTTAAAAATTTCACAAAACGCGTTGTCAATTATAATTTTGACACCTAGATTTCATCAATAATGTAGGGGAAATGCTATTTTTTTGGAAATACTTCTAAAATTGAAGAAAATTGATAAAATAACAAAATATGTTGTAAAAACAGCAAAACATGTAAAATATGTAATATAGTATACTAAATATGTAAAAATTTGTAACGAAAAAGTTGGATGTTGTGTTAGGAGGGCAATGATTCGTCAAGATTATAATTTTGAGAACGGTAAGTAGAAAGACAAAAAATATGTAATTACATAAGAATCCAGTCTCTAGTCATGACGATTTTGTCGTCAGTGAATGATTTTTGGTTATGTATGTGTAAATATCTTTATATAAAACCTGTTTATAAAGTTCAGAAACATTTATTTATTTTGATGGCACCTCCATAAAATGTCTCTTCGTATTTATTTCAAACTGGCATAAAAAAATCTTTGAAATCACTTTTACATTTGGGCTTTTGAGCAGTGAAAATGATTAGGTTATTGCAGGCAAACCCACAATATTTTATAAGTAACTGTACAGGAAACGAGCGAGTGGCAGGTGAAGGAATGACTTAGGGTCACTTCATTAACGATCTTATGACATTCACTTAGCGAAACACTACGATACACTGTTCCGTGACGATGACGTTTCGAAAGGAAATTCGAACGTAATAAAAGTGAACGATAATCGAAGCAAAAGTCATGCTATTCTACAGAAGGAAAAGGAAAAGTATTCATAGAGGATGTAGAAATAAATTAAAATGAACATTGTAAATAATGAGAATCAATAAGGAATTAATACTTTTTCAATAACTGAAATAATTGGACATTTTATTTCTGTCTTCAGTTACTTGATGTGACAAAAAACAACCTTGCATTCCACAGTTACAGAGAATAACATTAGTTTACGTGCATTTTAATTTGGAAAATCATTATGTGAACTTCAAAATGAAAAACAAAACACATGTTCACTAAATCACTTCACATTGTGGGAACTATAGGAACGAAAATCTGATAACATAGCAAATATAAACATAAGCACACAAATAAAAATTACATTACTGCGGTATGAATTGAGTTTCTAGTGTATAAAATAAGTGAAGCTTACAAACTAAATGAAGTTTTTTCTCAAATCAAAACATATTTCCATCAATCATGAGAAAATATGATGATTTCTTCCGTATCTTGTCCATTCAACAAAACTTCCCTGCACATTTGCAGCGGAAAAAACGTATGTTCTGGTATGATAGAGGTGACCTCCATTCATGTAACTGCACATCAGAGCGAGCAGCAATAGTTTTCTGCGCGTTTAGAAACTTATTTCATTGATACTGAAACAGCGCTTGTAGAGAGCGCTACGACCGTCGACCTTGCGAAGGCGCCTTATGGTTCACCAGCGTTGGAATAAAGACTTAAAATGATAATGGAGCATGGTATCAAGGAATAATTACTTGTCTTTGTAACGAGAATTTTAAAAAAGTGTTAAGACAAAATATATTAATTAGAACACATAGATCATGTTGACGGTGTTTTTATCTTGTCTGTAGAGGTTTCTTCCACCTTGTTTTGGGAAAGACAATTGAAATCATTTTTATATTTTGCTTCCTAAGGCGCTACAGTCCAATTTGCCCGTACATTGGCAAAGTCACAGTACTAGCGGAGACTTTCTTGATGTTCGTGGATGGGTCAAACGGTGACAGAAGAAAAACCCATTTCCCCATCTCCATTGACGGTGCCATCAGTAGACCTCGGAATTTTAGGCAGACAAAAATAATGATTTAGGCTCCTAAAATATGTGACAAATTTATGAAATTAGGCAGTATTAGGTATGAAAAGTGACGGTTTAGGCACTTAAAATATGTTACAAAATGCTTTTTAAACCAGGCACTTAAAAAACATTAAATATGAAAAGTTGTGTTTCTTACATCTAAAACTGATCACAAAAGGATTAAATTAGGCACTTCTTATTTTTCAGGAAAGTAAAGTATTTTTACATTTATGAGAGTGACCACAACGTTTTTATTTTTTTCATATTTATGGGAGTGATTACAACATATTTTTTCACTTTCATTTCTTTTCATTTCATTCAGTCCTTCACACTTTCATTCTCAACCTATCACCTGTGCAGCTTCACAGATAATGGTTGCAATTGCTGAAGAAGGGTTGGGTGACAGATTTAGGTACGTGGGTAGTCGATTGCGTATTCAGTTAGGAAATATTCACGTTTCTGGAAATTCGATATGTATTTGCGTTTCGGTAAAACACTTTTTTAAATAGTAATTACAATATAATAATTCATCAAAATTACTTGTTTTAGGCAGATTTAGACAAAAATTTCAAATAGGCATCAACCTCCATTTTAGAGCATTTTAAGATTTACTACATGCTTTCAGAATATTTATATTTCCATGATTCGTTAACCTCTGCAATTATTTTCTAGAGTTCCTAAAGGAACTAAATAGGCATTCCCCCTTAAATCCGAGGTCTAGTCATCAGGATTGTATTCAGGCAAGCAGAACTAGAAATACTCAGAGTCGTACTGAACAAGGGCCCCAAATAATTCTTTGACAAAATGTGATATTATTATGTACTTTATAAATATTTAAAAAAATAATATTAACATTTTGATTATGATACAAATAATATATTTCATTTAGATGTTCAAACGTGGATAATACATTAAAATGTTGAAACGTATTGCAATTATTTTCAGATTCAATTTCATTGAATCTGAAATCTGTCAGGCCGACAAGGCTCTCCATTCCAGGTCTAGGCTGAGCGGACACGACCGGGGAGGAGGAAAAGATGCAAACTCTGTATTGTCTCAAATCAAAACCTTCCAAAATAGAGTCTTGAGAATAGATATAAATGCTCCGTTGGAATGTTTCAACCAGCTTCAGAAAGACCTCAATTGCTCATCATATTTCCAGAAAATCAGATAGGCTCTTCTCAAGACTATCTAATTTTCCAGACCATAACATTTTTCATCTAAGAAAAACTACCAACCCTCTACAAACAAGAATCCACTCAGACTTCCCAAGAACAAATTTCGCCCACCTTATACCAGTCTCATAGTTCCTATCCTCTCATTCCTACTATAACTTATAATAAAAGGCTTCCAAATAACTAAAAAGTGAATTCAACTCCACTCTGCTACATGGTTGAAGAGGATCCCGCAGGTCCTTATTTGTAATAATTTGAATACAGCATTTGTAGTTTATGTGAAATTCTTTGTAACTGTTCTGTAAAGTGGTTAATCCACTGCACCAGAAAAAAATTCAAATAAAAAAAGTACAATCGCAAAAGATTTGGAATGATTTATTTACTTCCAATTGATGAAACGTTAAAGAAAATAGTACTAGAAGAACAGTCTGTATTTCCTGGAATTTTTCTTTTCACATTTCCAATATCAATAGGGAACTATAAAACTATTTAAAGAAAAAGTTCTAAATGACAAGAGGGAAATTCAGAACATATTCACTTGGTAGATTTTAAGAATTTACGTAAATATTAAAACGTAAGCAATGAAGTAACTTTATACTTTAATACAATTAAATTAAATGTAATTTAAATACAGATGTTTTTCGCTTATCTCTAGTTACTGTATTTCATATATTCAAGTTTTGGAATGATTTGTAGGAAGAGCTTTATAATTATATAAGAAGATAAAAATAATTTATATTTTCCTACTTAAATAATTTAAAAATGTTATACCAATTATTGTTACATTCATTTACATTAAATATTCAGTTAATTCATGTAGTAACTTATTTATAAACAGTTATATATGTAAAAGTTCGAAGAAGTGCTTGACTTGAGAAGTAAAATCACATTAGTCATGTTTCGTTTGACCATCTTTAGACACACATGTAACATCAATTTTGCTTTTGGAAGGTTTTGTGGATGAATATTCATGTACAGAGTAAAGAATTTCCATAATTGAGAACGGGAAATTTTGGTACAGTTGCTGAGAGGATGTCTCTAGAAAGGAAAATCTCCGAGATTACCTAAAACTCAGTAAAAAACGCCTAAGTAGCAAAGTGCTCTTTCTTCTAGGAAGCGTTTATCCCTTTGAATTACCGGAATTTTTTTTCAGGTATTTTTCCTAGTTTTTCTCTTGCATGATATTTTGTACGAGAACGTTCAACGACTCAGCAGTTTGAAAGTCAAAAATATATATCATTTCCTAAATATGACTATTTTTCTCGGGTCATGGACCTTGTTAATGAACTTAGACAGTATGGAAGATTGTAATAATAATGATAATAATAATAATAACAATAATAATAGGAAATTAATATTTTTTTCTTTTGCATTCGAATTAGGTTATTTAAGTGCTACATGGGGAAAAATCTCTTCCTGTAAAATACATTGTAAATTTTACCCTAATTAGCAAGAATAGGAAAGCATTGCTGCGGTGAAACAATGCTTGTAGCTGGTAAGAATTTGCATATTAAGTTTGTAAATTAAATTAACAGAATTTTAGCATCATCTGGTACTTCTACATCTAGTGGACGTTGTACAGAGACTCAAAGATGTTATATACTAGCAGATATGCCTTCTAATTGGCATATTTCTTTACAATGTTTCAGTGGTCTATGTAATGTTTTCATGATACGGAAACAACTAATTTTAATTTTTTAAAATTCTGTTTACTGAAATATTTAATGAAAATAATTAAATATCCGTCATTAATCCTTCTGAAATTGCTCTTGAAAGGTTGAAAAAAATCTAGTGTTGATTTTCATCAAGACGCCTTGCGTGATTCGCAAGCGATTACAATATCGAACTCTCCACACTCGAGAGGGTTCGAGATTCAAACGTGCCATTTCTTGTGGTTCGCGAAAGGGAGGTGCAAATTGGGAGCCGATTTAAAAATAATTTCCTTCATTTTTACCTGACGTAGAATATGTTTATGTCCTAAAATCTCAGATAATAAGAAATCTCATGTAACAAAAATACTTACGATTACGGAAATCTCAGTAGCTTGCATGTAGGTATGATCAAAATATTTCAAAAATACTTCTGTTCTGTTTTTTTTTTTACAATTCTCCTCCCACCCTAATTGAACACTACCAGTTAAAATATGTATTGACCTTTCGAGAACAAATGCGACTGCCCCTTCCCTCTGAATGTACAGTGAGATCCCAATGTCGTGCCAAGAATCGAGTTTCACAGAACTTCACTTCAAGGAACCAACCCAGCCTCAAGCACTTTGCTTACACCGTATGGTTCCACGATCAAAGACAGGGGTGTCCCACTGGCGGCCCACAGGCCGCATGAGGCTTGCGGTGCCGTTTCTGGTGTCACGCGAAAGGGTGAAAGTCCCTTGCATCCACATCAGACGAGAACATTGTGCGCCTAGCGCACTTACCCTGCCGGGATCCACACGCCCTTAATGTAAAAATAGGTTGAGTTTAGGTTTAAAGATCGTTTCTTCCAGTAAATTCAGAAATTCAAAATTTTGGTTCCATCCCCCTACCGTTTCAGAGCAGCCGGGCAAATGCAAATATGTCCCGCGACCACATTAAGGGTGTCAGTTGAGGCCTTGCAAGTTGGACACCCCTGTTCAGAGCTTATCCAAATCCTGGAGGCGTCTTCTTGTCGCAGGCGGATTCCGCTCCGCGGTAATGGAGGTTTAGAGAATACGGGATAAGCCGCGGGACGCAGGATGGCGCCCGGGCGCTGTTGCGGTTCCCAGGCTGCACGCCAGGGGCGCTGGGACAGAAGACGGCGGCGGTCGCTGAGTGATGGAAACCACAACCGCTGGTAGACACAGGCGGCCGTTATGGGGAAAATTCGTATGAAGGCTTCGAAAGGAAATCTGTTTTTAATTCTAGTTGGGAGGTCATTTACTAAGGCCAGGTTGCAGTGGAATGCTTGGCTTATTGTATTTGAATTGAATTTCCTTATTTTACATGTCGAGACTCAGGCCATGAGGCCTGCTCTTCCGTCTGACCACGCAAATTTCGCTACGCTCCTGTAACCATCTATCGCAGAAAGAACGTATTCCTTGGGTGACGAAACATGCGTTTTGAATTTAGCTCGGAGGCTTCATTTATGCTTGAGGATCTTTTACATGCAGCAAATATACTAACATGGGACAGCCGGCTTTACTTCCCCTCCGAAGGAAGGCCTACGAAGGATTTTTTCGCCTTTAAAAATCCACGGCTTCGATCGGACTTGAACCCGCAATCTTGGCTTGAATCCGCAAACCCGATACGCTGACAGTTACACCATCGCCGCCACATTGTACGTAGGTTGGAGTAAAATTTGTTGAAAAGATGGGCGATATGTTTGATATTCGGTGATATATTTAGTTCTTTATGAAGTTGGCCGTTTGAAATGAACCATGGGGCAAGCGGTCGTCGCAGTACAGTGGAGCAGGTGTAAGGTGATCATATTTTGACAACATAACAACCCAACATTTTACTTTTTTTTTCACAACGATAAATGGAGCAAAAGAGCATGTTAAAAACTATTTTTTCACACATATTTAGCTTTGGAAATTAAAATTAGATAAATAAATAAATAAATAAAAATACTGCAATGTTCGTGATGAAATCACATTAAATACATGTCAACCAAAGAATCCCATAGAAAGAACATTAAAAATAAAAAAAATGTTTAATTAGCACTTTTATTATTACGAAGTAGGTCAGTATTTTTCAATTAAGATTGAATATTTTGTCGCAAAGAAACTCAAGAAGCACTAGGATCGGATTACTGAATTTTACTTTCCCGTATACGTACGTATACACGGAGTGATATACGTAGTATAGGGAAAGTTATGTAATGCTGCGCGAAAAAATGGCCAATTTTCGGCGGAAAAAAATTAATTGCCGGGCCGTGAAAACGAATAAGTGGATAAAACCAGTTGCTAAATTAAGAAAAAAAATCCTCTATCTCGTGGTGTGGTCAAAATCCATGATTTGTTGCTTCTTTATACTTAAAAGTCGATTGACGGCATTCTTTCCGTCTGTCCGTCTGTGGTCAACGCTAGCCTAAACCGTTCGGTCGATTTTCTTCAAAATTGATATTCCCCAGTCGATCTGATTCTAGTCAAAGCTTTGTGATTTTGAAAAAGATTCTTTAAAATTTGGGGGTACTTTATATGAAGCCCCCCGGGGGTTTTCAAAATTTTCTCAAAAACGGCTCCAAATTTTTTCTTTAAATTTCTTGTATGAATAGAGGAAAATACACTTTTTAACATGGCATAGGTCCGATTTTCACGTACAGCTCTGAATTTTCGAAAATTGTGAAAGTTTGAATTTTTTTCGGCGTCTTTCTCCAACTACAAAATTGAAGATAGAGATTTTTTCTTCAAATAAAATTTGTTCTGCATATTGAGTTCTTTAATAAAGGTCATGTAAATGTTTTTCACAATTTTGGTAGTTTTCGTGCAATATTGCGTGCAATATGTGCAATTTTAAAAAATTACAAAAACAAAATTTTCTCAAAACCGGCTCCAAATTTTTTCTTTAAACTTTTGGTAGGGATAGTGGTAAATGTACTCTATCAATGACATAAAAGCCATTTTGGTCTATCGGTTGGTTTTTTCAAAAATTACAAAAATGTAAATTTTTTTACTTGTCTCTCACGTCGTTAATATTTACATTATCGGCGATTTTTTTTACATTATTATATTTACGAGTATATATGCTTTAAATAATGTCAAGTAAAGTTTCTCGAAAACACTACCGTTTTCTGTGAAATGTAGCTCAAATTTCGGCATTTTCAGAAATGCTCAAACGTCATTTTCTCGTATATGGCTGCAATTTTTTTCTTGAAACTTTTGTAACGGATAGTGCTAATTACACTCATTAGTATAGCGTGAAGTTTATTTTGAGTTTTTTTTGTTTTTTCAAAAAATATATAAATGTAAATTTTTTGAAAGATCTCTCACATCTTTAATATGCACATTACCCGCAATTTGTAAACATTATTATATTTGTGAGTGTAAGTGCTTCAAATAACTTTAAATAAATTATTTTGAAAACTCAAAAATTTTCTGTGAAAATGAGCTTCAAATTTTGCATTTTTAGTAGTGCTAAAACGCCATTTTCTCTTAAACGGCACATAATTTTTAAAAGAAAATTGCCATTTACGGCTAGGTTTTTGTGTTCTTTAATATTCTAAAATTAATGTTTCTGTTCTACCAATAGGAAACCAAAAAATTAAGAAAATGACAAAAAAATGTACTTTTGGCGATGATAGATGGTAGCTGGCAAGAAAGAGTATGTGGCAATTCCGAATAGCTAGGGAAGACCCAGGAAAATAGAAAACTAATACGGGAAAGTCTGTGCCATTCTGTAGCACCACTAGTCTTCATAACGATATCGTTAGCGATAAAGCATAAGTAAGTTGAAATGACTCCATAGTTGCATTTTCTTTTCCTAGAAAACACACACCGAGTCTCTAAACACACCTGTTGTGGTTCCTGAGCACAAAATGTTGTCGCACTTAATTTTTTGTAAACAAATGTGATTCAAATGAAGACATTATGATAAATTTAATATTATTGACGGCATTTTATGCTGATATGTCGTTGTCACAAAAACGGGCTATTTTAACGTCCCATTTTCCTGTCAAAAAATTCGGGACAGGGACTCAAAGTAAGGGATTGTCCCTGCTAATAGGGGACGTCTGGTCACCTTAAGGTGATGGCCATGATGGAGGCATCATCATTCAAAGAAATCAAGTTGAATATGAAGTAATGGCGTCTCATGCTTAGGTTGCATGGTTGTACAACCCCGAGATAATCGGAAAATGTTTTGTAATTTGTTAGAAATATACATTATCGTCTTAATGACATTCAATATTCAAGATATTGCAGCAACATCGATGAATGTGAAATCGTTTTGAAATTAAAGAGCACCCAACTGGTGCTCTATCACGTATTGCCCTGGTGCTCTCCTCGATATTGCACCACGCTCTTTTGGCTCTTGCCTCTATTACTGCGTTTACTGCATTTACTCTTTGGCCCGACTCGTCAACACGCATCACCACAGGGTCTTCGATGGCCTAACCAATAGGTGGGGGGAGTCTTGTCGAGCGCTGTGCGGAGTTCCCAGGGGAATCCCACTCTTCTGTTTCATCTGACAGTTTCAGCTGCAACGTAATTTTATGAATTGCGCGTTATTGAAGTACACAAGCTTAGTCAATTATTGACAGTAATTAATGCGTTATTTATGTATGGAGAATTTGTGCCCATTTTAAATTAGGTTTATTGATTCAAAATGTACACTTGATGACTTCCTTGTGTAAAGTTGACTGTTCTGGAAGGAAGTCCCTTTCTGGTGGATGCTTATTATCGCCCGCAGTTACAGTCGAGGAGCGCGGGTGGTAATATCATGTGTGAATGAGTGTGTGTGTCAGGATATTTCATTATTGCATTATACACCAGGATAGTGAAATTTTCGAAACAAAAATAATTTTATTTCTGTAGGGCGTGTCGAAGCATTTGTGCTTGTTGCAATGTGATGGAGGCAATCACCGTATTTTCGAAACCAAGTTCTTGTTTTGTATGAATTATATTACCGTCAATTGGCTCAATGCAGAAATAACACAAAAACTTAAGTGTCCAGTGAAAACAAAGCCAGAACCACGTGCACGGAAGGTGTGTTTAACTGACACGGACACAATGTTAAGTTATGTTTCATTATATGCTTCTTTACATTAGTTTCAATTAATTTACATGAATTGCTTACAGTTTATTATACATTTGTGTTCTGAATTTTGGAAATTACATTTTCATCATTCCATGGAGGTGCAATCTCCAGTCTGTTGGGGCCCCAGCCGCCACTGATAAGAGGATGCAAGGAATGGAAAGAATAATGAAATTATGTTAGGCATTCGAGTGAAAATATTGGTACCTATCTGACAAAATTGATATTATTAGCTTTTTATGGATGACCTCTTCACATTACAAATGGTTTCAAGATCATGCAACAAATGGCAATTCACTATTCAACTAGGAACACGTTTACATTGGTTTTTACGTCGCTTCCAACGAGACGTGAGGCGTCTGATAGAATTATTTACATTCTAACACCTTATTTCATCATTCTCGTTCCGACCGCCGAGCCGAGCACTTCGGTATCAGCAGTCGCTTTCGTGAGCTCCGGAGAGGCCGTGCCATTATCACGGTCTACTCAGTCCAACAGTGTTTAGTAGAAGTCTAGTGCAAATCATTTAGTACTGTGTTTTTGTGCAGTGATTCATTCATATTTCATTTTCATCAAGTGCCATTATTGAAAACATAAACAGTGAAGCCTCCTCGGCAGGCCTTGGCCTCGGCCAAGCCGTAGCGCAATCAATGGCGTTACTCTATAACCCAGAGAGCGCCATGGAGACAAACTCCATTCATCAGAACGAAACTCAGCTCCCCGGCATCGATAGCATGGGACTACAACATCACAACGGTCATCTCAATCTGCTGTCCCATGAAGGAATTATAGGTGACACAGATGCATCATACCTTGACTTGGCCACGGGTGGCCTCCATCAGGTCAGTAACCAACCGCCGTGCAATGGCGCAGTGAATGTGTCTCCCAGCCAAAGTGAACTAGTGAGCAACCCTACCAACGGAAAAAGAGGTCACAATGACAGTGATTCGGATTCGAGCTCCCAACCAAATAAAAAATCCACTAGCAGCGAACAAGACCCATATTCAGTGCCAGTGAGTAACAGATTCGCTCCCCTAGAAAAACTAACCGAAAATGAAAAAAGATTCAGTTACGTAAATGAAAGTGCACCACAGAATAATGAAAACATTAGAATTCCACCCATCTATGTAAACAATGTGTCAAACATAACTGAGTTTAACAGAGAAATTAAAATGCAAATAACAAATCAATTCACAACAGACTACAACAATAGCCGAGCAAAACTAATGTTTAAAACAATAGCAGACTTTAGAAACGCCATAAAGCATTTAATAAATACAAAAAGACAGTTTCACACCTACAAAGATCCAGCCAATAAAAAGTTTTCAGTAATTTTCAAAAATCTTCATCCTTCTATAACATTGCAAGAAATTTACGAAGACCTCAAAACAAAGTGCACATCCCTAATCAGCGTAACCAGGCTTCACAAAAACAATATTCCAATACCGGTTGTAGCAGCAGAATTTGACGGTCACGAAAACATAGACTTAATCCTTCAAATTAAACAGATCTGTAACTTAAGTGTAAAACCTGAAAAAAGAAGAAGACCTAAGGGACCAATTCAGTGCTTACGATGTTTAGACTTTGGACACACAAAAAACAATTGTAACCACGCAATAGCTTGTATTTATTGTTCCGGAGATCATTATTCTGCAAAGTGCCCACAGAAAAATCTCCCTCCCATTTGTAAACTGTGTACGGGGACTCATAGAGCTGACCTTAGAACAGAAGAATGCGCTTATTACCAAAAAATCGTGGAACCCATATCCAAAAGAGGAGAAATAAATAACTCAAAAACTAGTAGTAGAAATAACCCGCCACCAAGGCTATCTTCACAAAACTTCCCTAACCTCCCCACAACTAACAATATCCCACATTTCACTTTCACTCCAATCTCGCCACCAAGACATACCGTACGTAACCAGCCCTATCAAAACACATCACAACACAATATGCAAGCTAATAATAACACTAATACGTTCATACACACATTAATAAATTCTATCTCTTCCTATATAATAAATCTTATTAACACCATCATCCCAACAATAATTAATAATGTACAAAACTCACTTTCATCATTTTTTATCAATAATAATGGCAGGACAACGCCATAAAGAAAAAATAAAACTATTAAACTGGAATGCCAATGGCATTAATAACAAAAAAACAGAATTAACACACTTTCTAAATGACAAAGCAATAAATATAGCTTGCATAACTGAAACTCACTTAAAGCCAAGTATCTCTTTCAGAATTCCGGGATACAATGTAATCAGAAATGACAGACAAAACCAAAACGGCGGTGGCGTATTAATACTAATTCAAAAATCTATCCCGTACATACAAACCAATCTTCCATATACTCCCGGACTAGAAACAGTATCAATCAAAGTCCCACTAAACAACAGGCTAATCAAAGTTATAGCAGCATACAAACCTCCCAAAATTAAAATAAATCATACAAATATAATAGCATTACTTCAACAAAACACCCCTATACTACTTATCGGTGATCTTAACGCTAAAAATACAAACTGGGGATGTAGAACCTCCAATACGGCAGGTCTAATGCTGCTAAAAACCATAAACGATCTAAAAATTCAATTAATAACACCACCAGAACAAACTCACTATCCACTAGACCCAAACAAGCATCCCGATATCCTAGATATAGCAATAACTAACACACAAATAAATTTTCACTCAGTTCCTCATTTCGAACTAGATTCAGATCACTTACCAGTCGTAATTTCAACACACCAAACCTCCCCCCCGCACATCCCCACCTATGCCCTTCACACACAAAACATCAACTGGTATAAATTTAAAAATATTATAAATAATCAAACTCCCCAATTTAAAAACTTAAAAACACCCATAGAAATAGAACAAGCAATAGCACAACTAAATAATATGATTATTAATACAATTCAGTCACTAAACAAGGACAGATCTCTTAACAGTAATAAACCCACAAACGACAAATTGCCTAAATCCATTTTGGACATAATAAACACCAAAAATAAAACAAGACGACTATGGTGTATCACCAGAACACCACAATTAAAAAAAGAATTTAATTTGCTAAATGTAATAACTAAAAAAGCAATAACTGACTACAATAATTCAAAATATAACAATCTAATCCAATCCCTCCATACAAATAATAATACACTTTGGCAGTTTACTAAAAAGATTTTAAAAAAGAAAACGCACATCCCACCATTGAGCACTCAATCAGGAAAAAAGTTCGCACCATTCGAAAAAGCAGAAGCACTGGCTTATCATTTCGAGCAAACCTTCACTCCAAACAATACCCCACCACATCCAGATCATAATAATATCATAAATCTAGCAACAACCCCAAGCTACAATGTTCCACACAAAATTAAGTTCATTTCCCCCACTGAAGTTAAAAACTTAATAAACAAACTCCCATTAAAAAAATCACCAGGACACGATAAAATAAGCAACATAATACTAAAAAATTTACCGACTCACACAATAGCCTACCTAAACAACATATATAATTCCATACTCAGAACAAGTTACTACCCAATAATCTGGAAAAATTCCAATATAATTCCCATAGCAAAGCCAAACAAAAATCAAAGTATTGTCGAAAACTATAGACCAATTAGCCTTCTTCCATCATTTTCAAAAATTCTTGAAAAACTAATACTCAAAAGATTAAATGCCCATCTGAGTAAAACCAAATCGATACCTATGCACCAATTTGGATTCACCAACAAAGTATCTACTTCACATCAGTTGCTTAGACTTTCCGAACACATTCACACAGCTTTCCAAGAGAAAAAACACACAATAGCCACATTCATTGACATATCCAAAGCATTTGACAGAGTATGGCACCCAGGATTGATATACAAACTCCAATCAATAGGGACACCCAACTATCTAATAAAAGTCATAAAAAACTTCATCACAGACAGAACTTTTACGGTAATGGTTGAAAACCATATCTCAAATCCGCGTAAAATAATAGCAGGACTGCCTCAAGGATCACCCTTATCGCCTACTCTTTTCAACCTTTATACAGCAGACATACCTACTACATCAGACACACACACAGCGCAATTCGCAGATGATACAGTAATTTACAAGTCCAGCTACTCAACCAACCTCATCAGAAACAAAATCCAACAACATTTAAATAAAATAGAAGACTGGTCCATTAAATGGAAAATAAAGCTTAACCCGACCAAATCAGCAACAAAAATCTTCTCACTCAGGCCATTCTCCACCCCCGCCCCACTCCATATAAATAATAACACAATCCCATGGATACCACAAAACGAAACTATCAAATACCTTGGACTAAATTTCGACACCAGACTAAATTGGAAATCCCACATAACCGAAAAGATAAAACTCACTAAAATAAAGTTAATCCAACTAAAGCCCTTACTCAATAATAAAAGTAAACTATCATTAAGCAATGCAATAGCCTTATATAAAACAATAATTAGACCGCTCATGCTATATGCGTGCCCAATATGGATAAATGCCTCACCAACAAACATAAATAGAATTCAAGTTATGCAAAACAAATTCCTCCGAATAGCAACAAATGCTCCCTGGTTCATATCAAATAGACAACTCCACAAAGAATTGAATCTACCACCTATTACCCATCACATAGCCCACCTCTCTAATAATTTCTTTTCAAATATAAACTCAATACCCCAAGCCGCCCACTATAATCTAGCATCTGTCAATTATTTCCCAACCCGTATCAAAAACAGATTCCCACTAGAAGCATTTTTAAATATTTTCTCCACACAGTAGCTAAAATAGTAGGTGCTCCATGAGTCCCCTACATCAATAAGTAGTTAGTTTAGTAAATAAGTTAGAATAAGAATAGTTTTAAGCCAACAAAATGCATATGAAAAAGTAATTAATTACTGAACTATGTAAATTTCAACAATAAGTAAATAAAGTATAAAAAAAAAAACCTTATTTCATAGACTATCCGAAGACGGAAGTTAAGTTTTTTCTCTGCTTACGCAAATACAAATAATTTTTCAATTATATATTAAGAAAAAGGTGTGAGAAAGTAACGATTGATTTGATGTGATGTGATATTCAATTTTCGTAAAAAAAACACTTTTTCTTGCTTTTCCCATCCCCATCATTATAAGTTATTGTGATAAATAAAAGTACTAAAGGAGCGAGAGTAGCAACATTTGAATAAAGACATTTTCACTCGTGAGGTTTTGTTGTTTGCATCTCTAAACAAACCATACATTTGATTTTTTATTTTGCTAACAAAATATAACACACCCATGGCTTTAATCTTACCTCAACTAGCCAAAGAGAGTGATCAATTACCGTAAACATACCGATATTGAAACTACATTTAGTATGTCTAGAAGCAAAACGAGGGGCTACCTCAACATTTCCTCAAAGACCCACCCATGGGAAACTGGACGAAAACCTGATCAAATCTTTGAACTAGAAGCTGAACTAATTATTTGTTACCAGAATATTTAGTATTTTTAAATGTATAAAGTTTAAATGTTAAATTATACTTAAAAATCATTGCTAAAATAAATATTTGTCTTTTTGACTATCATTAGAGCCACCAATGCTTATTGAAACAATTATGAAGCGGAAAATATTTTACATCAGACTGAAACTTGGGTACTGATTTTTGTTGATTAATGTCATTTCACAATGTATTGTAAATTAACGTACATGTATTGTACATGAACTTCTTTTAATGAGCAGATGTTACTTACACCTGATAAAAGTGATTCCTTCGGCATGTTTTGTAATTATAAATATTTCTATTGTATGAAAATATGTTTCCCCCTTAAGTCAGTTTTGACAAAAAATACAGAATTGTAAACAAGTAAGGAAGTAAATGTTAAGATTCTAAGTTCAATGAAGGGAGGGTTGAGGGAATCACGGGTATAGAATTTGCTTATTATTCTTACAGTTTTTTCTGCAATCTAAAAGCCTGAGTACTATAGGTAGTGCTTTACCAGAATAATATGCCACATTTCGGGTGGAAATGAACATTCGCAACGCAATAAGGCAGAATGGAGGCTGAATTTGAAAGGATTATGGATCGTAATATAATTAACTAAATTTTATATCTTGTTAATTATATTGATACATAAACCTCAGCCAATTCCAAATTGTTCATTTTCAATGTCATACGCGACTGCCTGAAATACAAAACTGCGTTGAAACCATTTTTCTTCGTTTACTACTAACTTGTTATTATGAAACCAATTTAAAAGATCTGAAATCCTACCACTTATTGTTTCTATTTTGCAAAGAATATTCGTGCCCTCAGCAAATAAATTTGTTAAAAATATTGAACCAACTTCAATAAATCACTAAATGACCTAAAACAATTTCATTTAACACTATACCTAGTTTTTATAACGGATAATCGTACAATTCTTTATTAAAATAAATATAGTATCCTAAACGTAAAATTACCGCTTGAATTTTGTACAATACTTACAATAATTTTGTAGTTAATACTAGTTGTGTCCTTAAAGAACAAATTCCGTTCCTAATGGACGAAGACATGCGTTACGAATAAATGAGAGATCTGGGCCTGAAGTCAAACCCTGTGGGACCCATGCTCAATTGGCAAAGAATGGGAAAGACGAGCAAATAATATTCTTTTGTGCCAGTACAGTATTTCTACCTTTCCGATCAATGTTTAAGATACGAGGATATCCAATCTGGGCAATACCATAAATTCCATACGAAAGTAATTTTAAAAGCAAAAAGTTATGTGTAATGTCAAACGTTTCCGAAAGTTGTAAAAATATTCCTAGAGGTCCTTAATTTTTATCAATTTATAAGCAACATCTTTAAGAAAAGTATTTTCCATATATATGGATTTTCTGCTGTTTAGTGTCTGAAAACTCTTCGTTTTTTCTGAGAAAAGTTTCCATTTCGGTGTAGAAAAGTATCTCTTATATTTTTGAGAAAATTGACTAAAATTGGGGCGATAATTGGAATTTTATTTTGAGTGTGAGAAATTAGCAAAGTGGAGCTGCTGTATAAATTTTCTAGTGTTTTTGATTTAGCTCTTGGGAAGAAATTTGATTTATTTACATATTTCAGCTGCTTTCAGTGTGGCATTCAGTGAGAAACCGAAGAGTGTTTATTATCAGAGAAGAAACACTAAGTTAACTTCTTCGACCTCGCGACTCCATTACTCTGTTTTCAACACAAAATTTACAATTTAATTACATTTCAATCAATATGAGGCAAATGTTAGATACTTTATTGATAAAAGATATTGCATTGCAGTTTCAAATGATGCGGTAAGCAAAAATCGACTAAATCGTCCTGACTTAATTACTAAGTCACTAATGATTCATTGTGAAGTTTATTTAACGTACTTTACGTAACGTACTTAACGTAACGTAAAAGCGTCGAAAGTACTTATTGAAATTAACATTTCCGAAAATAATGTTAACGACATGGTATAGACAAATGACCTGACAAATAACGGGGTATAGAGCTCTTTTTAAGTTCGCTCATGGAGATGAGAAAGGAAAAACAGACAGGTACTAAAAGCCTGTTATGTTTTAGTATCTCCTGTTTCTAGACATGACTTCACTCATGTTTGTACCGTGACATAAAATTATTGACAGTCTTTTATTGATGACCGACATAAAAGTGACCATTGCTGAAGATGTGAAATATAACGTCATCAAACCGAAACGAATCGACTCGAAATATCATCCTGCGGAAATTAGCTCATATTCCAACTCTTCAAAACGACACGTCATTCAAAATGCACACGTCTCAAAGGCAAGGTTTATAGAAAGTAAATAAGGATAGAAGTATTCGGAAATGTCAAATATTACGTCAACATTTTATCAACATTCCAATTAGCTTGGAACATTTCAATTCCTTTTTCTCTTTTTCATAACGCTAGTAAAAGACACAGTCAATTCACTACTGTATGTGGAGGGAAATATCCAACAACTGATTAATTAAAACAGAAAATATGAATACCTGTCGATCTTACTTTTCAAACACCGTACGCATTCAGTGGATGCAATGCAAGTTACAATGAGTAAATCTCTATGAGAGAATACAGATAATCAAAACTGATTGTAAATTATTTTTTAATGAAAAGTAGATTCTAAAAATGGTTGAAATTAGTTAAGTACACGGGGAGAACTAAAAGGAAAATTCCGGAACTTTGTATGGCACAAAATTTAATTTTAAAATACGTTTTTCATTTTATTAATTATTGAATTAACATTTTATGAAAGAAAAAGAAAATAGGGGGTGTTAAAATATTTTATATTACATTAATTTTCAATCTACGCAAGAAAGTGGATGAAATTGAATTGAACTTGTGAAAAAGTTTGTAACAGACCTCTCCGAGTAGTCAATACCTTCGTTTGAAAGTTTCTGGATTCGAGATCCCCCACGGACATCGGTGTTTGTTTCTTGGTTTTCTCTGTGTAGTGTTACGCTGAGCCTTGCGCCCTGCTGATACATTTCAAAGGAGCTTGAGGAATGTTATTCGAGATTTAGTATTAAAATCTCAGTATACAAATACACTAGTTTACTTGCGATTATACTGCGATTTTTCTAACTTTTCCCTCAAGGCTCGTCTTCACAATGGAATATGTCACGGTATTTCGCAACGTTCTCGACGTCTCGACGTTCGCGACGTCTTTGTTTGTATTTTTGGGCTAATGGACGGATTACTTGGACGAAATTTAAGGAAAATATTGCATCGGTTTTCGTACATTCGGTTTCTAGCGAACTTTTTTGAACGAATTTATCACGAAAATCTAGTTTCCACTGTACACTCCTTTGAGGAGTATAGTTGACTTTGGATTGTCACAAGAGCTAAGAAAAATTGCAGTTAATTCCAAGTTTGTCCTTGAATCAGACAAGATCTCTTGAAGTCAAATATTGTCACTAGTTTTATATGTAGCAAGTTCACACCAATGACCTTTCCAATAACGACCCCTTCCAAAGCACACTGTATAAGCGTAGGCTCAATGGATGAGAGTCCCTAAGTTATTCAGCTCTTTTAAAATTTTTGTTAAAAATATGTTCGTCAAGTATATCTCTTCATTCCGTCGGTACCTTTAGTTTTTTCATGCGCTTTCCGACAGGTGTCTGTCAAGTCCGTGAATGTGGTATGCCGAGAAACATCCTAGTGACGGCTTCGCTTCGTAACAGAGGTCATTCAACTCTCATTATGTCCTGTGTGCAAGATGCGAGGTTTCGGCCGATGGTGATGTGACGCTGTCACATCTCTGACTTCTTATTGGCTGCTGCTGTATCCCCCCTCCCAAAGCCTCGCCATCGCTTCCTTTTAGTACGTCTTCTTTCAGCACAAGGTCTGCGAGGGAATCCTAATGGTCACGTGCAAATACAGTGGACTCCACAGCTGGTTGGAGGGCTCTTGACCAACACTACACACGCACGCATGTTTGCCAACAGTCCCGATCCAGAACGGGATTTATGAAACGTAGGTTATCAGTACTGACAAGGGACTCTTACGCGACTTGTAATAGTCTTTTGAAGTCAGATTTTCACGTGTATTTTGAGTTATTCTTGAAACTGCGTTATAAAGTATAACACGTACTTCTACAAATAAATATCATAATTTTGAAATTGTAACACGAAAATTAGAATCCAACAAATTTCGTACGAAAAGATGCGATATTGCGAACACGTGGTTAGCAGAAGTCGATGAGTCCACAAAACTCACAATGTCTTATGAAAGGTTTTTAATACTCTATTTAGTTCTCAAGTACGCTAGAAGATAACGGGAAATTGACCTCTAATAAAACAATTAGGTACATAGTTCATATTCCAACGTACTTTTGTACATTATTGTTTGGTGTATTATTGTCAGAGCAAGCAATGCAAAATTAGCAATTTTTAAAGAATGTGCAGTAGGTATACACATCGCAATATGGAATACATAAACATACAGCACGATGTCGATTAGGTACCTTAATTGGTCTACATTTAATTTTGTAATTTAACTGATCGCATCCCGTGCTCACTGCTCACAACACTGAAGCGCTCTCCTCACTGTCAGGAATGCGATATCGATGTCGATGTTTTCAAAACTCCGATATTTCTATAAAAGCACAGGGGAGTTTTTGCCACCTCGAACGTTAGGCACTATCGACCTTCTGCGCATGCGCAGATGAACTAAAGTGATGCGAAACTTAGAACTGCGCATGAGCAGAATATCGATAGTCCTTACCGTTCGAGGAGGCAAAAACTCCCTATAGATGTTTTAAATATCGATGTAATGAATAAGATATTTTTGAACATCGATGTTTTGTGCTCCATGTTTTTATGTTTCCGATGTTTTGTTCTTGGATGATAAATTCTGTTTGTGTTCAAACCAAACGAACGCGATTTGTACTACTTTCAGCGAGCAGGCCATCCCTCGGCCGAGATGCAAATATGCCTAATGTCCTAGTATTTCCTTCGTCTTTAATCCTATCTTGCTCAAGGAGAGGAGTTTTATAACTTAATTTTGAGTTAAATTTTAATTGTAAATTAGTATACACGACCACTGTCAAAATAAATTTTGTTACGCACGACTTTAATATTGGAGTTTAGTAGACCTGTTTTAAAACTTCAATGTTTAAAAACATAGATTGTCTTTGGTCGATGTATTATTAACAGGGAGCGGATTTATATGATTTCGCAAATTTTTGTCTGTTGCTTCAATGCATAGCTAAGTGAAATTGTTTGAAATTTGGTTAGAATATGATGCTACATAGATTAAAATGTTAATGAATGTTTGAGCATATATGCTGATGCGTCTATTCGTTTAATTATAGGCGCATATTTTGCATATTTCGTTAAAATAGATATCTATTTGACATACAAAACATGGCGGGTTGAATGGTTGACGGCGAACGTCAAGGAGGTGTACGTGAAGCTGGAACATGTGCGGTTGTTTTGGCGTTGCTATGGTGCGCGTTCAGTTTGTTGATAACAATTCAGCAGACACTGGGGGCGGTAATTTAGGAGTACTTCTTGACCAAAAACTAACGTGGAAATATCATATTAAAGAAATAGCCAATAAAACATACGTGAAAATTGCAAAACTTTATCCACTTATAAATAACCACTCAAGACTAAGCATAGAAAATGGGATAACTATATTCAAATCCATTATCAGGCCATCGCTTACTTACGCCTGCCCAGTCTGGGGTGGAGTCGCAAAAAGTAACTTGGAGAAAATTCAAGTAGTTCAAAACAAATTTTTAAGACGCATAATTAAAGCACCATGGTACGTGTCAAATAGACAAATTAGAAACGAGTTTAACATAGAAAATATAACTACTTACATTAGTAAACTATCAGTAAAATTTTTTGAAGCACTACCAAAAGCAGAATGCGTTAAAAACTTCAATCTAGAACGATCAGCAGAAGACATAAAAATGATTTCAAGGTTCCCCAAGGATAAACTACGGCCGCCATAAACGTTCAAATAAGAAAGCAAATTGAATAAAAAAAAACGTATTAAACTTACAGACACAACATTCAATGATAGAATGCTACAAATTCAAAATGAAGTTAAAAAAAAATTCAAACACTAAATCGTAACAAAGTGAGAGGGAGCTTCAACTAAATGAACTCCCCGCCTGCCTATGTCCTAACCCTGTTCTAGTGTTAAGTAATTAAAATCTCTGTAAAATCAATGGATTGAACAGACAGAAAATAAAGCTGTTAAAAAAATGCGGGATCGTGTGGCGATTGCTTACTTGTGGTATGTTGGATGACCATTGCGCGAGAAATTGTGATTAATTCGTTCTTGTGGAAATGTGAATTGGAGGGACTCGGGCTGTTGAAGAGGAGCGAAGCGGATGGCCCCGGAAGACGTGGCGGATGCCTGTTCTGGGAAGTGCCGTTCCACTGCAACCGGGAGAGCTCTGGTATGGTGGATGTGAACTGAATAATGGGTCATGAGCAAATGATACGTTTTGAATAGAAGGTTAATAAAGGAAAGATGGTTCTCAGGAAGTAACGAGGGAGGTACTGAATCTCAAATAAATATGTTATCTGTTTCCATGAAATCCCGTGGGTTATTATTGTGCAATCTAGCACGTTAGTTGTGCAATAGGTATAGAATTACGTTCAGATTTCGTGCTTCTCCGTACGGAGGGCGGATCCAGTGGCAATTTTGCTGATAGCAGGAGAGTGAATTGTTACTGAGCAGGAACCCACAGGTGGGCTGAGCTAGCACGGTAACGGGCTAGTTGATATTGGTTCCGTTAAGTACTTGGAGTTGTTTCCTGGCGCCCAAATTCTCATGGTAATTTGTTTGATAAAACTTGTTTTCATTTTTTAGTTAGTTACAAAAAACATTACAATATGAAACAATTAATTTTAATCTTTTCATAGAATCGTTTCATCTTTTCGTAGAATCTATTTGTGAACGTTCATTGATTCGAAAGCATGTCACAGTTTGTGTTGTTTTTGTTTTTTATAGATGATAAAATATTTGTGTAAATGTAGGATGTTTCTTGGTACCATATTTTTTAAATCAGTCAGAAGAAATACAACAAGACATACAAAATACTTCACTAAGGTGAATATTTACTACAATTGCTTCTCTCGCGAAGTAGGGTGGATTATATTATGTTTACGAAAAAATGTATAATTTAATTCAAAGCATGCTTCTTCTCAACTTTATCAAAAAAGATTTAAACAGGAAATGAAGTATTGTTCCATATCGAAGTGCAGATTTCAGGATTTTTATACCATAAATGCATATTTTTAAAAGCATATTTCAAGATATTGTAGCACATACAAATCCTCTCCCTAATAATTAACACCGATGTTTTAGCTTGAACATCGATGGTTTGCTGCATCCTGACCGTATGTTGTGTGGCCATGACTGGTGGCGGAGGGCGGCGCCTGAAACATGGCGACGGAATTTGACACCGCGTGGCGCACCCGCGGGTGTGCACAGCGCGAAGAATGAGAAACAGTTTTCTGCGGGCATTAACACTGCTCTCGCGGAAGGCAGCACACATGCAAATGATGTAGGTGAGGCAGGCAGTTCAACGTTCTGCGGTCGTAGGCTTCTGTATTCTCGTCTCCAATCGGAAAAAAGTGCACCGCAAATGATGTACTGTACGGGCACGCACACTATTGTATAATTCTTAATATAGAGTTTTTTAATGTGCAATATTTTGCTGTACGTATATCACCACTATCGATGTTTTTAAAAGGGTACTCCCGGGTAAGATGTTAAAAATTTCCCCTCAACCAAATGACATATGAGTAGTTACACTATAATTCTAACATAAAATAATATTTTTGAAAGGTTTCTTAGACCCCGTCCCACCACCCACACTCCTCTGCAGCAAAAAAACGTGTTTTTTTAATTTTCAATTTTTTTTCGACACTTCAATACGATTTTATCCGACTGAAAAAATATGATAAATAAGAAAGCAATTTATACTAATAGAAAAATGTTTTTGATATTTTCTCAGTACCGTTTAGGTAGAGCCTGAATATCCTACCGCGCGGAAAGGGGAAGGCGGCAGAGAAGCTGAACGCCCCCGTGCGAACACAGAGCGCAGCAACTTCCTTCAATACAATGTTTATAGAGTAAACCCTCGTTAACACGAACTCGCTTAACACGAATTTTGCCGCAACAGGAACAAAACTTCGGTCTCGTCAAGGGATTACGGTAATATGGGCATTTATAATACTCGGATAACACGAACTCTGTTTCGGTCTCTTGGAATTCGTGTTAAAGAGTATTTACTCTATTAGCATTGTATTAGAACAAAATTGATACGTAACTTGAAAATGACCACTTTAGAAGGCGCTACCGGTACCGCTTCTTTTACGGTCCAATATGCAAAAATCAAAACTGAGAATATCTGCTGTTACAACCCCTGGTCCGTAACTCTAGACACGTAGGGGAAGGGACAGATCTGCAGGACCTTAGAGAAATAGCCGTGTGCGCTGACAAGAACGTCGAAGGAGGGTACAGGCGGAGTATAAATAGAACAACGGTTGAGGAAGTACGCAATTATGCAAAGTTACTCGAGCAGTTTTGTTCGATAACAAATTTACATCTTGAGTACACGAATACATAAGGCACCATGATATTTGAATTCGTTTATGTTCTGTATGTATGGGATTTAATTTTATAAATAACTATTTCACATTTGAAAAAAGCTTTATTTTCCATAGAACAAGAATAATCTGTAAGAAATTTCAATGGTCACGTTATCCAATAGGTAACAAAAATAGTCAGGTTTATTTTGCAATACAATGTCCGCAATCCGAAATTGAAGTTCGTAATTTGATGCCTATGACGTAATATTCTTAAAATAGGAGCAGAGCAATTCGCTTCTCAAAACCAGAGTTAGTCCCGACACCCGAGCGAACTCATGTGAGCAGTTTTGTAAACGCACGGAAAGTGCAATGCACGTCCACACCACTGTAGTGTGACCATTCCTACCCTTTCCGGGGATCTATGGCGAGTCCTGCAACATCGAAAGAAAAAACAAGGGTCAGTATGATTAGCCAGCCGGCGTACGCATTGCGTTTGTAGAAATACAAGGTTTATGTTTCAAGTCTCATTGGGCTGCTTCATTTTCCTTGCTCCTTCTTCTTCTTCTGACGCACTACGTTCCTTTAAGCCTTGGCGTCTCGAACGATCAATGGCCATTCACTTCTTTCTTTTGCCTTTCTTCTCCACCCCCTCGCTCCCATTAATCTCAAATCCATCTCTACATCATCCAGCCATCTCAAAACTTCCTTTCTTTCTTTCTTCCTTCGGGTTCTTTACAGAATATATTTTTGGGGATTCTTTCTTCTTCCATTCGTAATAGATATCCGAGCTCTTGTAGTCATCTGACCTTAATTTCTGCAACGATGTTTGTTGTTTTATACATATTGGCCAGTTCTAAATTACTTTCCTTACTTCAGTGAGTGCATAAGTCGTTTATACTTCGCCCGTTGGTTGAGTTTGTTTCAAGCTATCTCGGAAATGTGGCTTCCGAGTCGGCTGCTTTTTCGAAAAATTTAGTTGCAATATTTTTTATGAGATCAATGAGTAGTGGAGTCGCGCTGGTCGCTTATCAACTGTTCCTCGCGAGGGGAGGCCAGGCCAGGATCTTTTAACTCCAATATATACTGCGATTTTCGTAACTTTGCCCATGACAGGAATCAGCTATTGACGGTTTCATCCAATCGGGAGCTTGAACGTCACCAAAGTGACGTCACTGTCGCGAAATATAAGCTCCCGATTGGACGGTAGTAAGACAGCTAATTCCTTTCAGGGGCAAAGTTACGAAAATCGCAGTATAACGTGGTGGAGACCATTACAGTGGCGCGCTCTCCTATTACCTTACGTCAGGAACTCAAATACGAACTGCTGCTAACGATATGTGGCTGCTGCTTGGGTTCGCGAGACACAAGCAGGAGCGTATTATTAGAAAAGATAGCATCGATATTCGCGCTTTCTTCAGCGGTTTCTTATGTGTAAATATTATGAATAATTCAACATTTAGAAGACACTTTTCGTATTTCTCACAATTTAGCAAATTTTATGTTGCGGATCTTGGCGACCCTGTACCCGGCGACTGTAGCGCCTCCTATAGTGGCACCCTCCAGCTTAGTCCCCGGTTTTGATGGAGAGTTGCAAGGCCCTGGGCCAGGCTGCTTCCGTCCAGCGGGCACGGGGTGGCGGGCGCTGGGACGAATGGCCGGAGCGACCGCTACGGTGCTGCCCCCAGCGGCCGCCCCCGGCATTTGCGCGTGGGTGGCGCCTGCGGTGGCGTTCCGTGGCATTCGGTGGCCATTCCCCTGACGAAAATACTAGAGGTATGTTGCTCGTTTTCCGCGGTTTCTTTGGCCAACATCAGACGAACGAGTGAGCAGCAACTTAAAATCGGCCACGGACAGCGCGCAATCTTTCCTCTCTCATACCTACAGTATCTAACGTTCTTATTCATACATTCAGAGTTAGCAACAAAAAGTTATAATATCTCGCCGCAAAATATTTTAAAATAATGTCTGACGGATGTAAAATAAATCTCTTCGGGTAAGATGGGATATGTCGGGTATGGAGGAAGCCAAATGCATGCGATTGTTTCATGAATACAATTCCCACGGTGAAGTATGGTGGTGGATCAGTTTTGTTATGGAGTTTTATGTCTTCTAAGGGGGTTGGTACGATCTAATTCACTGATGGAATTATGGATACCAACGTTTATCTCGACAATTTGAAAACAATGTAAAACAAAGTGCTGATAAAATTGGCTGGCCATCTTTTACCGTTTTCAGCAGAACTATGACAGTAAGCACAAGGCCCGACTCCATATGCCATGGTTAATATGGAACGTGCAAAAAGACTCCAAAAAGCACCTCAAAGCTCAGACTTAAGTCCCATTGAGCATTTGTGGTCATTTTTCAAGAGAATTTTATAAAACCGGCGAGAAAAACAAAGAAGAATTAAAACGTCTTGTAGTAGTAGAATGGAAGAAAATAAAACCCACAATTTGGAAGAACTTTATTCTTTCCATGAAGAGTCGATGCCTAGCTATGTTATAAGCCAAGAAATATGCAACAAAATACTGAAACCAGAGTCCACTTTCCTTTATTCGTTTTTATTTTCTATTATTATGTCTAGTGTATGAATGCCAAAGTTGCGCGAAACTGAATAGTACTGTATTTTTTATTTTCTTTAATAATGTACTAACTGATTCTAATACAGAACCTATGTTTTCCAGTTTGTAATGAGATTGTTATTAATTTTACAACGACTGCTTTTGAAAAAAAACTCTATTTTGACGTAAATTATTAGATATTACCTTGTAAAAGCAATGTGTACCAATACGAATGTCAGATACTGTATGCCTTTCCCTTCCCTTACACACGCGCACATACACGCGTCAGCGTATATTCACTTCACAACCGCACGTGACGAGAGACCTGTCGGGAGCCTGGAGCTTGCCCCGTTTGTGGAGGTACCATGAGAACAGAAACCCTGCAAGCCTTTTTGAAAGTGGCGCCACGTTCCAGCAATGAGGAAATAACGCTCTCTCCCGGGACAAAACATGCACTTCACTTACGGTACTAATAATCATAGAACTTGACACGCGCGGTGACATAAAATAAACTACAAATTTAGCACAAATCGCTACGCGACCACTCACCACGAGCTGGAATAAGACTCCAGAAATGTTCGGAGAGGGCCGAAACTAGACAATGACATCAGACTTCTTAATAAAATTATTGAATCGGAAGCAGCGTCTGGATTATTGAATTTCTGTGCGAGACACAACGAGTTCATGTTGATGACTATTTAACCGACGATGTTTATGTGACGTCCGCCGTCCCTCAGCGAAGCGTTTTAGTATCGCTCCTTATTATTGAATATATTATGATATCGGTACCGAAATTCCATCACAATCAAACTTTTCGCGGACGACTTCATCGTCAATCGAAAAATTGACGACAAATTCGACAATGATCATAAATAAATACGCATTCAAGAATTGCCGAAAACGTCTCAGGGAAACGGAATAAAAATATATCCAGATAAAAGCAAAACAATTAGTTGGACGAAGGCTCGAACAAAAAAATCATGCTACAATAAAACGGGCAGAAATAAATTTCCTGAGGCTCGTAGCTTTAATAATAATTTGATGGGATAAAATACACATCATCTTATAAATATGATCATGTAAAAATCAGTATTAATATATTTCTTCATATTATTGTTTTGGGTGAATTGTTGAGCAAGGGGAAAACTTTGCTTCATAGATTTGCTGCCCCAAAGCGTTTTATTACGCACTGATGATGGATTAGTTGGTTGTTGTTTTCTTCAATTTTGACATATTGCCGATATATCTCATCACCCATTTTCTACAAATTTCAGTTGCAGTATTATGACTACGAAGAAGTCATAAATCGGAGAGTGGGAAAATATCACCGAAGTAAGAATTCACGTCTAAAATAAACTGAATTGGCCCTGAAATATTTTTACATGTAAGAATGGAACGATATGAGTAACGTAGTGTTCGGAAGGAGATCAAAGGGAGAAGAGTCTGTAATAAGCATTTACATGTGCGTGACGCCAGGCGCACGCCACGAAAACATCAAAGCAGCGCGAGGAGAGAAGGAGGAGAGGAGGGAGGGACCAGAGAGGGGCCTCCGGGGTTGCGAGAGCTGCGGTCGCAAATCCAATGGCGGCGGCGGCTGCGGTCGGGGCCAATGCTGCGGATACTGATGGCGGCTGTAGCGGTGGCGGAGGAGCAGAAAGAGGTGGAGATGTTGGGCGAGGATCGTGATGAGGGTGAGGACGACGGGGAGGACGTGGCTGAGAAGGAGGAGGTGAACAGGGAGCTGGTGAGTCTTGGCTGCGGAGGTGGAGGTGGAGGCGAAGGCGGATGCATACACGAACACGCCGCCACCGAAGAGGCAGCAGCCGTAGAGTTTGAAACCAAAGCAAATGCGGAGATGGCGGTGGAGGTGGATGTGAAGGCAGAGATGGAGTTGGAGGTAGAGGCGGAAGAGAAGGAGGAGGTGAAGGTGAAGGTGGAAGAGGGAAGGTCAAGATGAAGATGGAAGCGGAGCTTGAAGTGAAAATCTAGTGGAGGTGGAAGTGAAAATCTAATGGAGGTAGAAGTGAAAATCTAAGTGAAGATCTAAGTGGATGATGTAAGTGGAGGTGTAAGCTTAAATCTAAGTGGAGGCATAAGTGGAGATCTAAGTGGACACGCAAGTGGAGGTGTAAGTGGAAGAGTAAGTGAAGGTGGAAGTGAAGGTGGAAGTGGAGGTGGAAGTGAAGGTGGAAGTGAAGGTGGAAGTGGAGGTGGAAGTGGAGGTGGAAGTGGAAATCGAAGGGGATAAGTAAGTGTAGGTGGAAGTAAAAGTGTAGTCGGTAGGGGAGGTGGAGGGGAACGTGGAGGCAGAGGCAGAGGTGAAGGTGGAGGTGGAGATAGAGGCGAAGGAGGCGGAGGCGGAGGTGGAGGGGGCCAAGTCTCGCACACCACGCGAAGGTCTGTGTCACTTGTCAGCTTTAACGTACAGGCTCCCCGCGTCCATGCAAACGCGGCAGGGCGCGGCGCGGCGTGTCGCGTGAAGCATGCGGCACCGGACCTCAAGGAGAAAGCACGCGTTGCCTGCAGAAGGCAATTCTTTTCGTCCGTGGCACCATCGTTTTCAAACCAATGTTCTCTTTAGCATTCCTGCGTTGAATTGCGTTTTTCAAACTGTGTGAGACAGATTAAGAAAACACTTTCAAAGATAAAAATGCTGATTAAGCAAACATCTTAGCCAAGATTTTAGTATACATTGTTATGGGAATATGCAATATATATATTTATATATATATATATATATATTTATATATATATACACACTATATCCACTATATCCACATATATAGACAGTCTCGTTTATTTATTAGCGTTAATTCATATTGTAGGACTTCCGTACGGTATAACAAAGGAGCCGACGTATACGTCGTCGCGGGATTTCGCCTTTCAGCAGGAGAGAAACACTGTCACCTCCAGACTAAACCGGGAGAGGCCGGGAGAGAAATCCCGGTCCTCCAGGAAATGGGGGTTGGGATCATCCCAACTAACTGTTCCCTATAGTTTGCTATCAGCCTAGCAACCTGTTCCCAATAGAAGATATAGACTGCTTTCAAAGCTCAGTAGTTCTTCCACATTATGTTGCAATTCTGAGTTTAAAGTAAGTCACTCTTTTTGCGGCACTCGATAAATGATCTATCCATTGTTCCAAATAATACTCTTTTCAGCTCTAAAAATAGATCGTATATAAAACGGCTTCAAAAAGTAAAATTGCCTGAAGCTTATTAGAAATGATCTAAAAATGTGAATGTTATGTATTATTACCAGAATATTTAAAGAAGTGAATTAATCTTCATATTTTATTAATGGTTTGGACACATTTTATGAGTAATCTTGTGGAGGGTTGGAGCATGAAATATTACTGACATTTATTATTCTCTTGAGATGTTTCTAGAAGTGTCACTGAGATTACATGTCATTGTTACGACCACACACAAATGTTTAGGTCAGGGGCATTTCGAACATTCATCATCTTCTGAAAGCCCAGAAAAACGGGAAAGTACGTTATATGCCAAAGTACATTGTAGGCAATAAAAAATCTCATTCAAAGACCTCCTAGTGTTTTGTTTTTCAAATACGTCTCCCGAGATTAGTTTTTAAAAGTTCGAAATGAACCAGTGTCAAATGATTCTGAGAGAAATAGAAAATAGTGATCAAAATGGAAGAAAATATCGCCATAAATGAACACAATTTGGTTACAAGATAACAAAAAATACATTAAGAACCTTAAAAATGTTATTTTTATTCCAGTAATCGACGGTTCCAGTAATCGAAGATTCGGAAACGACTCATTTTGTAGAATGTTGCTTAAAAACCGTAACTTGGGGCCCACCTGTCTCAGCAAACACTTCTTCCCCCCTAGTCCTCAACGTGTCCCCATAAGTCCCAACCTGTCTTCCAAAACTCATGTCCTCACAATACACGTCTGTACAAAAGAAAGGCACACTGAAATGTGGTTGCAAGGACCTATGACGCATTGTTTCCGAATGGTATGCAATTGTGTGTTGCATTATTTTTACCAATGTCATGGACGTAATCTGTAAACTTAATTTTTTCGTCTTAAATCTGTTTGATGCAGGACGGGCAAGATATTCTCTCCCCAGCATGTGCACGTTTACAGGTTTTTTCGATGGTATCTTGCACTTGTCTTCTATTCTCAGCATAGTACGTAGAGGATAAGAAATGCTGTCTCTAACAGCCTACATTGTTTAAAAGGAAGCACCCTTACAAGCTCAATTCGAATGGACAAGGGTTCGAGTCTCACATAGGACGAGGCTATTTTTGCACGTTAAATTTACATTTCATAATCAACCATATAACTCCTATAATTTCGACTAGGGCTGTCAATGACAGTATTACCGGAGAGGTCTAGTATTCGCTATTCAACGTGTTTTCCGATAAGTTTCAAGAAACATACAAAAATGGCCCTACGTGTATTCAACATGTAGTTTCCCCGTCGGTGATGCTCCAGGAACCAGTTTCCTTAGCAACCGCCTACAGAAGCTGTTTCCTCTTGGCCCGTGTGTCGCAACCTTCATTGTCTTCACAGGACTTCTAAATGAGGAAAGTTCCTTCATGCATATGAGTTCTAGAATCGCCTTTCCAACATAACGGAAAACGATGAGAATGACTCGCCCAGTCGGAACTTTACTACAGTGCCTGGTAATCAAGAAGATGGCGCAGGCCTGGCGTTCTGGAAAACTTACGCATCACCTTCCGCGTGTCGGACAGCGAGTCGCCGGAATATCCCGACTTCATGCAGAAGCTTCTCCTTCCTCCCTTTCTTTCTTTCATTCTCCTTCTTGGACAACCTGAACTGTAAATAGTATCACAATGAATATCCAAACCAAGACCCTTTGATCCGAAGCAGTTAAGATCTCTTAAATCAAACTAATTTCCTTAGCGGTCTTATTACAATTCTCCTTTCTTTCTTTCTCTCTCTCTTTCTTTCTTTCTTCTTTCTTTCTTTCTTTCTCTCTTTCTTTCTTTCTTTCTTTATTTCTCCTTCTTGGACAATCTGGACTGTGAATGTTATCACAATGGATTTTCAAACCATCATCCTTTTAACCGAAGCAGTTAAAATTCCTTAAATCAGAGCTGTTAAACGGAACACGTAGTACGTGCTCGGAGCGCGCTTGCGCTCTGCTAGGTCAGGCTATGCCCGCGACCAAAGGGAGTCCGCGCTACGATTTCTCAGGGATACACAGAAGGCAGTCGTGGCGGGATGCAATAAGACGTAAATATAACAAGTTTCAGTCCGAAAGGGCTCTTGTGTAGTGCAAAATGTTCATCAACTTGTGCTATCCAAATGATTTTTAAAACGTTTGTAATATTTTTTTTTAAATTTTGGGAAAGTTTTCATAAATGCAATTTTGTATTAGGTAAAACTGTTTTAAAATTAGTGTATTTTAATATTGCATGATGTATCCGATTTTACATACTTATTTACATATTTACATATTTTGACTGTTTTCATTACAAATTTATGTACGTTTTTTGACTTTTTATTCTACATATTTTTCCGGTCTCTATTCATTATTATTATTCTATAATTGTTAAGTGCTTTTATTACGTGCATTTTCACACGAAATGTATGCACATCGTATTTCTTTAAATATTTATTTTCATTAATAGTGTCAGTGCTTTTCTGCAATAATTATATATAATATTTATCTTGATTTAGTATACATTTTGGTTTATATTTATTTTCTTACAAATATTAATTAGAGTTAATAGTTCTCTTATATTGCATTCTCTAGCACTAAGTAGAAACGTGCGTTAATGTTTCCTTGGTGTGATGATCAACGCTTGTATAACTGGCATTTCTGTCAATTTCCATTAAAAGTCCGTAAAAATTAATAAATGTCTAAAGAATGAAAGACGGATGTTGTCTGGTATCGAAAAAATGTTTTATTTTAAAGCTAAAAGAACTTTTTCGATGGCTTGGCTATCATCCTCAGAGCTATCTGAAAAAACATACAAAATTTTGAAAAGAAGGTTGTATAAATTATTTACAAAAATAAGTTATACTAATAGTTACACAGTTATAAATAATAAATGTCTCTTTATAATCCACCAAACAGTGTGCTTGACCCAACTCGCTGCATTCGCACAAAGTTTTCTCACCCCTGCTCCCCGCCTGTGACACGAGTGACTTCGCTACGTTGATATTGCCGCGTGCCCCCCAAACCTTTGCGAAGTCTATACGCGTGCTTGTTCTTCTGACGATCCTGCCTTAAATCATAGTTTTCTTCATAGACTTCAACATTCGCGAGTGCGTCTTTCAGTCGTTCATTTTCATTTAACTTGATCATTTCATTTAACTTTATCACACATTTATTTTAACTTTATCGTTTATTCTCATTAACTTTGTCGTACATTTCATTTCCTTTGCCAGCGTTATTTAGGAACCGAACTGGGAAACTTGACAGACAGCGGAACTCGAAGTATCACTTTCGACAAAAATCTCAAATTTGAAATGTCAATTTACATTAATAGAAAAACAAAATGGTACTATAATACAATTAAGTTGCGTCAAGTGGGAGGTAAGGATCTTGACCACACGCACACAAACGTAAGTCAGGATCTGTGCATCTCTCATTGCAATGATTTCAATGAAGAGTAGCATCGGGAAATAATCAGCAAAGAAAAGCCCCTCGAACGTAATGATGAACTAACGGAAAAGAAACGTCTTGGAGAGAAATAAAAGCAGCAACTCTTCCATATTTGGATATTAGAATGAGGAGGATGGTGATGAAACAAAAACTAACCAAATCCTATATCCAATCATTTTCAACTTCGAAATAAGTTTCAAAAATTGCTTTATTTCTTCTCTTTGAATATTAATTGTGGATTCTGTTTGTACTAGCGCCTACTCAGTTCTACTGCAATTGTTTATCATTTCTTCTTTATTTTTTAAACAGTTTTCGATATCCAGGAACCTAACTCACGTTTTTTTCATTAAAAGATAGACTCAACATTCGCGGATTTACATTCGCGGTGCTTTTCAGGAACCTAACCCTCGCGAATGCTGAAGGATTACTGAATTGGAAACAGTGTGGTTAGATAACAAATTAAGCAATTGGACTCCGCGCGGTTGTGATGAAGGTGTGACGTCACGTACGTTCGACGTATTTCCCCGTTACCAAATACACGTGTGGTCCGCTAGAATATGCACTTTGGTGATGATTATCTCTCTAAATAACTACTACGGAATTCCGCTGTACCAAGAAATGCCGCTTCAAGAATTTTGGAAAGGATTTCCATTTATGGTCCACTTCGTAGTACTTCCTTTTAAGAATCTCAAGCAGCTGATTGAAGTAGGAGAGACCGGAGCATCATGGGCCATGGGGTACGATGAGTCACTGAATGTTTGCTGATATCCAGGATGGTTAGGTTGGCTAAACTGATCATGATTCAATGTTACATTATGGCCATACTTATTATCCATGCGGCAATGATCTGACTTCATTATCTAAGGAAGCGTGAATGACATTTCCCTTTCGAAGTAAATTACTGGCAACGGGTATTTGTTTTAATATTATTTCTCGTCATTTTAATACTGGTATTAAAGTTGAAGATTTCAGTTCCCTGAAGTTTTTATCACCTTCCTGCATTGCAGATAAGTTACGGTAACTATTTTTTTAGGTTTTATCTGACCATTTTGAAAATGATGAACTACAGGGGCAAAATGCAGTAGGTGATGAGGGGAAACCATGGGTCATATGCTGCAATGCTTTTTCACACCTTTACCAGATACGGTATGAACATAGAAGAGAAAAGCTACTAAAGGGATACACGAGGAAACATTTATGACGAGACAATTAATTTGGTTGCAGAATGTAGAAGCATAAGAACTGCATAAGTAGCTGATGAATGTGATGTCAAGAAGGACACATTAAGAGCCGTGGAAAAATAACAAAATCACTTTTTGTGCATTGGAAGTTGAACACAAATCAAAGTAGGAAAAGAGGAAATGTTTGCTGGCTGCAAAATACTTTAGGGTTTGTCTAGAAAAACAGCCGCTAATTCCCTATCAAACAGGAATTGCAAGGAAAGTTAAATGTCTACATTTAAGGAACACTTTGAATTTTCTAAAATTGCAAAAATATTTATTGTAGTTCCACAAATTATTTTATTTTTTGATGGGATTTCTCTTCCCTTTTAGTGGTGTTTTTAGACCTCTTAAATTCGACTTCTATTTTAGTATTATGATTTGTATTATGATTTTCCCCTCGAATGAGAACAATTTTACTTTAATTAATCACATTCCGTCTTTTTCTCCATAAAATTATTCTTGGAAATGTTTTTAAATATCAGAGTATTCACTATTTTTTATTACATAGAAAACATCGTTTTGTAACTGGGCATTAAAACCACATACTCTGGTCTTTTTTTGTTATTTAAGGTCGCATCATCATCTAGGTCATTGGCGATCACTATTGGATTTAACGTTATGTTAACTGTGAAGATGACATGGTATGGTGATGATAGGTGGTGAAAGGACGAACACAAATACAACCATGCCCGAGACGGGACTCGAACCCCGACCCTTCGCTGCGAGATCGCTACGACACTACTGCTTTAGCGAGCTCGGCCACTCTAGTACTTGTTCACCAAAAATACGAGAGGGACATTCACTCAAAGAAGAAGTTTAATCAATCTTTTGAGAACGTAAAGCTGCTGCCAAGGTGATTGCCATTTTTTTTCTATTTCCGAGTCATGTCTAGTGCCAACGTTTCATGACATAACCTCATGTAAGAGCCCGATCTGTCTTCCGGAAATCTTCATTATTCTCAGGTTGTTGTGGCCTTGAAGGGAACCCCGACCGAGAAAGCTCTCGAAGCTCAGTGTCCTGCGGCAGGGTCGCGGAGCAGGTGCCAAGTCTCCCCCCCCCCAGGCACTCACATTCAGCAATGCACTGTTACCTCTCGCTGGGGCTGCCTCTGTTCGTATGGTTGCCAGTCGCCACTGTGTGTATTTGTAAATGCTTTTGAATTTGTGTTAAAGAAATGGTTTCCTCCCAGATGATCTTGCCACTCCATTATCCTCCGTGCCCAATTATCGTTTACCGCATCATTGAATCTATTCATTATTTTACATATTCATTCAGTCATTAACGTTTGTTTCTGAATGTAATAGCTAGAAACGTTTAAGGATACGATGAAAAAACTACGTAGGAAACACGTATCAAACCGTACCACTAACTTTCTACTTCATTTAGTGTACTGAAGAACATTATTTCGTTGCTCTAAAGTATTTTCTCTTTCTGTCCCGAATCAATTCTAGCCTTTTAAACAATTTCAAAAAATTTCATTTTCTTTATATAAAACTTCTTTCCACAAAAAAGTCACAACTCAAAAACAGCGAATGCCAATTTGTACATTAAAACTAGTGCGAGATATTCCACAAGGCAAATGTGTAAAACAAGTTCTGAAAAAAACACTTTGTCGCCGAGAAATAACCGTCTCTGCTCAATGTAAGTCCGACCTCCTGAAAAATTACATTAACTTTTTAAATGTGTCCCTTCTTTCGTGCACTAACGATAACGAACGTGAATGAAATATATGTAAAATAAAAGTTTCTACAAAAAGAATACAAAATTAAACTTGCTGTTCCTTCAATTTCCATGTCATGCAGTTTCGTGTACAACATAACTACCCCTAGTATAAGAAAAGAAATGTGACGTCGGTCCCGTGGTCAAGATCGCTAAGAGAGTAGTGCTATAGTGACCTCGAACCGAAGGGTCGCGGGTTCGAGTCCCGCTTTGGGCTTGGTTTATGTGTTCGTCTTTTCATCCTCTATCATCACCATATCGTTTCATCCTCATACCATAACGTTAAATCCAATAGAGGTCGCTAATGATCTAGTAGTTGATGTGCAACGTTAAATAACCTGTAGTGGCCTTAAATAACAACCAAAAAAAGAATATGAGAATGTAAATGCGTTAAAATTACAACAAAAAAAATGTCGCGTCCTTTTCGTGGCTCCGCTCCCGCACATGGCGTGGCGGCAGCCTCGGCCGAGAAAGCCCGGCCGGCGGAGGCCGCGCACGTGACCGCCCGCGCGAGCGCTGCCAAGCGCCATCCGCCACGCCGCACGCGTGCCACTGCGCGCGCCCGCAGAATGCAGATGGCGTCCCGCCCCGCCCCCACCCCCGTCGCACACGGCCCACGCCCCGGCCGCTGGCTCCCGCCCCGGCTCCCGCCCGCGCTCCCCGCCCCCGCTCCCGCCCCCGCTCCCGCCCCCGCTCCCGCCCCCGCTCCCGCCCCCGCCCCCGCCTCCGCTCCCGCCCCCGCTCCCTCTCCCGCCCCCGCTCCCGCCCCCGCTCCCGCCCCCGCACCCGCCCCCCGCTCCCGCCCCCGCTCCCGCCCCCGCTCCCGCCCCCGCCCCCGCTCCCACCCCCTCTCCCGCCCCCGATCCCGCCCCGATCCCACCCCCGCTACCGCCCCCGATCCCATCCCGGCCCCCCGCTCTCGCCCCCGCCGCACACGGCCCACGCCCCCGCCCCTGCCCTCATTCCTGCCATCACCACCACCGGCCCCCGCCCCCCCGCCACCGCTTCCACCCCTGCCGCACGCGGCCCACGCCACCACCACCGCCCCCGCCCCCGCCACCATACACCATCGCCCCCGCCTCGGCTCCGCCCCCGCCCCGGCACCCGCCCCCGCCCCCACCCTACTCCCGCCCCCGCCGAACACGGCCCCCGCCCCCCACCCCGCCCAACACGGGCACGCCCCTGGCACTCGGCGAACGAATATACGCGCCTACCCCGAGAGGCCTCCGCCGCCCGCACCCGCCCAAAATATTCTTTTAAGAAAATTAGAGATCAGTAAAACCTCGGCCTGAAAAGCAATTTTTTTGTAAAATTTGAAGCCGTATTTAAAAAAATTGCGTTTAAGCGCTACTGTAAATTCCAAATTTCAAGCTCTTTCTCAGAGATGTTGTTTTAGTTTATCGAAAAACTTCATTAAAAGTCATTTGAGGCAATTCAATTCAAAAATACAACAGTGTTTACAAATTGCTGGAAATGTGCATATTAACGGTGTGATATTTGAAAATACAAAAAAAAATCCAGAAAATAACTTTAATTCGTATTAATGAGTGCAATTAGCACTATCTGTTCGAAATGTTTGAAGAACAAATTTTGAGACTTTTTTGAGAAAATAGCGTTTATGCGTTTCTGAAAATGATGAATTTTGAGCTAGTTTTAAAAGGAAACGGTTGAGTTATCGAGAAACTTTATATGACAATATTTCAAGCTCATGTATTCATAAATATAATAATGCGAACAAATCACCGCTCAAGTAAATATCAACGACGTGAGAGACAAGTCGAAAGAACTTCATTTTTGTAATTTTTGAAAAACCAAAAGAATAGAATAATATGGCGTTAATGTTCCGTAGAATACATTTAGCACTGTCCCTACCAAAAGTTTAAAGAAAATATTTAAAGCTATTTTTGGGGAAATTTTGTTTATGTTGTATCTAAAATTGCAAATATTCCGCGCAGCGCGAAAACTATTAAAATTTTCAAAAAAATGTACATTATCTCAATGAAAGGACTCACTAGAAGAACAAATTGTATTTGAAGGAAAACATCTTTATCTTTAATTTTATAGTTTTTGGAAAACACTGAAAAAATTCAAGATTTTGCGGTTTTCGAAAATGCAGAGATAACTGTGAAATTGGGACCTACGCCGTATTATTTAGGCGGTAGTCGTGTTCACAGACGGACAGAAAGACAAAAGGAAGGACGGATATTTTGAAAAAAACACTTTTTCGGAATCAGGGTACCCCAAAACATATATTTCCGTTGAAATCTCGATATCGATTTCCCGCAGCATTTCATAACTTTCCTCCTACTACGTACATTACTTCGTATAAACCTATGTATACGGAAAGTAAAAAGTGGATGAAACCACTTGATTAATTTAGAAAAAATCTATAACACGCAATGTAACCAGAATCCATATTTTGTGTGTCTTTGATACCGAACAATCGAATCGACGGGGAAACGTCTGTCCGTCTTTTATAGCGGCTAAATTGTTCACCCAATTTTCTCGACAATTGACATTCGCCAATCAATCTGACTGATGTCGTGGCCTCGTGAATTTGAAGCCGAAATTGTAATTTTGGGAGTACTTTACAGGAAGCCCCTGGGACATGTTCAAAATTTTAAAAAATGGCTCCATCGTTTTTTTATTAAATTGTTGGATTAATTTGTTGGATACTGTAAAGAACGTTTAAAAGAATGATAGAGGTTGAAAAGGATTCGTTGAAAACCCTAATTTTTCGAAAATTGCAGAAGTTCAATTTTTTTCGGAGTCTTCCTACAACTAAAATATTAAAGCTAGAGATTTTTCCCTTAATGAAATCTGTTTCTTAAAGATAGATTTTTAAATAAGGTCATGTACAATTTAAATCTGAGTACTTTTCGGGTAATTTTGCGAGAAAATGCAGGCGAGAAAGTACGTGCTGTTTTTGCCCCACTATTTTAATTTAATGCACTAGGAGTTAAGTGAATCAGCATCTCCGTCTTACCGCTAATAATTAATTTCTTTTAAGTGGCATCAACAACATTTAAACGTAATATTGAATGACCTACTGGATCAAGAGTAATCACGTAATGCATTGGAAGCATTTGAAGATGAATGGAAATAGAATTATTGAGAAAAACTGCAAGTCGCCTTCAAACATTTGCATTTGCTCCTGACGGTATTTGTAATGTAGGATTGAGAACTAGATATATTTGTTTTTTGATCCACGGTATGGACAAAGGATTTATTATTAGGAAGTTTTATTTGTGCTACTTGAATACAAACATAGTAATTACACCCCGCCCTATTGAATTATTCAATGTTTTCGCTCCCTTACACCATGTAACAATGAACAATAGGCCATCTTGGGAGAATTGCCAAAGAGTGTGTTCTTTCTTGTGAGTCGGAAAGGGATATTAGAAAATTGGCTCACAATTCCAAAAATAGTATTGTCGGAGCACATTACATAAATTAATAAATAAATAATTAATTACAATATTTCTGGGGGGACAGTGGAGCAAATACAACTCCACAAAATTTAAAAGGCACGTCCGTAAAATAATTGTGCAGTACATCCATTCTTAATTCCGGCACAAAATCGAAGACAACAATAAGCCGCCACATCGCTTCCGCGAATTCGTAATCACTGTTATAAAAGCAAATGAAAAACGCATCAGTTCAAACAAATTTATAATTTCAAAATTCAACAATTTCAAAATCTACTTTGAAATGCTAACCAAATCTATTAAACTCAAACGCTTAAAACTTATTTAGCAATTCACAATTACCAATGACGCACGTTCATTGGCTGCGACCCCTCTTCGCTTCCTGCGTCACCCGACGCCACAGTCAGTCTGATCTGAGTCTTGCAGCAAAAAGGATCGTAATGGCGTGTTGGCAGCCGTTGTCTTCGACGCGTGCTGCTTGCTTTATTTTCTCAAGTGTAGTGTTTTGGTAACTAAAATGAGCAGTTTATACACTGCAAGCTTTCCTGCTCCGCGTTTCCTAAGGCGGGCAGAACTTAATAATGCTGACAGTACCACAGTGTTAGTGAGTGTGTTGTAACGGTGTTTCTGACGAAAGCCAATACAAATTCGGTTCTGCACTGCAAGCCTTCCTGCTCCGCGTTTCCTAAGGCGGACAGAACTTGATAATGTTGACAGTACCACAGTGCCAGTGAATGTGTTGCAACGGTGCTTCTGACGAACGCCAATATAAGATTGTTACAGCGCAACCTTTCCGCCCGCTTTCCCTGAGGCGGGCGCAACTTGGCAACGCCGGCGGCGCCACGCGTTACGTGAAGATGTTTAGAAGGCGTTGGGCAGCAACTGTTTCAAGCACAATTTCCTCGAGCTTGTGTTCCCCGACTCGAGCAATAAAGGATGTATATATGTAACCGTTTGTTAAACATTGTAGTATTTAGTGCTTAAATTTAATATATGTTTTTCTTGTGTCATTTGCAAACTTATTTTCCCAACCGTAATAGCAGTAATTCAATACACAGATGCAACCTGTTTAAAAGCTGGTCCTTCGATTCATGTAAGTTGAACTATTGAAGGTGTTGGGGGGAGGAGAACAAACGTCTCGAAAAGCAAGAAAAGTCCACTGCTCTCTATCTCTCGAACTCATCCTCCCACAAGTATTTTTGCTTCTGCGCGTCAGAATCTCCTGTTCAATACTTCTGAAACGGTCTTACAATTAGAGAGATGCGATTTGAAGGCTCTAGATTAATGCTTTCAAATTTTTATTATAAATTTCATTTTCAGAATCAGGAAAATATGATATCACACTAACAAACTATCGTACCATACTTCAAAATTTTCAAATCGAGGTAATTAAAGAAGGACGTTTCCATTTCAGAGTATTTTTTCATCTGTTTTCTGACCAGTGTGATTTGAACTTTCTCCAAAGAGACAACGTGTAACAGTTGTTGGTTATAAATCCATTAATTTTCGTATTGCAACTGTCATTAAAATAATTCACGTTTAATATAAATAAACGGTGTGTCATCACCATATTTCAATTAATATTCTTGTTCTAGCATTAGAATTTAAGAGTTTGCCAAAATTTAATTAACATGTAATTAATTAACATGTTTTATATGTGTGTAAATAATGTTTATGCGGTTATGGAAGAACAAGAATTCGATTTTAAAACATGAAAAACCTCAAGTAAGTGTAATGCAATATAAATGCCCAAAATTAAAACCTCTGGAAACGATATGAACGAATTAACAATGCGGTTTAAGGGGTGTACGTTTTTAAATAAAAACTACAAAAAAACATAAAACCATACTATGATTATTATATCACAAAAATTACAGATTTGAGGGTTATCTTATTTTACGAGCCCTCAATATAATTTACGATCGAGCCCTGAATATAATGATTTTCAGAAAACTTGAGTCATATTTCTCATAATGCATTTCATTTAATTTGAAAATAGCGTGGCACAATTGTTTGTTGTTTTACACAAAGCGCATTAACGAGCGAGGTAAACAAACGAATTTCGTTTTACCAGACGCCAAAATGAGGATGAAAGAGACTAAGTTGACTTTTCGTTCATGGAGCATAGAGGGACAAAGCCTTCACTACAACGGAGGCCAGCGAAGCATTCTCAGTGCTCGTATCCTTGGGCTTAACGATAATAGGACTAGTGTCAGCGACCGATGAAAAAGTTGAGAGCTCAGTCTTGCATTCAGAAGCGCACTTCCGATGAAACGCGGAGGCGGTTCGATGGTCGATGAAACACGGGGTGTGGTTTCCTATCACTCAAAAAATGCTCATTTCAATTCAATGAACACAAAAATTCAACTCGGTTCAATGAACAAACGCTGAGAAATGGAAATATTTCAGAATTGCTGGTATAATCTGCGGAAATTTTATTGGAAACGCTACTTACAGCCAGGTATTACCTACCTATCACTACTCTCCTCACAATATAGAATTACATAATTAAAGAAAAAGATAATTTCAGACGTTAGGGTACTACTTTCTTTTGTGTCACCTTTCTTTTGTATTTGCTAAACAAATATTCAGTTTAGGTGATTTTCCCTGAACTTGGAATACAATCATCAGGAAATCAGGAAAAAGGATAAAGGATAAAAAAGGGAAAGGAAAATGGAGAAAGGAAAAAGGAGAAAGGACAAAGGGCGAAGGAAAAAAGGAGAAGGGACAAAGGAGAAAGAACAAAGGAAAAAAGGCGAAAGAAAAGGGAGAAAGAAAACGAGAGAAGGAAAACAATGAGTAGAAAATTGAAAAGAGAAAGCGGCTGCCATTACCTTCCTGGCATTAACCCTGGCTGCGCGCGTGAACGCACCGCCACTGAGCCCCGCCCACCGCGACATGCCCATCGCCGTGCAGCGCCTGCCTCCTTAAGCGGCATTTGCACCCACGCCTTCCCCTTCACCTGGCTGCAAGAACACAAACACTGTGAATCACTCGTTGGCAAGAAAAAAACTAAAAAAAAACTGCCTTATCCTATCATGAAAAGGTTAACCAACATTCCGCTAAGGATCCACAGATCATAGCGACGTCTACGCGACAACAGAGGAACAAGCCGGGAAGGGCTCCGGGTTATTGGTCGGTCCATTCCCGGCCTGCTGAACTAGATACTGGAGAGAGAGGAGGAAATTGTGAGGGCGTGGAAGACGCTTCCTCCAAAGACCCTAGTTACGGTTGATGGAGAGTGGGTGGAATGACAGGCGGGGCGAGGGGAATAACTTTAAGCTGGCACCTGAGGGAAAAAGCACTTTAGTTTTTTATTTTAATTTTTCATTAATTGGCGAGAGAGTCCGAGAAAAGAACCCCATAATTGTCTAGTTGCAAGTCGCTGCACGAAAATATGTAGTACGTTCTGGACACGATGGATGTGAACAATATGAATTTGAAGTATGTTTAGTGTTTCATTCGGAGACGGATGGTTAGAATAATTGCCGGGCACAGCCTAAAACAAGAAGGGGCAGGTACATTGCTGAGCCCTGTTCCCATGCAATTTCTTATTTACACATGTTTGTAAATAAAGCATATTCCTAAAGAGATCGGTGGGTTCATCTAAAGGAGGGAGGCTCCCCGGGGAGTCGATGAAATTTTAAGGAAGGTTTATGATGGTCGATTAGTAATAAATAGCTGAACATGAACCGGAGATTGATCGATATAATCAAGGCCAATATGCTATTGATTACAAAAAAGTTCTTGGAGTTGAAATTAATTTTATTCGAAAAAGTCTAATAATTAATACATTGAAAATTCACTCTTTTTCTATGCATATTCATCGCTGAGATGTATAAAAAAACTCATAAACTAAAACTATGTACTCACAACGTTGCTCAACCAAAGAAAATATTCTTCGTAATACGCATTGCAGAAATGTTATGGCAAAAATAATAAATGATCAACATTTTGCAACCTTTGCACCACAAAGAAGATTAAAAACTGTGTTACTCACAAGCGTCTCCAGTAATTGGAAATTGAGAAAATGAACGAAATTAACGAAAATTTAATCCCACGGAATTGTTATATCTAATTTATTTATGTGCAATGTGGCATATGTGAAAAACAATAGGGTCAAAGAAGCAAACGATTTTTAATTTCTCGCTACGGAGTAGAAAGTTATGTAATGCGGCGCGAAAAAAGGCGACCTTTTGGCAGAAACCTTATTACAGAGCGCAAGTAACAAAAAAGTGGATAAATCCAGTTGCTAAATTTAGAAAAAAAATCCTCTAACATATACTGTACCCAGAGTCCATGTTTTGTGAAAAATCGAATGACGGCAAAACGTCTGTCAGACCGCCTGACCGTTTGACCAGCTGTCCGTCTGACTGTCTGTCCGTCTGATTGTCCATCGGTCCGTCTGACGGTCTGTCCTTCTATCTATAAGTCTGTCTGTCTGTCCGTCCGTCTGTGAACGCTAGCGGCTAAACCGTTCAGCCGAATTTTTCCAAACTTGATAATCCAGAATCAATCTGTCGCGTCTCCTTGAATTTGAAACCGATATTTTCATTTTGGGGGATGATTTACATAAATCCCCTGGGACATTATCCAATTTCTCAAAAAAAGAGCTCCATGGTTTTTTATTAAATTTTATTGTTGGATAATGTGAAGGACGTTTAAGAGAACTGTGCAGGATTCATGTTTGCTGAAAACTCTGATTTTTCGGAAATTGCAAAAGTTCAATTTTTTTCGGAATCTTCCTACGACTTAAATATTAAAAATATATATTTTTCCCTTGATGAAAACTGTTCCTTAAAGATAGATTTTCAAATAAGGAAGGTCATGTACAATTTTTCGAAAATCTGAGTACTTTTCACGTAATCTAGCGTGAAAATGCGGGCGAGAAAATACGTGCTGTTTTTGCACCACTAGTTTGAAAAGACGTTAATGCAATTCTGGGAACCTCTCATCTAAAGTCAATTCACCTTCGTCGCCCCTCCGCTTCTCCGCCTCGTCCGCGCTCGGTGCAGACCCGAATTTGCGAAATGCTAAATAACACACAGCTTGGAGTCTCAGAGCCCAAGGGCCATCAAAATTGCAGTAATTGCAACAAAGTTCAGTTAAAATGATGAACTCTGAGGATTATCTTTCGAGTATATTGTTTCTGATTTAATGAACAAAAAATGCATCAACGGCATTTTTAGTCAATTTTCATTTCTAATGTTGATATTAGATTGCAACTCTTTTGACACATTGAAGGCGATAGTCATCAATTTTTATATTAAATATTTAAATAAAATTATTATTTAAAATCATGTTTTATTTGTTGAATTAATTTTGAAGAAAAAGGTTAAAATCTCTAATTTCAAAAATATTATCGTTGACAATCAAAAGGGGGTCTCAAAAATATCTTAAGGCCGATATACACAGTTTTCGAGCAGATTCTCGTACAGTTTCTGTAGAGAAACGTAAATATCTCAAACTGAAAGTATAAAAGCGAAAAAGTCGCGCATACACGGTCTATACGAGACTACGCTTTCCGCATGAATCGCCACAAGCTGTCGCTAGGGGGGCTACCGAGAAACAACTCAATTGCGCCGTCCGAGTACTTTCAGTGATGGTATTTCTGTGCGTGCGTTCTGGCTGTGATCTTGATTTAGTATTCATTAACTATGAGGAGCATAGAGAGTAAAAATAGGAAGGCAGAAATGAGGAAAGAGGTAGATTATCACAACTTCATACAATCGCACCTTGACACACCTAACCACAAAATCGTCATGGCCGATTACCGTTAGTGAACGATTCTGCCGCTAGAGGCGCTGGAGTCAAACTGTATGCGTTCTATACAGAATTGAAGGCTTTCACGGCCGGAGTCAATATCCTTGATGTCTTCCGGGCTGATGGGCCGTGGTCCAATTGGCTTGGAACTGCCAAACGTTTCGCCCACGACTGCGATGGGCATCTTCAGTGGCGAGGTCTCGGGCGAAGTGTCCGGGACAGCGGCTTCTGGAGTCAGTCGCCAGTAAGCCCCTGTCCCGGACACTTCGCCCAAAACCTCGCCACTGAAGATGCCCACCACAGTCGTGGGCGAAACGTTTGGCAGTTCCAAGCCAATTGGACCACGGTCCATCAGCCCGGAAGACATCAAGAATGTATGCTTTCTACACGAAAAATTACGAACATGTTCATAATTTTAATGCAATTTTGTCACAATGTCCATAATTTTTTCATGCACACAGCGCAAAGTCTGGACTACATGAAGAATCTGCACAAAAACCGTACTGCGTATATCGGCCTTTAGCTCGGGGTCTCGAAAATGGTAAATGCTCCGCTGTCCGCGCCGCGCCGCCTTGCAGCGCGCTGCTCACGACTGCGCGGCGAGGCTCGTAAAAGCAGGCGCCTCCTCCCGCCACCGCCGCGCCGCCTCGCCCACTCATGAAAGCGGAATGGAGGTGCGCGCAAACACAATGTCGCCGGCGGAAAACATTGGCAGGCTCTTCGCGGAATATCAATGATATCGCACGCTCGCGCCAGAAATCACACCACTCTCGAGGTGCAGATTGCGAGGCAAAACCTTAAATGACGTTTTAATAATAATAATCATAATAATAGTAATAATAATAGTAATAATAGTACCAGTAATAATGATAGTAATAATAATAATAATAATAATGATAAAAATAATAATAACAAATCCACCTAGGGAGTACACGACCTTGGTGGATGGAGCTTGAGCACCCCCATGAGACTTAAGGCTATGTCAGAGGTAGCCTAGCTATCGGTAGGGCCTCCCTTGCTGAATAGATTGAAGGTGAAGGGTCAGATGAAGAAGTACTCCATTTTCAGGAGAGTGGGAAGTAAGTAGAGAGGGAAGGGTTACGAACCTTTGGACTTCCTGTTATCTGCCCATGGAGGGTAGAGGAGAGAAACTGGGTTGGCACACCAGGCCACTGATTAGAGTGGAGGCCCGAACCTTGCATTAGCCAGCGAAGGAGGCTGCCTTCAGCAGTCAGTGAAAATCCCGTAGGGTTTAGTAATGACGACTGGCGATCGGAGGGACCCCTTGCTGGGCCCTGCGGGGGGATGCCCCGAGGCCACTGTGGGTCGCAGTAACGGATGGCAGGAAACAACCCGAGGGTTAAGTGTGATCTGTGAACTCGAACTTGCGTCCTGCGAATCTTCAATTCAAACCAATCAGCAAAATGGATAGAACAAGAAATGTAATGAATTTTAACGTGCCTTGTTCTACCAATGTCCCATACCTGCTCAGAAACCGAGCTAATGTCACTTGTCGACATCAGGCTATCCAACGGATGTTAGTCCCAGGGACCCAGAGTCGGCAGTAGTTCGAAGCCATTGTCAGAGACGGACACGGAATGAATTAAAGGAGGTGATGTGGTGCTTTTACTGCAAAAAGCGAAAAATGGGGGCTCAGAAATAGAAGCTTTTAAGATAGGGAGAAAGTGGAACCCGGATATGAGACCTACCCTAGGGTCAAATAAGCTTGCCAGTCAACGACAATACATACTCAGCAGTCAAAAATTCACAGCAGAACAACTTGCAGACATCCAGAGAAACGGGGTGTATGTTTTTTGATCGAACTACCCACATGACGAACATTTAGAAACATCTATAATCGCTGAAAACGATAGCCCTTGTAGGTTCAACTCTTCCAAGTGAAACAATCATCAGTGGTGAAAATTCATCTGGCTATGAATCAGACGACAAGGACATAATGCGGAACCTCCTCCGACACGATCGTCTACTTCCATTCGAATCTCGTGCACCGTTGAGGAGAATTTACGAAAATGCTACAGCTAAGAGAGTGATAGAGACAGCGAACTCTGTCTTAAATGAGGTTGTACAAGCCTCAAGAAGAGATCTAGTTATAACAAATCAATCACATCATATTTTCAACTGGATATCTAGTATCTCAGATAATTTTGGCCAGCCAAGAACACCGACGGCCGGCAGCCAGAGTAAACAGCTCCGTACCCCTATGGGCAAAAATAATTATGAAACGGATAGGCGACACACGGCGTGAAATATCACTCATAGCCGGGGCATTTTCTAAGTCAAATCACACTTCTTAAGTTCAACAAAAAATTCTCGATGTTGAACAAAAATACCAAATCGAAGATGACACCACAAGGCTAAAGGTAGCTGAGAAGTTAAAAGAAAAAATCCAAGCATTGGTTCAAAGAATTAGGCAGTACAAACGTAGAGAAGATTTCCGTGTACAGAATTGGTTGTTTGAAGCAGACACAAAGATATTCTATCGCTATCTGACTTAAAAACCGAATGGCAATGCTGTCACTCCTTCAAAAGATGACGTCGAAACATTTTGGGCAGGAATCTGAGAAGAAAACAGATTCTACAACGCATCTTAGGTCAAAGACTCATCTTAGCTGCAATCTGAAATTTATGCGGCCGATGGACTCATGGAAACAATGGAGAATCTTCACGAATTCCAAGCAATTAAAAACATGGGAAATTGGAAATCCCCCCGGAATTGATATGATCCAGATTTATCGGATTAAGAAATTAACAGCAATATATTCTCATCTAGCAAAGGCTGGTCATAAAATTTTCGAAAATCCAAAGGAACTCCCGGAATGGTTCGCACGCGGCAAAACCTCTTTGCCGCCTAAAGTGGGAGACAGTTCTTTGGCGAAGAACTACAGGCCAATCACTTGTCTGCCAATACTGTACAAAGTTATAACTGCAGCTATAGCTAACAAAATGTGCAAACATCTAGAGAAGAACCACCTGCTGCCAGTTGAACAGAATGGATGTCGTAAAGGTTCCTATGGCTGAAAGGAAATCCTGCTACTAAAAAAGTCATCTTGAATGACGTAAGAAAACGAAAACGTAATTTAAGCATGGCTTGGATTGACTACCAGAAGGCCTTTGACAGTGTACCACATGATTGGATTTTGAAGACCCTGGAGATCTATCGATTTCGTTCCAGACTTGTTGGGTTTTGAAAGGCTATTATGAAGTCCTGGAATACCAGATTACTAACACGCAGCGGAAAGGAAGTAGTAGAAACCAGAAATATTCAGATAAACAAGGGAATTTTCCAAAGAGATTCGCTCTCCTCTGCTGTTTTGCATAAATTTGATTCCATTATCTACACAGTTGCCTTACACTGACAGGTTGTAGGCTTCATGGTAATGAAAGACCAGTATCACATTTGTTTTACATGGATGATCTTAAAGTGTTCCCTAAGAATGAAGCGATTCTCTCCCAAATGCTGTCTGTCGTGAATGACTTCAGCAATGACATCTGCACGAAATTTGGTCTTGACTAGTGTGCAAAAATTAACTTACAGAGAGGCAAAGTGACAACTTCAGAAAACATTGATGTTGATACGCACATTGTGTTTCAAGATATTGAGTCAGATAAAACTTCCAAATATCTGGGCATTGAAGAATTTGAGACCATCTCGAACGACACAAAGAAAGAGAGAATTCGCAGGTAATATTACAGAAGAGTGAGGCTTGTCCTGCAGTCCGCTCTGAACTTCAGGAATAAAATATCAGCAATAGGTAGTTCGGCGGTGCCTGTTGCCGAATACAGTTTCGGTCTGGTGGGCTGGACTGAGCAGGATTTTCGAATCATGGATCGAAACACTAGAAAACTTCTTACAATGCATCGTGTCGCTCACCCTCGAGCTGATGTACATAGGCTTTATGTGTCACGAAAGGAAGAAGAAAGAGGCCTCAGACGAACTGAAGCCTCCTGGCACAATTCACTAGTCGGGATGGGAAAGTATGTAGTCAGCCATCAAGATTTATTTATTTATTTATTTATTTATTTATTAATTTATTGGTCAAAAAAAACAGTAAAAAACTGTATATGACGTGTGGGGAAAGAAATTTATCTGCGAACATTTTCTTGAGGGCCAGAATTTTATTTAAAAAAAGTGCAAGATAATCTTCTAATGAGGCAGGTCATGAAATCTGACCGAAGAATGGGAAACAGGGGCATTGTAAGTGTAGCAAAGAGCGTTGCGAACAAGACTATGAAGGACATGCCGAATAACACAGACACTGAACTTCTGATACTTCTTAACATGAAATTTGAGACACAAAAAATGTTAAAGAAATGGTGAAGAGGCAAATCACTCCATGGACAATCTTTGAAACGAATGGACAGAACACAGATCAATAAAGATAAATCATTTATGTGGCTTAAAAGGGGAAGAATGAAGCCAGAATCGGAAGCACTTATAATAGCTGCCCAAGATCAGGCCTAGAGAATACATTTTGATGAAGCGGTTCTCAAAATTTTCCAAGACGGTAAATGCCGCATTTGCCAGGAACACGTAGAAACCATTGATCATTTTGTCTCAGCTTGTCCAATTCCAACAAAGACCGAATACTTGAAAAGACACGACAGGGTGTATAGCTACCTCCCCGGCAGATCTGTACCGTCCTGGAAGTTCCAAACACATGCCCCAAGCGGTACAAACACTCACCAATGTCGGTGACGTCTGTTGAATTGTGAACAATATTGTATTACCAACAAATCCAAACTGATCGCACGTAGTGGCAAACCAACCGGATGTAGTTACCCGGGATTTGAAGAAAAAATCGTGTCTACTTGTATTTAGCAGAACTCCCTAAAATATACAACATTGAAATAGCCCAGTTCGCAGATAATATAGCAATATCTTCCTCTCAAAAGAAACAAAACTCTATTATGCATCAACTTACAAAATACGTAGCTAGCCATACAAGCTAAAAATACTATTAAACGCAAATAAAATCTCAGCAAATATTTTTACGCTCAGACCCTTAAGCTACACCCTTTCCATCTCCCTAAAAATAAAACTAGTGGGGCTAAAATAGCACGTACTTTCTAGCCCGTTTTTTCACGCAAAAGTATGCAAAAAATAATTCGAATTTTTTAAAAACTGTACATGATTTTATTTCAAAAATCTATCTTTAGAGAACAGATTTCATTAAGGGAAAACTCTCTAGCTTTAATACACGTATTTTAGTTGTAAGAAGACTCCGAAACAATTTTGAAATTTTGCAATTTTCAAAAATCAAGCTTTTCAACGAATATGAAAATCTGCAACATTATCTTACAAGTCATTTACACATTTAACAATAAAATTTAATTAAAATGATGGAGCCATTGTTTTTAAATGTGGGAAATGTCCCATAGGCTTCATGTGAAAGTACCCCCCTTCAAATTAAAATGTATCAAATTCAAAGGGCTGCGACATCCGTCAGATCGATTGAGGTCTATCAATTTTGTATAAAATCGGCTGACGGTTTAGCCGCTAGTGTTTTTTGCAGATGGACAGACAAATACAGATAGACGGACAGTCGTTTTTCCGTCAGTCAACTTTTCGGTAAGGATCCACAAAAAGTTTTTGAAACAGCAGTAGTACATCTTACTACGCTCAAAATTATCTTACTTTGCATTTACAGACATCCAACAAAGCGAGCTTCAGATTATTTCACTTTCTTAGAAAATCTAGAGATAATTCTGAACAAAATTAGTAAACTCTCTTTTAAATCCATTGTTGTATGTGGAGATTTCAATATTGATTTTCTGAGCAAATCCCACGAAAAAAAGAAGTTTCTCAATTTACTTCATTCTTTTAATTTAGATATTACAGTGAATGTACCTACACGGAATACGCTTAAAATCACAAAAAGCATTAGATCAAATTATAATTAACAAAACCACAACTACATATAAAATAATAACGAATAATCTAGGACAGTGACCACGATGCACAAATTCTTACAATTACTAAGAACATAAAAACTGACACAATAAATAATACACGCATGTGCAGAGCATTCACTAAAGTTAATATAAAATTATTTACGGACTACGTGATGAAGGAATCATGGGACGCAGTTTATAACGCTGTTGACGCAAATGAAAAATATAATTTATTTTTCTCCAAGCTTTCAATTCATTTTAACGCGTGCTTTCCTCTTAAAAAGAGAAAATTAAACATTTCAAGCAAAAGTAATACTTGGATCACACAAGGAATTAGAACATCGTGTAAAAACAAACGTACGCTTTACTTTATTTCTAAACATCATAACGTATCACCCGGTCTCCATATATGCTTTCGAGAATACAAAATAATTTTTAGAAAAATAATAGTTCAGGCAAAAATAATGAAAAATAGTCAGGACATTTTGAGCGCTAATAACAAAACTAAAGCAATGTGGGATATTGTAAAAAATACAACCACATCATCTCGATTCCTTGTAGAGAATGTTATTTTAAAGGATAATGAAAGAGAAACGAGTAATCCGGACAAAGTTGCCAATCTCTTCAACACTTTTCTATAATTGCGTCTGATCTCACGAAGGGACTTAAACCACAAAATTCAACATCTTACACTTCCAAAAAATTTTAAGATACGATGTTTATTTCCGAAACTTCTCCCAACGAAATCCTCAGAATAGTCAGTAAATTAAAAAATAAATATTCATCTGGTTTAGAGAAATTTCCGGATCGTTTATTAAAAACTTGTGCACCTGCCTTTATACATCCGTTAACTCACATTTTCAATGCTTCTTTATGTACAGGAATAATTCCAGATATTTTCAAAACAGCAAAAATTAAGGCACTTTTTGTTCCTTTTTAAAAAAGGGAACAAAAATGATATTCAAAATTACCGGCCAATTTCTCTTTTGTCAGTTTTCTCAAAAATATTAGAAAGGCTTTTCTACTTACGAATGGAAACTTTTCTCAGGAAAAACAGAGCGTTTCCAGACTCACAACACGGTTTTAGAAAATCAAAATCTACGGAAACTGCCATTTTTTCTTTTCTCAAAGACGTTGCTTCATCAACAGACCAAAAAAGTACCCATTGGAATATTCTTAGATCTCTCGAAAGCTTTTGACGTTATTGACCATAAGATCTTGCTCAAAATTACCTTCGTATGGAATTCGTGGTATTGCCCTAGATTGGATAACTTCTTACCTTAAACATCGGACTCAAAGAGTAGAAATACCATACTGGCAGGAAAGGACATTGCATACTTATATTTCCAATTCTTTGCCAATTGAGCATGGGGTCCCGCAAGGTTCGATCTTAGGTCCTATTCTCTTTCTGTTATATGTAAACGATATGCCCTCGTCTATTAAAAATGGAAGAACGGTTCTGTTTGCTGATGACACGAATGTTCTTTGCAAAAAAGAAGAAGTAAATAGTACAACTTCAAAAGTTTCAAATTGGTTTAATAACAACAAATTAATTGTTAACGAAAAAAACTGTTTCAATGCATTTTTGCATCTCAAATCGGATATTGCATGTTCCATTGAAAATGAACAACATGCAATTAGCTGATGTTGAGGCAACAAAATTTTTAGGTCTTTCAATTCAATCAAACCTCAAATGGAATGTACATATAACAGAATTAAACACTAAATTAAGTTCATTATGCTACGCATTCAGAATTCTTTCAAATTCTGTCAGCCTACATGCAGCTCGTTGCGTTTATTTTGCAAATGTACATTTCCGCCTGAGATATGGCATAATATTCTGGGGAAACTCATCCTGTAGAATTCAGACCTTCAGATTGCAAAAGAAAATTATTCGAATAATGAAAAAATGCCTTCCACGTGATTCCTGGGAGCCTCTTTTCATTGAGCTGGGAATATTACCATTGCCTTGTCTATTTATTTACGAATCTGTAATATTTGTCAAAAATGACGTACTTCACGGAGGGAACATATTTTCATGCAATATTGATATTTATAATTACAACACACGCCGTAGAAATCACGTGCATCAAGTGTCAGTATCAGCAGCTCAGTACAAGAAATCAACACAAAATACATGTTACTTTACAACGCATTGCCAGATGACATAAAACAATTAAAGTCGGTACACAAATTTAAGTTAAAAGTAAAATCTTTTCTGCTGCAAAACTGTTTCTATACAATTAGAGACTATACTGATCGTGAAAAATTAAAATAATGTTTATTTAACAAAACGAAGTTATATAATGAATTAGTTTACGTTTGCATTGTATACATTTAAAAAAATATTTAATACGCTTGTAACAAGTAATGTACTTCAGCTTCCGGGTCAACGACCCCCATCTCGATCAGGTTTTTGTCCAGTTTCCCTGATCCATTGAGCAAATGCTGAGATGGCCCCTTGTTTTGCTTCTGGACGTAAATGTAGCTTCACTGTGCTCACGTTTTGTTGAGCACTCCATTTGCTTGTAGTTCATTTACCGTTGAAATTGATTTTCTATAGCTGGAGAAGAAACATTTTTCAAATATTTTTATTTTTCTAAAATAATGATTTTCTAAATTGATTTGTTCTTTTATTATTATTATTATTATTATTATTATTATTATTATTATTATTATTCTGGCCTTCAAGAAAATGTGCGCAGATAAATCTCGTTCCCCACACGTCATATATAGTTTTTACTGTTTTTTGACAAATTAAAAAATAAAATAAAAAAAAGCAAGAATTTTAACTAAACCACATATAAAAGGATTTTTTTCTAAATTAAGCAACTGGATTTATCGACGTTTTCGCTATCTGGACCCGGCAATAACAGTTTTTCTGCCAAAAATTCGCAGTTTTTCCCACAGTATTACATAACTTTCTCCCCACTCCGTAGCGAGAAAGTAAAATAATATAGTCAATGTGTTCCCCCTAACAAACTATCAAATATCTCGAAGTCAGGCTAAACGTCAATCTGAACTGGCAACAGATCAAAGGTGCTAAATTATGCCAAAATTAAATTACTACAATAATTCTACAGTTATAATATAAAATTGCCCTAATTCTTTTACCGCTGTGCGCTTACCCAGTCTGGTTCAACGCCACATAAACAACCTAAACAAAATATACTTTTTTAACATTTTAGTAGCTTTCGCAGATTTTTAATAGAAATATATGCAATATTATAAACGCGATTTTTGTAAAGACTACTTCAATTTTTTCTTTAAATTTCTTGTGTAAATTGTGCTAAATGCACTAAATAACTGTGTAACTCAAAATTTCTCTCTGAAAATGAGCTCAAAATTGCGCATTTTCAGAAACGCCCAAACATTTTCCCAAAAAACAGCTCCAAAGTTTTCAATGAGTGGTTGCATGTATGTCCAGGATTTAATCTTCTATATTTCCGTTTTCAAAGCCATATTTCCGTTCTAGTATTAGGGGATCGAACTTTTGAGATAATGTGGAAAACACACTTTTAAACGCTTGCAATTGTGAAGAGAGTGAGGCTAAATTGAAAAGCTAGTCCAGACTAGAAAGATCAGAAAACAAACTAGTAGAACAAAAACTGTCCCGTTCTAAATCTAGTTCATATGTGTAACAAATAATATTTTCACATGTAGTAAATGTTAGATGTGAAAGAAATTTTCAAACACAATCTGTATTTAACACGTTTACTGCCACACTGACAAAAACTGAAGGGTCCGTTATTTGTCTCATTTCGCGTGTGAGATTTGTTCTTGGGGCTGTCCTCGATATACTCATATGTTATAGCACGTTTTTGTGAGTTACCAATGCACCACGCGGCTCCAATGGAAAGGCTGCGCGTGAGTTGTATGTACTTCACACGGCCCCATTGCAAAAAAACCACGTGAGTTATATCTAACTCACATGGCAGCCAACGTGCCAATTCACAGATTCAAAACATTCCCATAAATTTCCAAACAAATCGTGATATCATCTTCAATGGAATATCCGCCTTTCGATATTTGCAAGTTCTGAAAGTGAAGTTGGTTCTTCCAGGCAACGCCTCTCAAATTGTGAACTTCAACCGTGTGTGGTTCCAGTTCATAAGTTCCCCTAGTTATTTCACATCAAACATATAAAACCACTTTAAGTGAAATTCAAATTGTATGTATAGATTACGCAGCATCTCTGTAGGCATAAATATTGCAATCGTAAAACAGCTTGCATGCCCTCGCGTAAGATATATGTTTAACCAAATATGGGTCTTCACCAACGTTTCAGCAGTTTGTCGTTTTCTTAACCAACGTTTTAACAGTTTGCCATTCAGTAATTATTCCGGATTTCGTGCACGTGTAAACTGCTTAATAATTTATAGAAGCTGTTGGCGTTTCTAAAATACTGCCATCCCCTAATTCTATGAAAAGTTTATGTACGTTTCTCGCGCAGAAGTCAAATGAATATTTGTAAGTCTAGAGCCATGAAGGTCGAGGTAATATTTCTGACGCAAAACAACTGACGATTTATTTTAAAGTGTACTTTTTGGCTAATTTCAAAATGTGTATATGTACAACGTGTTTAAATGTATTTCTTACTTTTCCTTTAAACTAATAGCACATACTTTCTAGCATTATTCCTACATTTACAATTTTTGAAGATTCTGATAGCTCGATGAAAATGAGACCCATGCCATTCGTTTAAGCATCTCTTCTTCTATCCACGGAACCAGTTTGAAAAACAAATTAGGAACGATTTTTGAGAAAAACATTTAGAAATTTCATTATTTTCAAACACAAATTAGGCAAAATCTATTAGTTTTTTAAAAAATTGTGCAGGATCTTTTTTAAACACCTTATCTTTGACAAAAGTCTTTGTTTAAAGCAAAAATCTATATTTTCAATTTTGTAGTTTTAAAATGTTAAATTTTTGCAATTTTCAAAAAAACTGAGAATTTGCCGAAAATGGGACTTGCGCCATACTTTTTACCTTCACTTAATACATATAAGGGAAATTTAAAGAAAAAATTATGAAGCGGTTTTTGAGAAAAAATGCTTAAAAAATTAAAATTGCGTACATTTAGCCCAAAATTGCTCGAAAACTACTAATATTTTCGAAAAATTGAACATGACCTATTGATATTTTATGGTGCCTTTAAATAACAGATTTCATTAAAGAATGAAATATTTTTATTCAATATTATAGTTGTAGGAAGACACCCCAAAAAATTGCACTTTTGCAATTTTCGAAAAATAAGATTTTAAGGAACATGGGACCGGTGCCATTATCTTAAGTGTCGTTTACGCAATCCAAAGACAAACCTTAATCAAAAAATTTGGTGCAATTTTTGAGAAAATTTTGGAAATGTTTTTGAAGTTCATGTAAAGTACCCTCGAAAAAAGGCAAAATATCCGTTTGAAACTCCCAAAATTTTGAGTTCGTTCAAGTCGATCAGAGAATACCAGTTTTGGAGAAATCGTCTGTACGGTTTAGGCGCTAGCATTGATCACACACAGACAGACGTTTTTCCGTCAATCAGTTTTTCGGTAGCAAGGACTCACAAAACGTGAGATTATCACTGCACAACATATTGGAGAAAGTTATTTACTACGTATAGGAACTAATTTTTTCAGTCTTTTTCTTACCACAACCTGTCATTACGACTTTTTCTGCCAAATAATTGCCGATTTCCCCACATTATTATAAAACTTCCTCTTTACTACGCAAATGTAATGAGAAGAGAAAATAAAAACTGTAGCGTGCGCTACCCAAAAATGTTCAACGCAGCCTATCAGTGAATAAATACTAAATCAGAAAGCAGCGCGGCTCAAATCCGAGTTGTTAATAGTGGTGGCACGATTGCATGCGGCTCAAAACATTGCAGTGTCATAGTCAAACAGTACGAATAATTCTTAAAGAAGTGCTTTTAAGCTTTAATGTGTGATAAACTGAAAGTGTTTTGGTTCAAAAATCACAAAACTCGGGTCATTTCAAAATTGTAAAAATTACCACGTTCCGGCTAGAGTGTCACATTTTGTGATTAAAAGAAGTAATGTTTTGTGATCAGGAAATTGTTATACGATGTAGTAGGCACCACCTCAATCTAACATCTCTTAAAAGAATATTACTAAATAATGTTCACTACTTCCATTCTGAAACGTAGCGCAGAAAGGCGATGAAAAAGGATGTTTATAGGGTTTCTAGCAACCTTAAAGCTATTTTAAATAGATAGTGTTTCTTGGTCGAGATATTGTTTTCACATTGGAAAGAAACGTTTTTTTGCTTGGACATTCAAATCTATGTTTTTTCGATTCAGTCTCTTGTAAATTGTTTAGTGTTCCGCTCAAATCAACGATTAGTTGTGCCCCACCAAATCCCATCTTCAGTGGCGCTAAAGAGAAGAAAATTAGGGAATTCAAATTAATTAAAATGAAATGAAACCAACTTTGCTGTACAAATATTTTTCTTTTTTCTTTTTGTATTTGTCTACTTAATTTGATGTATTCTTTTGATTTTAAAAATGTAATTATTTTGAAATATATATTTCTCTTACATTACGCAAAGTCTTTCTTTTACATTATTGCATTTACTGGAGTCCATATACTTCCAATTACTTGTTTTGAAGTTTCTCGAAAACTCAAAATATTTCTATAAAAATGAGTTCAAAATTGTGCATTTTCAGAAACGTTCAAATGATATTTTTCAAAAGCAGCTCTAGAGTTTTTAATGAATTTTTGCATGTTGGACCAGGTTTTAGTCTTCTATAATATTCTTAAAGTCATATTTCAATTCTACAATTACGGAACCGAAAAATTGAGAAAATATGAAAAAAAAATCCTTATAGGCGCCGATAAGTAGATAATAGCTGAGAAGAAGTGGATGAAATCCTAAAAGCTAGTCCAGGCACAAGAAAATAAAAACTAATACAAGAAATTACGTGCCTTTATGGTGCTCCACCACATTCAAACGTCTGTACAAACACTCTCGTCATATATGAACAGTTTATTCTGATATATTTCACGAGGACCTTCTATGTGCGTCAATGCAGAAACCGGAAATGCAGATGCCAGTAATGGAAGTTTTGTCTATTTCTATATAAATGCTTTTCAAACCGGTTACACATTCTTTTATCTCGTGCAAAAAGTTTGTATAATGCATCCTGTAGCGTGAAGGGTCTGCGAAGCAGAACTACGAGAGACAGCCGTAACAAGGGGATTTCTCGGGATGTATGCTGTGCTGAGGAATGCTCAGGAAATCTAAGGGGACTCGCACGAAACTGTTTCGCTCTTGCATACGTCTCATAAACGTACAGGAGGGTCTAACTAAATGAATATATTTAAATGAAAGGAGTACGATGCTGCTATGTGTAATATTACCAACCTATGTATTTGACTTTTCTATTGCAACGTGGTGGATGTATCACTTACTGTAAATACAATACGCAAAATTAGAATATTGATTTATGAAAGGAATCTTGTAGTAGATTAAGGAGTAACTTTTACACCTTTATTTCTATTCTTGGCTATAAACGTTTCTAGTTTAAGTCAATACCAAAATTCATTCAAGGTCAGGCACTGAATCGTCTAGAAAATAATTGTCATAATTTTGCAAAGTGTAATCCGTAAGTATTGTATAGGAAATAACGTAAAGGAAAAGAAAAAAATAATCTGAAACACATTTTACTTGAGACTATGAATCAATATAACACACTCAAAAACACTGAAAAAGCATGGCAGATGAATGGCTGCTAGTGGCTCCACATGGCAAATGCAGTCACTGTAGAATTCTCTATAAAACTATGTTGGCAATGTCTGGCAATTTTTTGGCAAAATTTTTAATCTCGCGTAACACACAAAAATGTCTTCGTATCCTTACTTGCGCATATACCTAACTTTAAGTGTGGATGATCTAAGTCGTACAGAGACATCAGCTAGTGTATACCAGTGTGTTCAGTACTCATTTTTGCGATTAGCATGTGCATTACATATGTGCATTACAGATTGCAATAAATGTGTTTGCAGCTGTTACGCTCCAAGAAGTATGTGATGGGGAGAAAATAATGTATGTTATTAACATTAGAATGGCCGACTTTTCATTCTACATATAAGAACCTATGCGTTCTATTTTAATCCACGATTTCCATTTACTTAACGACCATTGAGCATGTAAAAATGTAATGTTTTATATTTTTCTCACTTCCTACATTGCTAGTACATACTTAAAATGTACTAATTAATAAATGCCTGTATCTCTGAAACATTTTAATAAACAATTTAAGATTTTTTTTTTCAAATTGCTAATCTGGAAAACTATTACAGGAACTGAAGGAATATGTTATTTAATGTGATTTTTATTAATGGAATTTTGACTATGGAGGTGCCCACATTACCCCGCAACAATTTTATGATTATCAAACAATACTTATTTGACTCAAATAGTGTGCCACATATGCTCGAATAGGGTCAATTTTCCGTTGAAACCATAGAAATAGACACTTTTCAATAGACCATAGCTCCGTAAATTTTTATCTAAAATACTTTTAATTTAGATAAGATAAGATCTCTAAATCTCTACTTTGAGAACTTTGCTTCCCACAATTTAACTTTTTCACTGCAATCGGCTTGTGACCAAATCAATCTTGTGACCAACTTTCTGTAGGCAAATGTCTGCAACCAATTGTCTCAAAATTGTCTTTTCCTTTCCTCAGGTGAAAATGAAACTAGTAAATGTAATTCAAAAAGAATAAGAAGTATTCAGGGGCCATTAAAGCATCGCTATCTTCATGCATTTCTACAAGGAAGCGTTAGAATTATTAAGTAGAAACAAGGAATATAATACTCCTTTCAGAAAACGAAAGTATGAAACAAATGAATAAGATTGCAAAACTTGGAACTGTCAAATATCATTGTGTCAAAATGATACATGTCTGTCCTTCAAAATGCATATCAGATTTTTTTTAAATTCTATGGCAAAATTAGGATTGCCTTTTACAACAAATGAAGTACCTGTTCTAACGAAAGGACATACGGAGAGTCAGTTTCTGACTGTTAAAACTCGAACATTATGTTGTGTTATAGAAGTCAAATGTGTCCTTTTGACACCTGTGTCGCGAGGTTGGTACTTCCACCTTCCTACGTAGACCAATATCAAACTGCTTGAGAAGAAACTGAAGGATTAGCTAAAATAGGCGTTCGCGATTATTTCAAGAGAATGTATCTAAATTAAAAATTTCTGACAAGGAATCTATCGTAGAAAATTTGTTATATGGAAACTCATTTTTACTTTCCCGTATACGCGGAGGGCCTTATTAACGTGGCTTAGGTCCGATTTCCACGGCTGACTCTGAATTTTCGAAAATTGCAAAAGTTTGAATTTAATTCGCTGTCTTCCTCCAACTACAAAATTAAAGATAGATTTTTCGTTCAAGTAAAATTTTTTCTTCACAGTAAGTTCTTTCATTAAGGTCATGTACATTTTTTTCATGTACATTTTAGTAGTTTTTGGGCAATATTGCGTGTAATATGTGCAATTTAAAAAAATCAAGATTTTCTCAAAAACGGCTCCAAATTTTTTCTTTAAACTTCTGGAGGGGTAGTGATAAATGTACTCGATGAGATGACATAAACGTCAAGTTGCTCTATTCTTTCGTTTTTTCAAAAATTGCAAAAATTTAATATTTTCACTTGACTCTCACGTGGTTAATATTTACATTAGCGGCGATTTGTTGACGTTGTTATATTAATGAGTGCATGTGCTTTAAACAATGTCAAGTAAAATTTCTCGAAAACTAGACAATTTTCTGTGAAAACTAGCTCAAAATTCCGTATTTTCAGAAATGCTCAAACGCCATTTTCTCATAAATGTCTCCGATTTTTTTCTTCAAACTTGGCGAACGGATAGTCCTTATTGCACTCTTTGATATGACGTAAAATCCATTTTGTTTTTTTTGTTTTGTTTTGTTTTTTCAAAAATTACACAAATGCATTTTTTTAAGATCTGTCACACCTTTAATATACACATTACCAGCAATTTGTAAACACTATTTTATTTGTGAGTTACAGAGCTTAAAATGACTTTTAATGAAGTGTTTCGAGAACTCAAAAATTTTCTGTAAAAAAGAGCTTCAAATTTCGCATTTTTAGTTGCGCTTAAATACCATATTCTTAAAAACGGCTCCAAATATTTTATAGAATGTTGCCATTTAGGATGAGGTTTTAGTGTTTTTTAATATTCTAAAATTAATATTTCCGTTCTGCGACAAGGAAACCGAAAAATTAATAAAATGTCAAAAAATATCTGAATCGTAGTTAGTGTTATAAAAGGTAGTGCACGGTTTGGAAAATGCTTTAATTCGATAAAATTTCTTTAAAGGATTGTATCAGATCAGAGAATGTCAAATATTTAATTAACCAATTGTCAATGAAGCTTCCAAAACGTCTACCTATCATTCTTTACTTTACGAATTACTAATACTTTCCGTTTGACTGCTCTGCTTCTACGAATCTCTGACTCGCAGCTACGAGAGCAACAGTGGGGATTTCAGAATGAACTCTTATTATGCAGGGACTTGTTTCAGTCTGCGGCAAAATATCTTGCAAATGCAGAAGATTTATCTATTAATGCACTCCTGCATTACCTCTTGCATGTAATGAGTTTTCAGAACCTTGATAACATCACAATGGAAAGACCCCGATCAGTTTTCCATGTAAAAACACTCTGAACCCATGCGAACTTTTCAAGTATTCTCACTGTGTCTCCTACTCGTGATAGATGCTCCCATATATTGAGGATGGCTATTGTTCGAGCATCTTGCGTGACACACGTCTTTGTGATGTGGTGCATAAGGTCGCAGTGATGACAGATATGTTAAATGGAGAAGTAAGAAAAAATAAAAATTAATGCAGTCGTGAATTACATATTTTGTAGCAATAGTGTCGGAAGGAATCTTGATTTTACATTTGTTACTATAGGTACTGTTATTGTTCGTATCAATTTATTGAGAAAAATAATTGAAATTCTTAAATCTTATTCAAAATATCGAAGCCTTTTAAAAAAATATTATTGTTTGTGTCTCCAAGATTATCTTTGCCACATGAAAGATTTGTCACTGTGCCGTGACAATCTTTCGTGATCCATGCAAGGCACTGTTAACATTGAATATGGAACTCCGCGATAGGAAAAGGTGTTTATAAAGCATTTAAAATATCAAGAAGAAATAACATATTGAAAATAACTGCAAAAAACGACATGTTCATTGAATTTGATTTTCATATACTTGACGTAATTGTTTTACAAGGCTTGTTTCAATTACTTTCGTGAAAAGTTATTCCTTATTTTCGTGCAATGAAATTCTTACATAATCGACCGCTATCTACAAATAATGAGACAATGTTTCTTGAAGACCAGTGTTTTGTATATACTCACCAATTTGCTACTTCCCTTGAATTACCAACTGCAAATTTCAGAGGTAGTTGTTTACATTTGTATCATTACGTGTGGCATTAAATGATAAGATTTCTATTCACTTATTCTTAAAACGCTGAAATATATGAATATCTCGCAATCACGAGTTATTCCATGTTAAATAATCGTCAGGAAATTATTGCCGACAATTTCGCAAATGCGTTTTATTACTGAAGGGTACGGAAGGAAGCGGTTAAACTTTCACGGCAAGCACGTCGAGTGCATCTACTACGTCATCCGATGCCGGTCAACTCACAGGATAAGACAAACTGCCGCCATTAAGATATAAAAAGCCGTGTAGCTGACCCTCTTCGGTAAAGTATACTACTGGAAACGCGTGTACAATGTCACAACTTTTTGTGATAAATTAATCATTAACATAAATGAAACACAAATAACAGTTCGTATAAATTTACGAGCAACCTAGGAGTTGCTGGGTCAGAAAATGTCTTGTCAGATATACATCGAGCGCTTTTTCATGTGAATTAACATGTATGTACGTGATGGGGAAGGCATAAATTCTAGAAATACAAGGTTTATGTACCTTAAATAATATTGACCTCCATCTTTCATCATATTTGATTATTCTTAATAGTATTACGTAAGAAATTCGTTTTTCAGTAATTTTTAACGCTAGTTTCGTACGATTGTATCGTATACGTGCCAAGGAACTAGAGAAGGAAATTACTCATCATTGCATGCAATAGCAACTCCACGTTACCGGGAAACACACTTACAAACCAAATATCAAATGTTGCTGTCAGTTCGATACAAGGAAACGACACAAGGCTTCGCTAAAAGGTTTGTAGGCACAATGACGTTGCGCGGAGTATAAACCCATCTGTTTCAACAGCCAGGATGAATAAAGTGCGTTGAAACGTCGCGAAACTCGGAGGAATTTCCAGGCGAGCCTTCCGATTTCGGTTGCCTTCCCCTTCCCTTCCGGCCTGGAAGTGGCGCTCTGATTCAGCCCCGGCAGCTCAGCGGAGGGAAAAAGCCTCCGCAAAGAAGCCAGGCGCTGCTGCGGCAGCAGCCACAAGGCGAGGCGGCGACGGTGGGGCGAGGGCAGGGACGAGGGTGGGGGCGCGAGTGGTGGCGCGAGCAGCGGCCAGGGTGGTGGAGAGGGTGAGGGCGAGGCGGGAGAGCGGGCGGGGGCAAGGGTGGGAAAGAGGGTGAGGGCGGGGGTGGGGGCGCGAGTGGTGGCGCGAGCAGGAGCGAGGGTGGTGGAGAGGATTAGGGCGAGGCGGTGGCGCGGGCGCGGGCGGGGGCGAGGGTGAGGGCGAGGTGCGGGCGGAGCGGGGGCGAGGGTGGGGGAGAGGATGAGGGCGAGGCGGGGGCGCGGGCGGGGACGAGGGTGGGGGAGAGGATGTGGGCGAGGCGGGGGCGCAAGCGGGGCGAGGGCGAGGGTGAGGGCGAGGTGGCGGTGCGGGCGGGGGCGCGGGCGGCGGCGCGGGCGGGGGCACGAGCCGTGGCGGGGGTGGGGGCGCGGGCGGGGATGCGGGCAGAGGCGCGGGCGGGAGTTGAGCTGGTGCCGACGCCGTCGCCGGTGAGGGAAGGCGTGAGCTCTGCCAGGGAAGAAGGAACGGCGAAGAAGGGTGGGCGAAGAAGCAGAGAAAATGAGGCAAAGAGGAGATCTCGAAGGGAACGAGATTGGCGGAGTGAATTATTATTAGGGAGCGGATTTTGATGACCTAAAACATCACCGAAAATGATCAATAAAATGCCCTAAAAGTGAATAAAAATAACGTAATTTCTTTTTGTGTCCAGCATTGTAAACGACTTTTGTTGTTGCAAAAATCGCTCATAATCGGATGTTTTACCGCACAAATGATGACGTATTAAAGTTTGATTCTCTTATAAATTTATAATGCTGTCATACAAAAAAAAGCGTATGAAACTCGTTTATAATGTTGCTTTATTGCATTCATACAAACTTGAATACTCGCTCTTAATGTTGCTCGTTTTCAAAACATGTACTCATGCAATAAATCTTAACATTATAAACTAATTGCATAAATTACTATTATCAAAATCAGGTCAGATGAAGTACTCAAGCTGTTGGTTATGTCACTGATGTAGTCAAGGTTGTTTCCTTTCGTTTACGTGAAGTCAGCTAGAAGACTTTGGTTTGGACAGCAAATTCTTCTGCTTCATTACTACAAAATATCTGTCTTTATTTATCCCAAAATCTGCTGAACTGGCGCTGATACGCGTCTCAGAAATCTTAGATTACATACTCACAAAGGCTGACATTACAATATATGAGCGAAGAAATCGAATGGGCTACTCAGGAATTCTGCGAAGAACATTTGTTGCATCTAAATATTATTTGAAGCAATACCATTAAAATTGTATTAAAATCGATGACATCAGCGAAAATGCTTTAAAATGACGAAAAAGGTAAAAAATGACTTATTAGTCGAAATCGAAGAAAAAATGCAAAAATGTCCTACAAAATAGGTCATTTCCTTTTCTCATAACTTCAAATGAATGTCTGCACCAAAAGGCGTTGTTCTCAAGTGAAAAGAAAAACAATGACATTTCATTAAAATCCGCCCCCTCGTGATAATTCCAGACGCGTCAACTGCTACGGTCATTAGTACCGTAAGTGTAGTGTTTGTTATATCCCTGGAGGTGTCATTGTTCTTTCGCTGAAACGTGAGATACCAACTTAAAATGCAAATCATCCAGAACCTCAGAACAATAACCCAAGCCCCATGGAAATTTCAAATCGTTTCAAATCTTCAGTTGCACAAACAATTAAATATTCTATACATAATCTCATTCATTACCAAGATCTCCAGCAAATTCTACTCTTTCATCAAACAAAACGACCAACTATCTCATTTCAATCTCGCTCAAATCCCGGATTACTGAACTAGAATTAAAAATCCTTCAAGCTTTTTCCCTATTCAAGCTTTTTTGCACATTCAGTCAGAGTCGTAAAGTACGTAAGGCGCTTCATGAACTCCCTTACCCTTTGCAGTTAGTTTTAGATTTAAGTTAGTATTAAGTTAATTTAAGTCGCTAAGAATGCATGTGTATAAGTACAAGGTACTGATCTATGTAACTTATATCACCAATAAAAATAAAAATAAAATGAAAATGAAACGTGAGGTACTGCGTGACGGCTTGCCTGGGTTTCCCACAGCGGGGCCCCGTCCCAGCTCTTGTCTCAGAGACAGACTCCTCACTCCTACCTGATCCCTCATCATGTGCGTTTTTTGGTGCATGGAAGTGTGTATGTATGTAAGTCAGGGCAGTGGATGCGATAAGGATGAGGGAGGAAATATCGCGCGCGGTCCTTGGCCCTTACTGCTCCGTCATTCGCTTGATAATGATTGGAGAATACCACGGAAAACTATCGATCAGAGCAGCCGGCTACTGTAATTCTCCTGTTTCATTCGACCAAGCTTTCGAATTAGGGTGGATAAACCGCTACAGTCCAGTCTAGAAACCGAGGAATTCCCGGCCAATCCATGCGGAGAACAATGCGGGCTCACGGAAGTTTGCTCAAGCCTTTCCCGTTTCTCCTGCCTCGCATACCATAATTTTCATCATTATTGTCCTAATCATTATTATCATTAACTCATAAAGTCATCACTCATCGATCACAATTACAACAGCAGTCGAAGAGTCCCTGTAATAAAAGTAAATCTACGGGCAGGACAATGGTGTCGGATCGATGTAATGCGAAATGTTAGGCGGGAGCAAACGGTGAGGGAGTGACGGACAGACTGAGAAGAGATGCTACGAGAGATCGGGGTGATTGATTAACAGAGGGCATGGAATGTCTTGGGCGTAGAATGTCGTAGCGACGAGGCGAGGAGTGGCAGCAGACGCGGAGAACGAGGGACGGCAGATGAAGGGAGTAGGAGAAGAGGACGACGGCCGTAACGGTGGCGACACGGCCGCGAGAGGCCAAGGAGTTGAGTTTGGATGAATGGGATATCTTGCAAGGAAGGGGCAACGGCGTCAGGAAGACGAAGTGACGTGACGTCCTCGCGTCGGAGCGACCGGCGACGGAAAATGCGAGAAAATGCTGATTGGGTACGAGGCAACGGTGACGTTTGAGGTAACGGAGAGAGAGAGAGAGATGACCGAAAGTGGTACGACTCCGTTGCCGAGGTCGTCACCATTTCAGGAGATGGGACTGGGAAAGGCTAGGAAGAGTTAATACTGATGTGCCGGAAAAGCTAACTAAATCATTTAAACGAATGATATCGGAAGTGTCTTAGATAAGATATGGCGGTAATAATCAAGGGAGCGGTGAAGTATTGTGATCGTCGGAAACGACAGATATGAAAAAATAAATGTAAAAGATCACTATCATCAGACTCTCATCAGATTAGACAAGAGTTAAAAGTGCAGGGCAAGCGATTTAGAGATAAGGACGAATACCAGGGTGAGATAGTGAAATATTCAATCATGGTGTGCGGCCGAGGATAACGGCAATCAACGGCAATCAAGTGGTGGAATCAATTAGGAGGCGCCAGCGACAGAAAGATAATACAGAAAAGAAGAACGTAGAGCCAGCAAGCAAGGCGACAGGGAGAATGAGTGCGCCAGGCTGACACGAAGGAGGCGGCAGCGGCCTTGAATGAGACGACGAGGACCAGCTAAGACAGTGAAACAACGAAGAGATAAACACGATATACCCAGTGCATCGAGTCCATCTCTACGAAGGGCTTACGAAAGGCAGACGGAAGCCGCAGGGAGAGACTGAACAGCAGCCATTCTTGAAACTGCGTGAACCGGCGAAGACACCGCAGCAACGAGGAGGTGAAATCGATATTGAAGGAATCTATCCAAACTAAATCAGAATCAATCCGAAACTAAACCGAAGACCGCGAATGCTATAACCACGAGGACTGACTCGTACGTTCTACACACGCAGTGCTCAGGGATAAACCGAACAGGGTCCGTGAATGAGAGAGCGAGTCTGTAATCGATGTTGAAGGAATGGAACCAGAATCGACCCAAAACAACCGAAACCCGCGAATGCTATCACCGCGGAGACATCCGTTGGTGTCACGCTGTGCGGAAGGGTGAACCGAATTGCATCTATGAATGAGAGAGCGAGGCTGTGACCAATGTTGAAGGATTGGGACCAGAATCGACCCAAATCTAAACCAAAAATTCCTGAATGCTGTTACCGCGGTGACATCCTTTGGAGACGCAGTGCGCAAGGATGAACCGATCGGGGCATCAGTGAATACGAGAGCGATATCCGTATATCGATGTTGAAGGAATGATACAAGAGCGAACTAAAACTAAACCCAAATTCCCGAATGCTATCACCGCGAGGACATACGTTGGAAAATTGCAGTGCAAAAGGATGAACAGAACGGGGATCCGTAAATGAGAGAACGAGGCTGTAATGGATGTTCAAGGAACGATAGAATCGAATGAAGGGTCCACACAAAAATAAACCCCAAAACCGCGCAAGCTATCACCGCGAGGACATACGTTGCAACAACGCAATGCGAAAGGATGAACCGAACGGCATCCGTGAATGAGAGCACGAGGCTGTAATGGATGTTGAAGGAATCAAATGAATCAAATAGAATCAAATGAAGAGTCGACACAAAAATAAATCCCAAAACCGCGCAAGTTATCACCGCGAGGACATACGTTGCATAACGCAGTGCGAAAGGATGAACCGAACGGCATCCGTGAATGAGAGCACGAGGCTGTAATGGATGTTGAAGGAATCAAATGAATCAAATAGAATCGAATGAAGAGTCGACACAAAAATAAACCCCAAAACCGCGCAAGCTATCACCGCGAGGACATACGTTGCAACAACGCAATGCGAAAGGATGAACCGAACGGCGTCCGTGAATGAGAGAGCGAGGAGCGGCTCAGACGCCGGCGGCGGCGGTGGCGGCGGCGGCGTCGGGGCGCACTGCGCGTGAGCGGCGGCGCGCATCGATCTCGCTTGCGGCGGCGGCGGCGGGCACGGGGCGGCGCGCCGGCCGGCTTCGGCGCCGACGCTGAGTAAGGTCGTGGCTGGCGCCCGGAATGTCAGTCGGCTGGGGCGGGCCCCTTTAGAGCCACAGCGCCGCCCACCTGGGGTTGTTATTTCGGGGGGCGCCACCGCCTACGCCGCCGCCGCCGCCCGCGCACCGGGGAATGCCCGGCCGCCGGACGAACAAGACTTCGGCGGAGGAGTCTTCGCGGGATTTCACGCGTTTCCATGTGAGTACCCAGCGCCTCCCCAATTAGCGATTCAGCGAGGACCGCCCCGGCGGCGCACGCGTCATGAGATCGCCGCCTCATCCATGTGTAACGAGCTGCTTATCACCTCTGCCATCGCGGCGAGCGCCGGGCTGAGGGATAGCTCCGCCGCGTCCTGGAGGTTGCACAAGAGTCGCGGCGTTGGGTTTGTCCCGTGCCTCGCGCGTGTGTCGTGGAGGGCCGCAGAAGTGGGGTTCTGGGTGGTCAGGCTGATTGGCATGCGGCGGGAGCTTCCGAATGCTGCAGTGCTCGTTCTTTAGGATCGTTTCATGAATCTGACATGAACGACGCTTCTTTACTGGACGTGCAACTCAACACTAATGGAAGCGAATCAGTCTCAAAAAGAAATGTACAAACGACCAATAGTTTTTTTTGTAAATAAGAAGTGATCAGTTTATCAGGAAGGCGTAAAAACATATCTACATACATCGCGAATTTATCTCGAATCTAGAATTGACTTCAAAAAGGAAATGATAATTTAAGAAATCGTAAAGGGTTGATCGATTTCCGACGTGTGAGTAATAACAACACTACCATGTTGTGACCTGGCTTTAACTGTTGACATCACGCCAGTCATGGCATTTTTAATGAATGTGTTAGCCATATGAATTTTAAGTATGTTATTGTCATATAAAATGATGACGTTAGTAGGTTAAAGACATGTGATATTATTGACTTAATCATGATTTGTTGTTAGGTGTTGTTGTGGTGACGAACAACATGCTACCAGACGTATTTTTAAGCAGATTCTGTGTCACGGAAATTCTGTTTAGTACTCTACGAAGGAAGTTCCTAAAGAGCATAGACGTATGCAAGGACCCATCTTTAAGACCTGCCACCGTTAGTTGTTTGGACCTTGAAACACTTTATGAGATGATTAAGACTTTATTGGCTGGTAGCTTATCGTTCGAATTTCCATAACGGTTATTTCAAGGTTGGTGTTTCCGTGAGAGTGTTCCATCCTCGAACAGAATCAAAACACAACGCAGGAAACTACCGCGTACTTTGCCCTGCCACACAATATCTACGTTTTCAAAAAGAAACCTTCTAGAAATCTACGAAGACATCTATAAAGTCGAAAGTAAGATACAACTTGTCACTGAAAGAGATATAAAAATCCATAATCCGGTACGGAAGTGCTACTTATAAACGATAATGCAGTATACACATTTAAAGAGTTGGAGGACTTCAAAAATACAGCGATTGGCGTATAAATTTGGGTAGAAATATGACTATTATGCCATTGTGCTCTACATGAGTAATATATCCATAGTAACACAAAATTATATTGTAGTTCAAGACACTGTATAATTAACATGAGGTTCACACATTATCAAAATAGAAACACTTCAACTTTACATAGAAATGCAAATTTGGCAAATTTGGGTCGAAAACGAAAACAAAATACTCAGACCTTTTGTGCTCGTAGGGTAGGCTATTGTCTGTATACGCCAATTTGTTAACAATTCCTACACTTGAATGGCTGATTGAATGTTAACTAAAATTTTAGTTCCACCTATATCTTTATCGCCTTATGGATCTGTTTGAAATGATATCTTTTAAATAAGTATGATTATTTTATGAAGTTATGAAACTCATTGTATTCAGATTTTCTAAAAACGTTTTTTTAAATATTTTAGATCCAATATCCTTTAAATTCAAAAACGTAAGACGCCTCTCTCAGTACATCAATAGTACACATACATTTTGTTTCCCCATTAATTCTGGACAACAATTCTCCGTTTTCCATTTCATTGTGGCAAAATAGATAAAAGAAACTCAAATATATTATACGTTGAAAAGAACTATCCTTTCTTCAAAATTTATTACATAATGATCAGACAAATCATAAATTTTCTAGTCGCGAAGTTGTAGTAACACACAAAGAGATAGATATGCTTATTATTTCTTACGAAAGAATCTCATTCCGTAAGGTGTGTAATAGATGGGTTATCATTATGATGCGATTAGAATTATAATGGCGCAGTGTTGTAAGGAGAGGTATGAAAGGAAAAAACGAGAAAGCCTCCCAGACATCGTCATTTATCATAAATTTCGAGCGGGATCTTTCGAGTGGGATATCATGGATCGAGTGGAATTTGAACCACGGGCCGCAGAGATGGAAGGTGAGCGTGGTAGCCACTATACCCTGGTTCGCTTTTACAAGAAAAAATACAACAAAATAAATGTTTTTACTTTCTGATTCACGTAATAAAGAGAAAGCTATGCAATGCTGCAAAAATTCGCAGTTGAGATATTGGCGATTATACTCTTTATGGGAATCCCTGACATTAGAAATGTGGTGTTGTTATTTACGAAATGTCTGACTCTATTTAGTTGAAGATAGAGGATGTGTTTGTAAATTATTTTCTTAAAAATTAGGTCTTGACCATTTCTTTCAGAATATACATGTTTTCCCGTAATTTTGAATGAAATCGGGACAATTCAAAAAAATCATTCTCAAGAATTTCTTTTTTCGAATATATCATTCACCTTCAATACCAACGCTGGAGATTTTTAATAATGAAATCTATTCCTCAACAAAAGATCTTAAAAGTTGTTTTTTTAAACATTTTTCATTTTTTCGTAACTATACTTCATTTTTAATTTAGACATTAGAGTTTTATTTAAATTTAAATTTATTTTCCTATATTATATTTTTAAATTATTTAATGTACATGTTTTATAATATTAGTAATTTTCGCATAGCTACGAGTTTTATTGTTTACATTTTTCGAGTGATGGCTGAAGCGTCAGTACGATAAAATGATGTGCAATATCTTAATAAAAGCCTTATACGTTAATACATTAGTACGACGTGCAATAAAACGCAACCGTTACGAATAAGTATACGAGAAAGGATGTGCTGTTGTACCCCTTCTAGTCTGAAAACTTTCATGATCCTTAATATTAACAGATGACATTGGAAAGTACAATATAGAGGCCAATCATTAACGTCATAGCCAAAGAATGGAAATATTTTAAACTATCAAAACAACCTTTCTTTGTTTCCATTTGTAACATTTTCAAATAAGAGCGTAAAATATTGTTTTGACCTTTCTCAAGACCCATTACCGACTGTGCTCGCGCATACCTTAATATTGCAACACTTTTTAGGTTTTGTTCCTAAAAGTATTTCTGCCCCTCAAGGTACACCGAAGACCAAAATAACTCTGCCTTTTGGCGTGGAGTTCCGTAACTAAAATTTTCGCCACTTGATTTTGATGATTTGAACATTATGTAATAAATGGTCAAGAAATTCGGATCTTTCATTCCGTAAACCCACGTCACGCAGCAAATTCTATCTCTACAAGTTATGCACATCAAATTATAATTATTGCAACCACCGACAAAGCCATATGTCAGTGCACGAGAAATATGACAATCTAAGAAGCTGCCAATCTGCAGGAAGAGCGGTTTTATTCTACGCGAAGTCTTTTTTTCCTGCTAAAGGCATTCTATTTTATTCTGCATTACAACGAATGTTCAGTGAACTATATTTAAGACTTATATTATTGAAAGTTGTATATTATTTTCTAAGCGTGACATTGGCGTACAAGGAAAGAAGCACAACTCAAAATTAACATTTTTGTTGAGAGCAGTCAAATCTGGAGCTGTCACACCTGATTTGGGAACATCAGATGACTCGGTCATTGCTCTCCATTGATTAATTTCTTAAGTATTATGAGAAATATTCTCGTAAATATGTACTTTTAACAAAATACCACACCAAACATCTGCTTCTGAGTTAATGATTTCATATGGATAGATAAAGCACACACATGACGAATGAAAATAATATCGAAGTCATTTTCCAACATTGAAGAGCTTTTTCGTTATAAATTTCTCAGATTTTTGGGGCCAGAAAAAAATTCTGATGACATTTTTGAAGAGCGTTTTGGCTGCTTCAGATTTAACTATTTATTTACACCACCTTCTTGCCAACAATAAAACAGTGTTCAATGGCTTAAAAAACTCTGACATTTCATCCTTAAGCCTTGATTTATAATTATTCAAAATACATATTATGTCGCTTACATGCTATTAATCTTACTCGCCATTTGTGCCCTTGAATTCATAAACTTCATGATCTTTTTGGAAGGCTCTAGAAATCCTTTCTATGCAGCGCCAATACCTTCTTTATTTTGATGAAAAATTATGATGTTTTTGTTCGCGAAAAGGCCTTCTTGGACCACGCATACATGCACCCTGCATTTACCAAGGCTCAGTATCATTTAATCTCGGTGTCAGGTGCATGTGATTCATGGAGGGAACAGCATTTAGCTGAATCCGATTTTTATCCACTACGGTTGTTACTCCTTGGGGGTGGAAGCTGGAATGATGATGATAATGAAGGATGAAAGGACGATACAAACACAAACACACCCATGCCCGAGGCGGGACTCGAACCCGCGATCATTCGTCCGAGATTGCTACGGCACAACTGCCTGAGCAATCTCGGCTATCCGCACCAGCTTACGATTTCGTTTATTGATATATTACTTCTATCAGGCAGATGACTGTTTACAGAAGTCCAGACTTACTCGGACTAAGTTCAAACCACGAGTTATGATGACCTTTTTTGCAATTGTTCATTTACATTGTTTCCACGCAAACTCGCGTAAATACATTTCACAAGAGGTAGTCATCCGCTGTCCAACGTGCCTTCCCGGACTTCAAAACTATAAAAATTTCAAAAATTAGAATTTTATTTTTTGCCGGCTATGCGCCAAGAAAATGTCGGTCTTTCTCTCCTTGCCGTCTGTCACCTATTCCTGAGCTCTAGAAGTGATTACTCTAGCAAAGGGTGGATCCAGAGACGAAATTTGGAAGGGGAAATTCAAAATGTTTTTGTCGAATGAGTCATATTATAGGTTTTGTAAAATGCCACAGGCTACACTCAGCTCATGCTGTGATACGATTTTATTCGTTTAAATTATTATCCGAACATATTTTTGCTTGAAAGTTTCGTGACAAGTTAAAATTAATAGTTTAATTAAAACACTCTCCAAAAGTGTCATCAGAATTTTTTCTGGCCCCAAAAATCTGAAAAATATATAACGGAAAAGTTCTTCAATGTTGTAAAATGACTTCGATATTATTTTCATTCGTCATGTGTGTGTTTTATTTATCCAGGTGAAATCATAAAATCTAAAGCAGACGTTTCGTGTGGTATTTTGTAAAAAGTACATATTTGCGAGAGTATTTCTCATAATACTTAAGAAATTAATCAATGGAACCCAATGACTGAGTCATCTGATGTTCCCAAATCAGGTGTGACAGCTCTAGATTTGACTGCTCTCAACAAAAATGTTAATTTTGAGTTGTGCTTATTTCCTTGCACACCAATGTTCCGCTTAGAAAAATTTTGGGGTGGAAATTTCCCTCATTTCCCTCCCCGTGGATCCGCCCCTGCTCTAGCGATCAGCCTCTGAAGGTCACGAAAACGGAGCCCGTCCATGGCGACCGCCCAATGGGTTGCAACGACAAACACTCAACAACCTCAGCGATAGGAGCACAGACCACACACAGGTACAGCGCAGCACGTAGATATTAACGCAAATCACTCCAGCAAATAAATCATTTCCTATTTGCGCTCCAGACAATGCGGTGCTGAGCAAATGTTGCGTACACTCTTTCTCGGAAGAAAATAATGGTTTTTGTGTACCATCATTATAAACGGCCTTTTCTGTTGCAATAAATCGTTCATAATCTGGCATTTTACGGGCACAAATGATAACGTATTAGATTTTACGGCACGGATGATTTCGTCGTCATGCATTCACCCAATCGCAGCGAGAGAATCGGCAGGATGGTAGAGGTAAACGGAACAGCTGACCCCCGTTTTCTCGCACAGATGTCAAATACCCGAGACGTCTCGAGAAAGTTACAAGTAAGTTCTTTTCGAAAAATTAAGTTTGATTCTCTTATAAATTTACAATGCTATTATGCACAACTACAGCGTATGCAATTCATTTATACTCACTGCTTTACTGCATTCGTAAAAATTTGAAAACTCGCTCCTAACGTGGATCGTTTTCGAAACATGTACTCATGCAATAAAGCTTAACATTATAAACTAGTTGCATAAAGTACTATTTCTGCTTTACTATTAAAATTTTACACTAACTTTTAAAATATTTTTGATCGCCATTGGAAGGTGGAAAGAGTCTTGTCTTTTGGTGCGAGTACGTCTGACCACTCAATTGAAAAGCAGCAATATATCAGCACGAATTAGGACAAAGTGCATCATAATTCCAATTCCAACAACCGCGAGCGAGGCGGTTAAGTAGCAACGGCCACCGAGGTGAGCGAAGGCGGCTGATTCATTAAGCGCGTCCGCCGAGGCGCCCGCGGCGGGCGTGCAGGGTAATGAGCAGCCATTACCAAGTTAGCGGTTCAAGCGAGAGCGCGCCCCAGGGCGGGCAGGCGGTGACCTCGGGCCGCCGCGTCCCCTGCCTCACGTGCTGCGCAAGGCGGCGCGGCGCGGCCGGCGAGGACGGCCCAGGCGAGGACGGGGCGGCTCACCCGAGGATCGATGGCCGAGTCGCGTCGCGTCGCGTCGCGTCGCGTCCTCTTAAAATAGAGGAGTTAGCCTAAGAGGGGACCGAAGGGACAGCTACTGTCTGGCTAGCACACAGTTTCTACCAAAACCGAAAAGACATTCCAACAGCATCCCATATCTTCTTCTCCTTCTTCTCCTTTTCCTTCTTCTCCTTCTTCTTCTCCTTCTTGTCCTTCTTCTTCTTCTCTTTCTTCTTCTCATTCTTCTCCTTCTTCTTCTTCTCCTTCTTCTTCACCTTCTCCTTGTTCTTCTTAGCTGTTTGGTTGATCCTTAGCTGGGTCTTACAGTGCCTAACTTCTTCTTCTTCTGCTTCTTCCATTCTTCTCTATTGTTCCAAGTCCCTGGAGGTATTTGCCATCCAGCCATTGACTTCATTACGTTCTCTCTCCAACCAGGTTGCAGCTGGTCTCTTCTCATTTCGAACTAGCCAAAAATCCAAACCACACCCGAATAAAATATGAATCCCCGTTTGAAGCCTTTCTGAAAATCTTAGTCAACCATGATATATAACCCTCAGGTTCTACTTTCTCTTCAAAGTATAGATGAAGTTAGCTTAGATATTTTAACTAGCATAAGTCTGAAAAAATCTGTAAAGCGATTCTACTAAACTATGCATTCCATCTAAAACAAATCAATGATCAGTTACCAGCGCCTAAAGAATAAAGCACTACTAAACTATATGCAAAAATTAAGGACTAAATTTAGATTAATTACCTTATTCCCAAATTTTATGCTGTTTTAAATTTCTCAAAATTGATGGTGTTGTACGCTGTAGTCTAAGTTCAAAGGACCTAAAATTGCTTAATTTAATTAACCTAAAATTAATTTTGCATTTTGGTTCGTTGTGTTTTTTGAGTGCTGCTAGATTTATGTCTTAATATTGCTAGTGCTGACAACGTAACTGAAGGAACTAATCGTAAGCTCGGTAATGAAGTCCATTGGTGCTCGGTGCTTCATTCGTTCGGTGACAGTTGGCTCACTTGCATATAGCTTCGACATCATGTCACGTAATCTCGTCGTCCGATGCCAAATCTACTGCGCCAGGAGCAGTAACTGAAATTAGCACGTGCCGTGCTATTTGTGAGTCAAACAGTATACTACAGGATAGTTTTGTAATTATTATTGTGTACATCAAAAAACTGTCTTGAGGTCAGGTGCGTACGTTCACCACGTGATTCGTGACCACCAATGAAGTGTTTACGGGAGCCATCAACGAACATAAACGTTTTACAAAACGGTGTGACTCAACAGCTGTCGCGACGGAGGGTACTTCTCTAGGGAAAACATTTGGAACTTGTTTTACAGATAATTTGACTATACTACAGAATACGGAACCGAAGATCTTTTACTAATTAATTGTGTACTAATTAGACTCTTGCAAACAATACGCACTTTTTAAATCATTGTTTTGAGAGTAAATATATCTTTATATTGGAACCCAACTTCTAACGTTTCAGGCAACGCATGCTACTGATTGGTGGTATCGTGGAATAATATGATATAAGTTCTAAACAGTCTTATTTTGGAGATTACGGAACACGAAACATCTTTCGTGTCCCGCAAGGGACATTGGTGCTGGAATTTGAAAAACCTAGCCATATTGTCTCCTAATTTTGTACTAAGATAGTATGTTACAGAGAAATAAAGGGGTAGCATTTTCACGTGCAAATTCTTTGTAGCATAGTCTTTTCAGTTCTATAATGTTTTGTCTTATATCTATTTTATGTATCTTGTGCGTAATTCCCTAACCAGTAATGATATATTTACAGGGCTAACTGTCAATTACGCGTGTCAGTCATGCAAAATCGTCATCCCTTCATAGCGAATTACATGAATTCAGAAGGGAGGGAAATTCTTAACTTACGCCTTACTCAAATACATCGTAGCATTAAGATGAAAACCATTTTTTAAAAGAGTTCGTAAGGAACCTTTAATTTACTAAGCCTCCTTCTTGGAAGTACCTATTGTGTGGCTCAGACACCTCACTTACAACTAAGTCGCCAGCATCCCCCCCCCCCAAAGAATTCTATACAATTCGTAGAAAGATCCCTTTAAACCTAAAACGTTTCTGATCGTGTTGCTATCTTCAATACCTCGTGAGGTATTTTTTGTCCAAAGAAGACCAATCATTATAAAATTAATTTTCATACTTGGCACCCTCCACGTTGTTGTCTGAGCCGTTCCGGAGCTGTACCCTAACAAGAGGGATAAGGACCGCGCGCCATCTTTCCTTCTTCCTTGACATATCCATATCCCTTACTTACACACACTTTCACTAACTGGCACTACACAACCACACATGCCAGGAGGTCGGTCGGGAGCTTAGAGCATGTCTCGGATGGGGCGGTGCCCCGCTGGTGGGAGATACCTGGTTGAAGAAAAACTCCACTAGCGGACAGTAGGTCGGCGCCGGATCTCTCCATCCAGCTGGCGAAGATCCCCACCACCTCTCGATGAAACTTAATCCACTTACGGGACTAATGACCTCAGTGTGCCAGGAATCACTAACAGGCAATCAATCAATCGATCAATTTCTTGGGGGGGAAATCTGGATATCTGTACACACCAATTCGAAAATGCTCCCAAATGAGTAAAGCTCAGAGCCAGCATTGGTGCTCTCTCTGCAGCGACTCTTATCGGAATGCCCTAGTATTGGAGTCCCAACGGTGGCAGGATTTTCCACACTAGCTTGTCAGCTAGGTCCAATTCAATCGTAGTCTGGAGGAGAATCCTAGCGGCTGACTGCTCTAATTTATAGTTTTCCGTGGTTTCTCCGATCAACGCGATCAACGTGAATGACGGAGAGTACCCTAACAAATGGGTCACGGGCAGCGCGCGATTTTCCTTTCTTCCTTGTCCTGTCCTCACCCCTCACACACACTTTATTATTATTGTATATTATTCGAACATTATATTTCTTTCATAACTGATTTCAATGTTTGATTCCCGTTTTTAATTGTTTTGAAAGCTCTACCCGAAAGCCTTCATTTTAATTTGTTTTTTTGAAAAATGAACTCGAAATTCACATGAATATGTATGAACATTCATTTTGAAAAATTTCATTTGATAATTTTTTCATTTGATTTCTTATGATTTCATGTGATTTCTTATTTATTCTTACGCAAATACACAACAGATGTCTTCTCAGAATTTCATACTAGGCACTTCATCTTCAATGGCCCTAGTCGCATTGGGCATGACCATTGGGTAATCGAGCCATGACCAGGCACTACGAGGAAGCACTAGTCGAGGAAAAAGACAGGAGAAGCGAGGAAGCGTGATCATGTAGTTTGCAGTGATACTTGCCTAGTAAAACGAACACTCCCCCCGTATTTACATAGAGTAATTTCCTCCTCTTCCGTAACATGCACATAAATAGGCACAAGCGCGCCAAGAAGCTTTCAATGTAGCTCTGAACGTCCAATCAGCTGACGATGTGCTAACTGCAGCACGTCATCCAAGAGTACTAAGAATTGGGAGTGTAAGAAGAGTGTTTTCACGAGTGTGTCACTTTCAACTTGCACTACCCGCTAAATTGAAATCCCCTTATCCCATTGACATCTGTATATCTAAGGTAGAAGCGCAAACCTACGACATTCAAGCGGCTGACTTTCTTTCATGAGTGATTTACTGCTTTGTGCAATATCTTCGTGACAAACAAAATATTTTCTTGGCAGTTTATTGTATATGTTGCTTTTTATTTCACGCAGTAATTTAACCACTGTACAACACGATTGTGATCGACAGAGTAAGTATTGGACTAACAGCAACCTAGTTTTTCTAAATCATATTTTCATTACAATTAGTTTTTAATGCACCTTAATGTTTTCATACCTCGTAACAAATTTCTGGGATTCATTAATTAAACATTCATTCACATAATATTTTTGACCACGGTTAATTGCTGAAATAATTTTCTTTATTGCGTTTCTGTAAACGCTGTATTCTTATAGTTTAATTACTCTTACTTAAAGATTAAAGCAATTCCTGAAATATGCAAAGCACAGTCCCAACAATTTAGCTTCAATAAATTTGCCATGAAAATGTTCACAGGTTAAACTACAAGCGCTTTTAAAATTATTGAAAAATCATCGAAGAATGGAGACGCAAGTGAATCAATGTGTGGGTTTTCAAATCAGGTGTGATTTTTGCTAACGCTATTCCATGTGTAGAAAAACCTAATTATTATTCAACTACATTACTTGATTTAATTTACTATTAATTCAGAACAAATGATTTACAATATTATCGCGAAGAATATTTCAGTGCTCATCAAGTCAATATCACGAAGTTGGCAAAGCCTCAGCAGCAAAATCCACATGAGTAATTCGTATTGGACTGACGCAGAAAAAAAAATTTGTTAGATATTTAATGGTAGTCTCAAGAATGTGCCTTTCTCTGTATGAGAACTTTAGGACAGTCCTAAGGACACCCGATGTTGCAATCCCTTTTAAATTTTTGCCTTGTTCTTGCATTATGTTTCTGCGAGTAGTTGCAGTTCAGGTTTCTCAGTAAGATCTTCCCAGTAATTCCTTCCTGAAAAACTGAAAGAATTAAAAATGTTCCAATGAAAATATCACCGTGTCATTTTTCCAATGTCGGGTTTTCAATAGGGTGTCCTTCGTCTCAAAGTAATGACCAAATTTCATAACGCTCAGAACGTCTTCAGCCGCGAACATTTGTTTGCTGTTTTTATAATTTTTTTTTCCACAAACTACTTAACCTAAAAGGAACCTCTTTATTGTTGCTCATTCCCGCGGCACATTTACGGTCACGAGCAGTTCACCACATCACTTTGACCCCATGTCATCTCGTTACAGTTCTGAGTCATTTACTCCGTGCGTTCCATCTCGCACTGGTTCCGGCTTGTTTCTCTCCACTCCGCCCCCACCGCGCTCCGCTTCCGCCCTCTCCCGTCTCGGCTCATTTTCATCGTGCCTCGGTTGCGCCCTGACACGTGACCTCTCGCCCTCATCGTGCTTGTCCTCCCCCCCCCCCGAGCAGCACATGTCCAACGGTGTTCTTCCCCGTTCGAGTCAGGGGCCCAGCAGGTTGCTCTCGCCAGATTTTGTATGCAGTTATCATAGGTAATACCACGAGTGCTTTGGAAATTGTCGATAAATCCCCAACTCACAAAGCGAGGAGGGGATTTATCTGAGAATTTCCAAAGCATGACTGGAATTTAAAAGGAATATTCCACGAGTGAAATTACGTCCAACAGAGTTCCAAAATGCGACAAATATTGAAAATAACGGAAAGCTGTGTTAAAATCAATGAGGTTATGTTACAATACATACGCGGTTTATTGACGCCATCGACATAGCGATCGATGTATACCGCCTCCTAAGATAGATGAGACACATTTTATGACTGGCCAGTAGGGAGATACGGTATTAAAAATCGGATAGAAAAAGCGATAAAGTTTTTGAGATACACCGCCCTGATTGGGGCTTTTTGTGTGTATAGTTACACACTTTTGGTTTTAATTTCACGTGTGGAATAGTCACCATTATATTTTTCAATTATGAGAGAAAGACCTTAATTTTAAAGAAAATCAAAATGACAGTAAATGAGAGAGTTGATAAACTTGTAACATGTTTTCTACAAAATCAATTCAAAACATTTCAAGGAATTCAATTGCATATGTGAGTGCTCAGGATTTTATGTGAGAATTTCTAAAGATCGAATGACACTACATACGCGGCTGTTTTGCAATATATAATAATCTCTTTGCATAATCTCTTTAGTAATCAAGAATAGATCAAGTAGAATTTGCCAGAAGACATTAAACGATTAAATTCCATAGAAAAGTTTAAGTCCCAAGTAAAATCTTTTCTGCTGCATAACTGTTTCTATACAATTCGAGACTATACCGAGCATCAAAAAGGAAAGTAGAATTAATTTTAACAATGATAGTTAATGTAATTATTTATCATTTGGACTGTATAATTCTAAAGAACCTGTAACAAGTATTGTACCACAGTTTCTGGGTTGATGGCCCCCATCTCGATCAGGTTTTTCGTCCAGTTTCCCTGATCCTTGAGCAAATGCTGAGATGGTCCCTTGTTTTGCTTCTGGACATAAATGTAACTTCATTATTTGTGCACGTCTTCTGAATTTCAGTGGGAAATATAGTTATTCAAATTATCGTTTTTCATATTATCGCGGCAAAAAGTATTATTCTTTCATGAAGAACATGAGGGTTCAGGGCAGAAATTTATAGCTAATTTACCTTTGAAAATATATTTTATTATATAGGAGCGAATATTTTGTCAACAAAACTCGAAAAAAACTCTCTTTTCTGTATTCAAAATTCGACTAGAATATGGTTTAGGATAGAGACCACAGAATTATGAAAACGTGCACAAAATTCACTTCTCCCCATAGCTCGTCATACGCAGTTTTTAACTGTTTTTGACGTAAATAAATAAATAAATATCAAATGAACAGAAAGACATAAATATATGGCATTCAATCAACCAGTACATTTAATTTACGTTAGTTTATTTCATTTTAATTGATGAAAGGTAAACAAGTGCAAGTCATCGTTATCACAGTGATAAAGAAAGTTCGTGTTCTACATTTCGTTGAAATAGTTGTATTTGTAAATATACACACCTCAGCGAACTATGTGCGTATACGTCAATATTCCGTCAAGTCAGCATTTATATCGCAAAAACTATGTCTAACGACTCAAATGCCTTCATTCCTGAATAGGATAAACGTCCTTTTCTTCTAAGTGGAGTTGTTTAATAAATTGACTCGTTTGGAGACTAACTTCTTCTCTGTTATGTAGTTCATCTCACGATTGGTGCAACCAGTTTGCAGCATGATGGACGAATACTTTGCCTTTTGCTTGTATTAGCTGTGTGCCACCTGACTTGCGCAATAAGTTGCACTTCCCATTTTTTAAAATTATTTTCGACATATATTCTTATTTTAATGTAAAATCCATTAGGCAAGTAAATGTTTGAAGTTATTAAACAATATTAATCCCCAAAGTATTGGATCACTTGAAGTTTTCAGAGTATTTTTCATTATTTTTTCATAGAAACAAATTGAGGTGGTAACTGTGTGTATGTGTTAACTCACCCAAACCATTATTTGCAAAACTACCACGTATGTAGTGTCATTCTAGCTTTAGAAATTCTCTAATAAAATCAGTAAAGAAAAAATGTATAATTTTTATAATCAAAAGTACATGTATTTAGCAGTTTATTACAAAAATTTTCGTAAGTTTAAGTTGAAATATTTTCATTATTTGGAGTGCAGCAAGTATATACATACAGTATTTTGAACAATTTCCATTCCTTGTGGGCCTTTCCGTGTGGACATTGATGGACAGGACCTTTTTTGAAGAAGTAGTTGAACATTCAGTATGTTGATTTGAATGCACACCTCTATCCTAGATTGACAGAAGATTTCAGCGTTTTTATGAACACGACTAGATGTTAGAGAATGCCTGAATCTCCACGTTTCTATTTGTCATGACGAAGTTTTCTAATTGTTTTATGAACCTCCGATAAACATTTGAGGATGAAACATTCACTTAGGGTTGAAGATGGTTCTAATAATGAATGTTTTAAAGGATGGAAAAGTAACTCCTCGCCTAAACATAGAGCAAAAAATCTCCTTTGGGTTTCGTCCCCCCCCCCCCCCCCGATAGTACTTGACTATTAAATGGCCGTTTGCTTTTTTTTTTTTTTTTTTTAATTTATTGTCTTCCTGTTCAACATACATGTTTTTCAGGGTTGTGAATATACACTTTCATAACATTTGGTAATTCTAACTGTGGGTGCCCTGAATGGGCGCGTTAGATGTTTTTGGTTCAGTTCAATTATTTTAAAATATTCTTGAAAATGATACTACAAAAAATGAGAATGGTCGTTATTGATAGAGGTCAACTTTTGAGGTATATTTTATGGTGGTCTGAATCTGTCTTTTGGGAAGCGTGAGTTTATGCGTAGGTTCGGTTCTGCAGTGCGACCAAGGTTGAATATGGGGGTGCAGGGAGATGTGGAAAGTGTAGAAAAGAAGTCTTCGGACAGTTTAGAAATATGCTCTTTTATTGATGGAATTTGCAGTTCATGATGGATTTGCTGATTTGAGATGAACCATGGGGCTTTAATAATAATTCTTAGTGCTTTGTTTTGTACGGTTTGGAGAATTTTTATATTAGATTTGGCTGCATTTCCCCATATCGGGCAAGCGTACGTCATCGTTGGTCTAATTACCGATTTATAAATTAGCATTCCGGTCTCGGTTTTAAGGGAGGACTTTTTGTTAATTAGTGCGTACAGTTGGGAAATTTTGGCTTGAGTTTTTATTGCTGTTGTGTGAATGTGTGCTTTCCAATTTAGTTTAGTGTCAAGTTGCATTCCTAGATACTTTGCTGCTGTATTATTTGGAACCCAAGGAATAAGTTCGTTGTGCATGATTAACTGTGGAGGGGTGATGGGATGTCTTAGTGTGAAAATTTTTGCCTGCGTTTTGTTTGGATTTATTTTGATTCTCCAATTTTTTGCCCATGTATTGAATATGTCGAGGTCATCTTGTAAGTTATTCCTCGCTGTCTTAATCTCCTCGTGCTTTGTAAAAATTACAGTGTCATCTGCGTAAAGCGCTATTTGTGAGTCAATTAGGTGTGGATAATCGGATACATATATGTTGAATAATACTGGGGATAATGTGGAACCTTGAGGCAATCCTGCTGAAATGTGATGTAAGGGTGATATGACATTATTAATTTTAACTTGGAACCTTCTTTGATTTAGGAAACTTTGAAGAATTTGGTATAAATACTCGGGAGTGCCTATTTGTCTTAATTTGTAGAGCAGGCCTTCATGCCATATTTTGTCGAAGGCTTTGGTTATATCCAGAAATAGTGCGATGGTGTGTTGTCTGGTGTGAAATCCTTGCGCTATGTATTCGGATAACCGTAGTATTTGATGTGTTGTGGAGTGGTTAGATCGAAATCCAAATTGTGTGTCTGGGATTACGTGTGTGTTTGTCAGAAATTTTATTAATCGCTTTAATATAAGTTTTTCCAATAGTTTTGACAATGTAGGAAGTAGGCTTATCGGTCTATAGTTCGCTGGTTCTATAGGATTTTTTCCTGGTTTGCGGAAGGGCAGCACTGTTGCAATTTTCCAATCGTTGGGAAAGTAGCCTAGTCTGAGCGCTGCGTTAAATATTGCTGTAATACCAGCTATCAGGTTGTTATTTAATTCTTTTAGAACTTTATTTGAAATATTATCGTATCCTGCTGATTTTTTAGTTTTTGATTTTTTGATTTCAAGTTTAATTTCAGATGGAGATATATACTTTATATTAACTGGAACTGTAAATAGTGGTTTCTTATTAAATTCTTCTACTTGTTTATTAAAATGTTCGTTCTCGACTGGGTTTGGGTTGAACGACTTTTCAAGGTAGTTAGCTATAAGGGATGCTTTCTCAATATCGGAATTAGCCATTACTGAACCTAGTTTAATTTGAGGAAATTCTTGTTTTTGCCTTTTGATTCTCTGTATGGTGGACCACATATGCCTAGATGATGGGTGAATTTCTTTTATAAAAGTCTGGAAACTTGCATATCTATGTTGGTCTAGTTTTGTTTTAACTAGTCTCGTCAGTTTGTTTAATTTTCTTTTTAAGTCTGGTCGTCGTGTCATTTGCCAATAGCGTCTCAGATTGTGCTTACTTTTTATCAGGTTTAAAATTTTTAATGGAATTAATTGTTTGTTTATCGAATTTGACCTTTTGAAATATGTGGTAGAGTTCGTGAGAGCTCCTTGGATGTTGTCGACTAATCGTTTGACTTCATTATCTAGGTCATTGGTGGATTGAATGTTTAGAGGATGACAGTAGTTGATTTTTAGATTTTCCCTGAATTTAAACCAGTTAATTTTACCTTTTTGCTGTTTATAAAAAGAAGAAAGATATAGAGGATGAAGTGATATGATTATTGGGTTGTGATCCGAGTCGAGTTCAGGAAGTACTTTTTGATACAACGGGAAATCAATGTTTTTTGTTATGAGGATATCCAATATGTCTGGAATTATATTATTATTGTATGGGTAGTGAGTGGGTTCTATTGGGGCCAGAATACATAAATTGAGGGTGGTAGCTAGATTTAGTAGATTTATTCCTTGAGGTGTTGTTGTGTTGCATCCCCAAGCTCTGTTTTTACTGTTAAGGTCACCTATTAATATTGTATTATTATTGTTCCCAAAAATGTCTGTGTATATTTTTCTAGGAAATAATTTATTAGGAGGTTTATATGCCGCTATTATGATTGTATCTTTGTTATTTATTTTCGTGTTTATTGCTATAGTTTCTAGGTTGATGCTCGTAGGACTGTTAATTAACGTATGTTTTATATCTTTGTGCACTAGTATGGCTACTCCTCCAGCAGCCGTCGCTGACAGACGGTCGTTGCGATAGGTAATAAAGCCTGGTACTGTAAACTTGATTTGTGGTAACAGATGAGTTTCTGAAATACATGCTATTTTTATGTTGTGTTTCGCTATAAAGAATCGCAATTGATTTTCTTGCCTTTTTATTCCGTTTGCGTTCCAGTTGAGAATGTTTGTTTCTGGATATTTATTTATGTCCATTTTCTAGGGCTGATTGTATTAATATTTGAATTTGTGGAATGAGTGCATTTAATACTTGGTTAGTGATTGTTGTTATTAGCTGCCCTTGTTGTGAAGTGAGGTTGGAGTTCGTATGAGGAGGGTTTTGGAAACTAAGTCTTAATGAATTTGCACTCCATGCATTTTTGGGAGAATGCTGCGTTGGATTTGTTTGTTGTAGATGTTTTTGAGGGAAATGTTTTTGGTCAAGGTTTTTTACCTCCTGAAATTTTCTAGTGCTAAATGTCTGCTGTCTTTGGTTATACCTCTCTGCTTGATTTTTTAGCAAATTTTGATAAACTTCACATCCTTTCCAATTGGCAGTGTGGTCTTTTTTGCAGTTAACGCATTTCCGAGTTGTTTCCGTTTTAGGTTCCGTGCATTTGGAATAATGGTGGTTACCTAAACACCTAACGCATCTTGGAGGGCGCCCACAGTTAGCTTGGGTGTGATCAAACCTTTGACAATTTTTACATTGAATTGGTAATTTGTTGTTGACTCTAGGATACACTTTAATAACACTGTATATAAATCTATCTAAAGATAGAATACTCCTTCCTTTGATATTATCCTCTAGATCTACAGCACAAGTTGTTAATGGTTTCCTATCTTTTCCGTGAAGGCGAGTTACTTTGATAACTGGATATTTTTTTACTAGTTCCTGAAAGATTTCTGTTTCACTATACAATGTGTGAATATCTTTTATTACAATTGAAAATGTTTTTATGCTTGGATCACGAAATGTGTGGTATTCAATGTTGTTCTCATTGCAAAATTTACGAAGATCTCTGAAATCGTCTACTGAATTAAGTTTAACTTTCACTTTGTCTGCTTCTAATTTTGTTGTGAAATCTTGTTTAACTACACTTTTAATGTCTTTTATTAATAATTGAAAATTTTCAGCTTTATGTATGATTATTGGAGGAATTTTAGTCACTGTTTCCGCGGAACTGATGTGTTCTTCTTCATTTTCATTGTTTAATGTTTCGAACATATTTTGCGTGGGAATAGCATAACGAGAAACAGTACCAGTTTTCTGCCTTTTGGGGTCACTTTGATCAGTTGGGGCAGGCGCACTATGTTGCAAGGGCGGCCAACTAGAGCGTTGGCTATTTTGTACTTGCGTTTGAAGTTCCTGTAGTTGCTGTTGCAGTTGTAGTAGTTGTTGGTGCTGTTCCTGGAGTTGATGCTGCTGCGCCTGTATTTGCTGCTGTTGTTGATCTATGATGAGTTGTTGCTTATACTCTACTGAATATTGCATGGGATCAGGCGTAGTGTTGTTCACGGCCTCCATCGCTTCTTTGATGCTCTGTCCGAGGGCAGAGCACGGTAAATCACTTTTATCTATTTTCACTACTCTTAACGAATACTGTACACAAACAATAAATACTATTCGTGAAAATCACTTCACCACATAGACGAACACAAAAACACTGAGGTCTGCGCCGACACTGGGGGTCGAACCGTTTCCAGCGCGGAGCGATAACTGTCGCTGATAGCGGAGCGCACTGGGCAGCGAACTGCTCTGTTCCGCTGTCGCAGCGAGAATGTGGCCGTTTGCTGTGCCTCGAGAGTAAACCACCCTACCGCTCTTTCGCCTACATCGAGTGCATGCGTGACGATTCGCGTGTGCGGATGTGAATACGAGATTATTCACACGCGCTACGAAATTGTTTGCGTGTTCTTGCGTGCGGGTGCGTGAACGCGCACGTAAGATTGTGCACGTGAACCCTTTCAATGCAGACGCGTTGGCGGTTTCCTTCATGGGAAGTTGGATTCATTGGCGTATACTGTGGGCTACCGGGGCTACCGGCAGTAGACATTTTTCCAGATTCTGTATAATCTGTTCTGTATTAAATCACTCAGTCGACGACGCATCAATTTTCTTAAGAGGCGGCAACACCGCAGAAACCGCTGCCACCGATCGGCACCGGCACAGAGTGCGTTTGTTGCATGATTCACTCCCCCGTCCTGCTAATAAGATATAGGCCAGCCAAGGGCTCAGGATACCGATTTCCCGAGCGGTTTCTTGACACGTTCGGTGCCTTTCGGAGGCAGTGGGCAGTAAACGGTCTGAGTGAATTAGATGTGCGCTTTTGTGCAAGACGTACGCGATTGGTGGTGAGTGTACGTATACAAAATAGATTATATTAAGCGTGTTTTAAGTGTTAAAACGGCAACATATTCAGTATGTGATTATGTCAGTTTGGAAAGATACTTAGAAAAAATTACTCAGCAAATTTGTGTATATATATATATATATTTTATAATTATTTATGTATATATACACATAAATAATATTTATAATAAAAATAGCAAAACTACATAACCGAAGGTTATGTATAGTTATATAGTAACAGATTATTTCTTAAGTCTGCGGTAGCCCAGGTCATGAAAGCAGTGTACGCCACTGGTTGGATTCTTTCACCTCAGCGTGTGCCTGTTGTGAAGAGGAAGGAATGTGCCCCCCCCCCCACCTCCACGGCATTCCAGTCCAGATGTAGTGAGACGGAATGCGCCGGTGGGAATGAAAGGGGAGATCGCACGCGTGCAGGTTGCAACTTCCGTAGTCGCCTGTTAGAAATTAGTAATTACGAAAATCACGGAAACTGTCACGCGAGCAGTTGATCCCACTACTCGTGGCAGGTACCACAAACACAATCGTTGTTCTCGTATCAAAAGTGTTATGTCGCGCTTATTACAGCGCGCATAAGTATTGCATATGGCGCGCTAGCATCCAGTCAGCGCGCTCTGGCGGGAATCGGCGGCGGCAGCGGCAAGCTGTGAATTGTGGGATTAGCAATAGGGCAGACTACTTTTGTAAAGAAGGAATTAATAAATTATTGTTAAATTAGCGTGCGAGATTTATTTAATGGACATAACAACTGGCGACGAGGAAAACTCGGGTGAAAATGGCTGCTGGAGTAAGTCGCCAGATAACAATTGGCGACGAGGATAAACTCGGAGAGTGTTGTGACTGCAGGCGTCGCCATGTAATAGCTGGCGACGAGGAATAAACTCGGAAGAAAGTTGTTGCTGTTCGGGCGACGCCAATAACAACTGGCGACGAGGAAAATTCAGTGAATTGTTGCGGTGTGGCTGTGGCCGTTCAACAAAATGGCGATGAGAGGAACTACCCCGAAAGCAGATATGGCGGACGGCACGACCGCACTGATGGCAGTGTTGCAACAACAACAGAAACAGTTCGAGGAGCAGATGCGGCTGAATGAGGAATAGCATAAATGGCGGTTGGAAATAATACGGCAATTGATAGCGGGAGACCAAGAGACGGCATCGGAACGGATCACGCTGCACCAGGGAGGTGCACCGAGGGAGTCGGACGAGAGCGTTGCAGCAGGCGCTGCAGCCCCGGGGGTCGCGGGGCAGGCGACGCCGGTCGGTGCTACAGCTGTCAAGACGACGGCACATAGCGGCGCGGCATTGGGCCGCCACAGCGGGGAGACGCCATCCAGGAGCGAGTCGGGGAAGGCCGACGTCGCGGGAGCGGCAACCTCCAGCAAGGTTGCTCGGCGGGCTGCACGGCGAGGTGCGGCTGAGGGCCGTGTTGCTGATAACGCGGCGAAACAGAGCGGGCGACCAGGAGTACGAAGGGAGCAGCGGATCCGGGGCGCGGCACGGCAGGCAGTCGGGGCGCAAAGGAATGCAAAGGCGGCTATCCGAGAAGCAGCGAGTTCGGTGCAAAAGCAGAGCGGGCGCCGGCAGACGGCAGCGGCAGGGCAAGTGGCACCACACACGGTCGTCGAGGCCACGAGGATACAGGGCAAGAGAGACAAGCGCGCCAAGCAAGGTATGAACTACACACGCAAAAGTGACCCGAGCCTAGCAGAAGTGAAATTAGGAAAAATGATGTTAGGAGTGGACAGTTGTAACGAAATATATAAAGGAAGTGCTCTTCAGGGAACAATGATAGGCCAGGGGATATTAGTTACAAAGATGCATGCAGAGGTAAACAGAGACAGGGATAACCGGCAGCAGTACGTGAGCGCTAGTAAGAAAATCGAGAGCGGTAATAAAAATGCAATTGAGATTTGGCGCGATTCCATAAGTGAACTCGTGATATTAAAAGAAAGTTGATATGAAAAGGGAGCGTGGGAACGCCTGGATGTAGATAAGAATGTAGCTAGTGAACAACTACCAGAAGGCGGTGTAAACACTGAGAAATGTGAAACTAATGTTAGTTTAATGTGCGATACAGAAAGAGTTAGCACGGACATTAGAGAGGCAGCGACAGGCAAGGAACGTCGCGTAAATAATGAGCAATCGCGCAGTGATGCAGATGGTGTTAGCACGGAGATTGGGGAAGTAGCGACAAGCAAGGAGAATCACGTGCATAGTAAGCAAGAGCGTTATGTTCGGGAGCACGAACTGCAGAGGAAAATGGAGCTACACGTCCAAGAGGTTGACAGTACTTCCGCGCGGAGAAGTGTAGAACGCAGTGGCAATAATGAAAGAAAACGGCAAGGCGGCAAGCAGAGACACAAGGCCAGAGCCGTGTGTAGTGAGAAATTATGTGAGAAAGTTACAGTGCAAGAGATGCCGGTAGAAAGACAAGCGAAGTCTAGACATGGTGTGATGAATTGTGACGTAATTTTTACGCATCAAGATAAGTTGCAGGGCCAGGTAGCGCGAGTGCGTCAGAAGCGTCAGGGCCAGACTGATAAAGGCAGAAGTACCAGATATAAAAGGATGCGTAGTAGATTGTCAATCTCGAAGAGTAGGGTTATACCATGGGTATAATGCGTTTGTTCTGAACTCTTCTATATCATCAAAGGATACTAAACTTGTTTATTATTTTTCAGTTTGCTGATTAACGGATAATGTATTTGAGCATTCTTTTAATCCACACAATCTTTCTTAGTTTTGTTTGTTTCGTTTAGAAGATTTCCAGAACGATCTCTTTCAGCTTCGTCTCGAGAACAGCGAACATTGCTCTAATCGCAATGGAAGTGACGTCATTGTGATTTCCGTGAGGCGCTGCGGAACACCCGCAGCGGGGAAGGCGTAGGGAGAGGATGTGACCCTTGTGGTGCCCCAGTCATTTTCCATACGCCCTGAAACTGTCTTGGACAGGCCTGAGCTATATACGAATACAATGTCTAAAAAAAGTGAATCTACATTACTATAGTGCGATTTTTCTAACTCTACCCCTGATGCCCCTATGGCGACGATGGAATATCACACGGCATTTCGCGTCTTTCTCCGTCGTGCCACTACAAGTCCCATGATCGCAAGCACTCCTTGATACGGTTGCGATCATGCAATATCTGGCGGCACGGCTGAGAACGTCGCGAAATACAGTGGCATATTCGGGTCTTGAGGGGCAAAGTTAGAAAAATCGCAATATAGGGGTGCGACAGGCATTGTTGTAATACATATTCATTTGGAAACGTCTTTGTCGGTGAAATCAGCGCAGGTGATAATAGAAAATCAGAGGTCTCATTTCATTTAAGAGCCCTGGTTCGCTCCCTTCCCTGCACCAGCTGTGTTTAGCACAGAAACTTGATGGCCGCTGTCTCTGCAGCGACTCTTTCTGGGAGGTTCTAGAGTTAGGGTTCCGACGGAGCAATGTTTTCGACAGGCCAAATTCAGCCGCTGTCCGGAGAAGACTTCCAGCGACCAGCTGCTCAGATCGGTAGTTTTCCGTGGTTTCTCTGACCAACACAAGGCGAATGCCGGGGCAGTACTTTAGTAAACGGATCACGACCGCGCGCGATCATTCCTTCCTCTTTCTTGTCCTATCCTCACCCCTTAGACACACACACTAACATGCACTAAACTTCCACAGATGCCGGGAGACTGGTTGGGACTCAGAGTTTGTCCCGACAGAGGCGGTGCCCTGCTGGTGGGAGATACCGCTAGTTGATAGTAGATCGGCCCTGTATCTCCCCATCCAGCGGGGGAAGACCACCGCCACCTGCCGTGCAAAACATGCACTAAGCCGACGGGATTAATGACCTTAGTAGTTGTTTAACAATCAATCAATAAACCGGAGCAGCACCGTAGTAAACGGGTCACGAGCTCTCGATCATTCCTCTCGCTTTCTTGTACTACGCTCTCTCCTTATACACACACATTTTCGTTACCTCACAACCACACCACATTACCACACAAGACAGGAGCTTATGGCTTGTCTCGGCTGGATCGGTATCGTACCAAAGTGAAATATCCTGAGGAATAAATACCCCGCAGTTGAAGTGTAGACCTCGTACAAGTTCGTTTGTTTCTCACTATCGGACAAGGAAAACCGCCAGCTCCCGGGTTCAAACATTTACTACACTAACGGGACTAACGACCATAGCAGTTGTCGTGCACGGAGACCTGAATCAATCCCTTCCCTGCGGCCTGCAACGCGATGTCATCGGCCGCTTGTAGGCCGCGTGCGGCGGCGTGCGTTGGCTCGTTGCACGCTCATCCGCCTCATTTGCGCGGCGAGCGGAGCCTTTGAGCTCCCGTAGCCCGAATGCAGCGCGGCCGCTCCCGCGCCCCGCTGCGCAAATGAGGCGGAAGGTCATCGCGCAGCGCAGCAGGGCGGGACGGGACGGGACGGCGACACGGCTCCGGGATTCTATTACGCCCCGTGGCAACCTCCTCTGGCAGTGCAGATCCGAAGCCGTGGAGATGAATGTGCTACGATTTCGCGGCGTAAACCAGGCGTAATGACTCCAAAGGACTTGCATGGCAAGACCATGTGAATGGACCTTTTCTCAGGATCTAACCAAAAATAACTGTATTAGTTTGTTTCTTTGTTCATACATTTGGTAATAGTCTTCTTTATACAGTCCATAATTTGCTCGGAAAACATTAATTTTAAGTGGAAAATTAATACTAGTGAAAAATATATTACAAGATAATTGAATAATTCCAGTTAAATAAAATCTAACTTTGCACACCTGGAAGAAATGGCCTTGAACTTGCAATTCACCAGCACATTTAGTCGCTCGGGAACTAGCCGCTAGGGAGGTTTCCAAGGAGCAGAATGTGCTAGCGAACTTCCAATTCAAGGCCGTTTCGTCTAGGAGTGCAAAGGTACATTTTATTTAAGTGGAATTATTCAATTTCGTGTGATATATTTTTCATTAATATTAATTTTGCGCTTAAAATTAATGATATTCGAGCAAATTATGGACTGTACAAACACGACTATTACTAACTGTATATTTCACGTCAAGTAACAGTTCAAGACTACTTGACGTCAGAGGTGTCACACAAACTATGAACGTATTCGTGAGTTTCTTTATACCTAACTCGTTTTGCAGGTGTAATTATAAATGAAGCAACCGGCGCTTTTGACAAAACCAGAGGTTTTGATAACGAGAAATATTCGCTTTAGTTTAACAAAAACTATTTGCGCCGATTCGGTGGCCGAGATCGCTGAGGCAGTAGTGTCGTAGCATCGCGGGCTCCAGTTCCGCCTCGGCATGGTTCTATTGGTGTTCGTCCTTTCACCCCCTATCCTCACCATACAATTTCATCTTCACAGTTATCATAACGTTAAAACCAATAGTGATTGCTAATGACGTAGATCAGTGGTTGCCAACTCAATGCTCTGTGACGTCACAGAACTCAGCTCTCTTCCTCCGAACCGACCGACCGAGCAACGGTAGAGCCAGTCGCGGCGGCAAGCGCACTGTGTTCTAATGATGGTACGGAAGTGGAAGAAAAGGATCGCTTGGAAAATCGATAATTACGATTATTATTATTTAGAATGTTGAAATGTTATAATTATTATTTAGAATGTTTATTATTTAATAACAATATGAAGAATTATATAATATAAAGTACATTATTAGATAACTCAAAAAATATCTGATTCTTTATCATAATCACTACTGTAATTCCACTTCCATTCTTCTATTACATAACATTTTTGGAAAAGACACATTTTTTGAAAAGTTTTCACATTTTAGGACAATAATATTTTATATAATAGTATACAATATAACGAATTAGTTCGTTCAGAAACAATAATAAATGTTATCAAATAGGTACCCGGTAGGGGTCACGTTAGAGAATTTTGACCCCAGGCTTGATTATTATTTAAAACAGTTTTGTTTGAGAGTGTTGTAAATCCTCGTGATTTTCAGTATCTTTTCCATAATCTTCAATCTGGAAATTCCTTTACTTACTCCATGATTGCGAGCTATGTCAATTCCCAGAATTTATTTTAATCTCGCAGTTTTAAATCGGTCGCGAAGCTACGTAATGGATTAGTAGGTTGGGCTTTTTAACATACTGCAGTTCTTTCGAACACACTAAACACAGCCATTGTTCCAGGGTCTACAAAAGGATACCTTTCTTCCCTAACAGAAAAGACAATTGACGGGTGCAGATGGTCTTCCCTCAGATGGTGTTGCCTGAACAAAGGCTCACTGTTTTCGGTACCGGCGACGACCGTCTGCCCCCCCCTTCCCTTCCCCATTCGCTCTCGCCGCTTCTCCCAGTGCCTTATCTCAGAGGGGAAACAGTGCTCCGACGTCATTCCTTGTCCAGTTGGCAATCATTGACCTAGACGTTGATGAGATTGCAAATACCTCCCTCCCAAAAAACTATTTGCATCGGTAAATGAGCTACGGATTTTTACGTTATTCCTTCTCGCCCTCCATTGAAAGAATCCATTCACTAATGAGAGAATCCACTCACTACTGAGAGTTGTTATTTTTTGTTTTTTTTACAGCTGACGGAATAAATAAATTCTCCAGAAGCGTCGCAGAGAGCTAAAAAGAACGCACGCAGGTAGTAAAGCTGCATTTCACTAACGAGTTTAACATTCTTGACGTGAAAACGTTATTGCCAGAAGCCGAGTGTCGTGTATGAGAAATCATACACGAAACGCACGACAAAATTTGGAGAGTACATTTCACTTGCATTAAGATTTACAATATACATACAATAAATGTACAATACATGTACGTTACTTTACAACGCATTGCCAGATGACATAAAACAATTAATGTCGGTACACAAATTTAAGTTCAAAGTAAAATCTTTTCTGCTGCAAAACTGTTTCTATACAATTAGAGACTATATTGATCGTGAAAAAGAAAAATAATGTTTATTGTAACAAAACAAAGTTATATAATGAATTAGTTTACGTTTGCATTGTATACATTTAAAAAAAAATTTAATACGCCTGTAACAAGTAATGTACTTCAGCTTCCGGGTCAATGACCCCCATCTCGATCAGGTTTTTGTCCAGTTTCCCTGATCCATTGAGCAAATGCTGAGATGGCCCCTTGTTTTGCTTCTGGACGTAAATGTAGCTTCACTGTGCGCACGTTTTGTTGAGCACTCCTTTTGCTTGTAGTTCATTTACCGTTGAAATTGATTTTCTATAACTCGGGAACAAACATTTTTCAAATATTTTTATTTTTCTAAAATAATTATTTTCTAAATTCATTTTTTCGTTTGTTTTTTTTTAATTCTGGCCCTCAAGAAAATGTGCACAGATAAATCTCTTTCCCCACACGTCATATACAGTTTTTACTGTTTTTTGACAAATAAATAAAATAAAATAAAAAATAAATATTTTGTAGATGTATGGTGTTTTGTTTTGAAAGTGCGTTTCATCTTGGAGCCAGGGAATTGCACCCTAAGCAAGAGGCGTTAGAGAGGATTGGAGGGAAAATAATTTCAGTGAGGTTACACAAAGTAGGGGTAAAAAGAGAGATGTGCAGCGTATAATAATAGTATGACCTTTAGAAACACAGAAGAGAGGCTTTGAGGTTATTTTTATATTACTGATTAAACGGTACTGGTTCACTTACCCCTAGCCTATTTCTACTTTGCTTTCAAATAATAATTCACTTCAGACATATAAAATTTCTTTCAAGAATCTTTCCCTTAATTCATTTTCCCTTAGTCATTAATCGTTGATTTTACTGGTTGAAAAGGTGATTAAAGGTGAAAATTTTTGTTCAATGAAATAATTTGCAGATACAGAAGGTATTGCATATAGATCGGCATTTGCTCCAAATACACACGACTTTATCCGCACACGAAAGTTAGTAGTGTACACAAGTAGAGGGACCAGCGTTGATTTTTTTGGCGATAATAGCTGAAATAAACGACGCTGAAACCACAATTGACGTGCCCGCTGCAGCGCACGGGAACTCACCATCAGACTGCATCGGTACAGGTCGGGCGGTTTACCGAGGCGCGGAGCCCATGCTCTTGCAGCGCAACTAAACACTTCCTTTTCGGGGCGCTGCTTTATCGTATTCCTTGGCATCAGCGTGGCGACGTGAGCGTCGGAGCATTGCGGGGCATGTCCTGTTATGTCGCCATGAGCACAGAGGGAATTTTGAGCAAGTGTTCTGACTGCTGTTTGCTGCGGCAAATGGTCTTTCATCAGCAATGAAGGTGGTGGAATTATATCTTGGGTTATTTCGTAATTTTCGGTCTCCGAATCGCGAACTGTCTGTCCTCCGCTTCGCCACGCGGACCGGGCATGTCACCCGTTCGTCGTTGTTAGAGACCGGATAAATAGGTGGTATTAAAAGTCAAAATGTGTACATAAATATGAAATGAAAACAGTAAGAATATGCAATAAATATGAAAAATCTGAAGTAATATGTAATATTAGAATTGTATAATAAAAAATCAATTTCCATAACAGGAAATTACATTTAGAAAAAATGTTCTAATTTTTTAAAAATTAATACAAACGTTTTGAAAGCATTTTGATGGCTATAAACTGATGCACATTTTGCATCATACAATTTTGTCGCCAGTAGTCAAAGCTTCATCTATTGTAATCCAGGATCGTAGTCGACTGTTATGACAGCCATACTAGTCGGAATGGAAGCCATCGTACAAAGTGGTGCTATCTGCGACCAGTAAACACACACTGCAGCATGTCATATTTTTTATCAAAGTGTTTCACGTCGGCCATCGCAAATGTTCCTCGAAAATTAAAGTTACAGGTCACAAAACGTGGTGTTAATGATACTTTTCACGCCTATATTTAACCAATAACGCTGATTTAAAAATATACTTCCATATACATAAAATACTTTTCATAAAAATATTTAATAAATTTGAAGAAAATTGATAGAATAAGAAAATATAGTAAAGCAGTAAAATATTTCTAAAATATATAATACAGTACTAAATGTGTAAAAATACGTAACAAAAAAGTGGATATTGTGTTAGGAGGGCGATCATTCGCCAAGATTAAATTACGCACTACGACTTTGGATTTCTCGCCTTGCGAAATCTTTCTATTCTCCTTTTGTTACTACCCTTCGCGATTTGGCCCGGTATGTCACACGACGTTATCTTGGTGTTACGCCTAAATAAGTGTGACGTAATGTGCAGTATTGGTTATGTTTTATTGATCGTATCTGTAATTGTCGAAGTAGGCAATGGAATGTTTTGGAATTAATTTTTAAAATTCCAAGAATTATTGGATTTTTAAAAAATTATTGGAGTAAACCATTTTGTTTCCCTATACAGTAAAAAGGACAGTGACTATTGTCGTGATTGTTGTTATTAACATGTTTAATGTTTACCGTAAAAGTGTAATTAGAGAAAAGACTCGCTTCTATAAATTAAGTCTATTCTGAAGTTACATAAACTGTTATGATATGTATGAATCCTTGTAAAATGAGCATGAAAAATGCACAAAGTGCTCTCCATTTTGAAATACAAACTACGGACATCAACATTCCCAGTGATTCTAATTTGTCTGTGGACTACTGAATGCATTGTTTCCAATTCATGCGTAATTACAACTGTTATTCTATCCTTTTCACACGTAAAAATCGAACCATAATCTAAATATTTTCTTAATAAAAAAGATATTTCCTCTTTTTTTCTGCTTCATTTCACGTCAAATGTACAATGCTCTTTCAATTGAAAGGAACGTCTACCGAAACATCCATTCTCCCCTCAAATACAGTGATCTGACAGACTCGTGTTTCGTACTAAATCATTCAAAACTTCGATTACCACCGTCCTCGTCAATTTATAAGTCCCAACCAGTACGTAACCTTCAATAAAAAGAATCGAGTGTCGACTGTTTCGCGAGTAGCATGTGACCTCGTTGACGTCTTTATTCCAAGGCAGTTTGTCATACAGAGCGAACGCGACCGAGAGGGTTCAACATGCGATGTGTTGGGTAGAGTGGGACATTTGGGGACAAATGAAAGGGTCGACGCCGGCGACCGCCGACGAGGTCTCTGCCCACTCGAAGCTCTTTTCCGTCCCCGCAATCGATTATCCGGCCGCGTGGCACACGGCGCGGACGGCGGCGACGGCGGCAACGGCGGCGGTGGCGGTGGAGGACGTCGGAACCAGACAGAGATGCGCACAAGGTACCCAGTGCAACCTTAAAGTAATTGGGATCTCCATCACACATTGGTCAGTGAGTTTCTATATTGCTGAAATTGTCATCTAGAAGTTCATTTTGAGAAATTATTTAAATATTGATTTCTATCGTTAATAGTGTATTGTTTTTCGGACCGAAACGTTTATACACCAAGTAGTTCAGGAAACGGTAGTGATGGCGGGGAATGTAAATGTCTGATTCGAGACTTGTTATATGGAAAATCATATCGTTCGTGGAATGACAACTCAAAAAAGCAGTTGTTAAGTTATATGAGTTTGAAGGTTTCACCTTGTCATGAAATACATTATTCTTTTATTCACACTTCTACCTCAGATGGCGGCGGCGGTGGAGGACGTCGGAACCAGACAGAGAAACCCACAAAGCACCTAGTGCAACCATAAAGTAATTGGGATCTCCATCACACATTGGTCAGTGAGTTTCTATATTGCTAAAATTGTCATCGAGAAGTTCATTTTGAGAAAGTATTTAAATATTGGTTTCTACTGGTGATGGTAGATTATTTTAAGGAGCGAAAATTTCATTCACTAAGTAATGCATGAGTCGGTGGCGCCACGGTGGAGCGGTGGCAGCAAGGAATGTAAATGTATTTCAAGACATGTTACACGAAAAATCATCCGTCATTGATTTATAAAAAGCATTTTTGTACCTACTGCGGTTCAGAAAAGGTGGTGTGACTTAGTTGACTCATCGTTATAGGAGGACTTAAAGCTCGAGTGTTTATCCACGACATTTAAGACTGAAATTCAATTGTAGCTGTAATAGTAAAGGAATGATTAATACTGGGCCGATAGATAATTTAGATATATTTTCGAAATGTCTTCGCTATTCCCTCGCGCGGCGTCCGTCGATTTTTCTTCTCAGAACACCAACAGCAATCGCTTCGTTGGTTAATCAAACCGGCCGCGTCAACTGCTATGGCCTTTAGCACTGTAAGTGTAAGGCATGTTTTTATCATGGGAGATGGCGATGGTCTTCCTCTGCTGGATGGCGAGCTCCGGCGCCGACCTACCCGTCGGTTTGCGGAGTTTTCCCTCGAAAGGTATCTCCCACTTGCGGGGCACCACCCAGCCGGCAGAAGCTGTAAGCACCCGACTGGTCTCCCGACATGTGTGGTAGTGTAGTGAATGTGTGTGTGGAAGTAAGGGTGACGATAGGACAAGGATGAGGCGGGAAGGTCCGCGTCTCCTTTGTTAGGGTACTGCTCTGGAGGAGAATTCTCGCGGTCGGCTGCTCTGATCGGTAGTTTTCCGTGGTTTCTCCGATCAACACTAGGCGAATGTCGGGGCAGTACCCTAATAAACGGGCCACGGACCGCACGCGATCATTCCTTTCTCTTCCTTGTTCTATCCTCACCCCTTTCTTATACACACACTAACATGTACCACACAACCACATATGCCGGGAGACCAGTCGGGAGCTTAGATCTTGCCCCGGCTGGATGGTGCCCCGCTGGCGAGAGATACGTGGTTGAGGAAAACCCCGCTAGCCGAAAGTAGGTCGGCGCCTGATCTCGCTATGCAGCGGGGAAATACAACCGCCACCTCCTGAGGGAAAAACATGCACGACACGTACGGGACTAATGATCTTCGCACCCGGAATCACTAACAATCAATCAATCCACACAAGAGGCCTCCAGAGCTTCAACTGGCGGCGTCCGCCGAAAACGGCAGTCGGTGCCGAAGCGAGGACGTCTGAAGACGAAGAACGGTAAGTGGGAATGCCAGGGCCTAACGCGAAAGCCCCTAAGCCCCTAAATTATTTTCGAATAGTTTTGTGCATCTACCACAGAAATACAAGTCTAGTACAGTTTTCCAACGCGTTAATCCTCTGCGTTCAGCTCACTTTTCATATTCTACAGGATCGGTAAAAAACAGTTTCTTAAATATTAATTTCCTCTCATAATCATCATATAAAATAATGTTTTTTGTAGCCCTGTTGTGAGCAAGTCTTAGAAGTTTTGTGTCTACAATATATTTGTGAAATCTTTAAAGTTTGTTTTTTAATGCAATTAATTTTACAGTGTATTCCTGTTCAATAATTATATGCATTTGTAATTAGAAACGTACGGCAAATAGCATTTCAGTAGAAATTCAACTTTCCGAAACGCCAAACTCTCGATTGATGTTGAATTTCTGCCTAATTGGAACCTGCATAGATCATAGCGCTAGCTCTTTCTTTTTTTCATTTGGCAGCCTAGGTATTGATTAAAAATTCTTTGAGAAATATTTTTGATTTTTTCAAAATCTGTTATAAAATGGTGTAATTATGCAATATTCGGAATTCTCAAATGCTTTAAAATAAATTTAATTTTTGTGTAATTCATTTTTACTTTTTAAATTTTAAATCCTAATAAATGTGAATTCAAACATCTATCATCAACAATTTTGTTGTGTTCGTCTCCACGTATGCTTCAGTGGATTGCAGATTTCACATCCGCTTTATTATTCCTTCGATTTTGACCACACTAATGCAACATCATCAAAGACGTCCTTAACAACCGGTCATTTGCCGTCAAAGTTAACAACTCACTATCTCAATCTTTCACGATTCGTGCAGGAGTTCCTCAAGGCTCCCCACTATCCCCAACGCTCTTCAATATATTCACCCACGACATCCCCAACCACCCCTCCACCGAAACAGCCCTCTACGCAGATGACACTGTTTTATTCACATCCTGTCATTCCCACCAAGTTGCCTGTACTTCCCTCCAAGAAGCCCTAAACGAATTCTCCACTTGGTCAGAGAACTGGCAACTAAACCTAAATCCCGCTAAATGCATTGCCAAAACCTTTACCCTAAAACACATCCCGCCAGCTTCCCCCCTCTATATATCATCTACACCCGTCAAATGGGCAGAGCGCAGCACATCTATCCCCTACCTGGGAGACCTTCGCGACACCCGTCTAACCTGGAAAGCCCATGTACGTTCACGCCTAAACCTAGCATATTCCTCCCTTCGCCAACTCTATCCCCTTATTAATAGAAAGTCATCGCTTAACCAAAGAACCACGCTACATTTATATAAATCACTAGTACTCCCTGCAATCACGTTCGCAGCCCCAATATGGGGAGGGTGCAGCGCCCTCAACAATAAAACGCATCCAAACACTACAAAATAAAGTCCTCCATACGGCGTTAAATGCCCCATGGTACATCTCAAATGCCCAAATCCACAATGATCTAAAATTTCCTTCAGTCGCCCAGGACATTGCCCACCTCTCCGAAAGATTCTTCAACAAACTTCATAACCACCCTTTGCAACCGACATTCTCACTAGGAAAAACCACTTATCCACACCTAAATCGCATACCATCAAGATTTCCCAAAGATAAATTCCGCCCTCCATAAATCCAACTGTACCTCCATATCATAAATCTGATATATCGTACATTTAACCAGCACCCAGCAATAGTTTCTAAAATACCCACCGCGATTTCCAATTGAGGAGCCCAGCGGGGTCATCCTCCTTCTTATTTATACTTTGTATTATATTGTGCATATAGTCTGTATTATTCTAATCAGTTCTGTAAAGCAGCTAAGTGCGCTGTACCAGAAAAAGATTCAATAAAAAAAACTAATGCAACAGACTTCTTCGCTCGCCACATCGCGAGAGGCTCCAGAGTATCGAGCGAATCAATTAAGGCGCCTCTGTGAACCCGAAATGCTACGAGTCCGATCGCAGCGTGAATAGTTTAAACCGTAAAGTACGAAAGCAACCGTTTTTAATCAAATATTGATGACGTCGTTCAAAGGCCGCTGGCAGTTGCGAGGGGTCGTTGGGACATGAAGTCAATCAGAGGGAATATTAATCCTTTGCCTCTTTTCCGATGCAATATAAAGTTCCGGGAAATAATTATTTTTATTAACGAATGGAAATAGAACCTGAGGTAATATGCTCCCGGTGGATTGAAGAAAGATGTTATAAAGTGAAGTTATGAAGAGCGAATTAGTAAATGAACGAAGTGGAAAAAGAAAAGTCGTTCAAAATCTTATATTGGGTGAGTCGTCATTGTTGAAAGACGTAAATAATTATAGAAATTATACTGATACCTAACGACACCTTTGTTCAAACGTTGAAAGACGATTGATTGTGTATGCTCGAAAAGTGCTCGAAACTTGCTCGAAAAGTGCTTCAAATGCTTTCTTCAACTTTTTAAAGAGATAGAGCTGATTAACATTATTTAAACATTACTTTGATATTAACTTTTAATTTTTCAAAAATGGAAAAATATGTATTCAAGTAGTATTAAAGAATTACGTAACGGTTACAAATACCATAACGAGCGTGCTGCTGGCGGATCACTAGTTTGTACGTAATGGTCAGAAAAGTGTTTTCCTTTTCGCTGAGCAGTATACATATCTTTACGTTCTCTTCGTCTCTCTATGTGAAACTCATGATGCTAGTACTTTTGATTAAATATTTTGTCACTGGATTTTCAACTGCAAATGTGTATTTGAAGTGATTAACAGATTTATTATCGACTCTATGAAAACGCGTGATCGTTGCGTTTTGGATGTATGAGTATTTTCAACATCATGTTTTTACATATTCAGGCAAATTATTTAGGCGAGTCTCATTCCTGTCTGTAAACTCAAGACTGTGGCCCAAACCCTCGCCCGCACCTTCATTTCTAAATATGCTGACATGAATGCTGGCCGATTTTTACAACGGCGTAGGAGAAGAGAGTAGACGCTAGTGTGAGTAGTGAGGAGGCCTCGCAACTGGCCTTAAGTCGCCTAAAATATTCTCCGCTGTATACTGCTAAGACGTTAATGAGACGTTAACGACAAAGTACTTTCCTGTGCAATTCTGAAAAGACGGATAATGTAGATGGTTGCCTTGGTCTACTAAATGCACAAGGTAGAAAGAATCATGCCATAAACCTGTCCCTAGTTCTCCATTGCTTGTTGAATTATGCGTTTTGTTACAACAAATTGATAGTCCATGATTTGACCCACATTCAGGAATTTCGCGAATCGTATGTATTTCAAAACACTTCGTATAGCGTAGGAGCTGCTACAGCAATGTTTCTCATATCGCTTTCTTCAATTTCGCTTCCCTACGTACTATTACAATTGCTTTTGATACTACTACTATTCTTCTTACGTTTTCTTTATTGCTTTATTTACTTATAGTTCTGCCTTTTCTCTGATAGTTGATGGAGATTTGTCTAGCTCAGAGGCCTTTCGAAGATTGGTGATTGATCAGCCCATCGCTCCGCCCTAAGTACGAGCAATGAGAACAGGGAGGAAAGGCAGGGTGGCCCACAACAGATGTCATTGCAGAGCCTCAGACCGGAAGGTCTGAGGGTCCTAGGTTTCGAGTCCCGACGGTGGCAGGATTTTTGACACGCTGCTCTGATAGGTAGTTTTCCGAGGTGTCTCCGATCAACACTAAATGAATGCCGAAGCAGTCCACCAACAAACGGGCAACTGACCGCGCGCGATCCTTCCTTCCCCTTCCTTGTCCTATCCACTTACATACACTACACTACCACAAATGTCGGGAGACCAGCCAGGAGGTTAGAGTTTGACCCGGCTAGAGACGGGGTCCAGCGGATAAGAGATACCTGGGTGGCGAAAACACCGCAAGCTAACGGTAGGTCGGCGCCGGATCTCACCATCCAGCGGGGGAAGATCACCTCCCGAGAGAAAACATGCACAAAACTTACGGGACTAATGACCTTATCACTTGAAGAGACTGGAAACAGCACATAATCAATCAATCAATCCGCGCCCCGTATTACGGGGTGCTGCCCCCTTCCGTTCTACCCCCAAATTTCATTCATTTCGACGTCACTGCTACAGCCTCATTTGTCCACACGTAGCCATTTCGCGGGCGGCGCTTCAAAGGGCCCTCCATTCCGCCGCAGAACAATGGCCGGCGGCTGCTGCGGCGCCTGCACCCGCCAGTTGCGTTGCGGCGGAGGCCGCGCGAAAGTGCGAACGCACAGCCCGAAACGCCCGCCATCCGTTTCCGGTGGCGCCGCCGCCGCCGCCGCCGCCCCCGCCTCCGCCGCCGTCGCCCCCGCCCCCTCCGCCACCGCCGCTCCCGCCCCCTCCGTCGCCGCAGCCTCCGCCCCCGCCGCCGCCCCCGCCCCCGCCGCCGCAGCCACCGCCCCCGCCGCCGCCGCCGCTGCCCCCGCCCCCGCCGCTGCCCCCGCCGCCGCCGCCGCCGCCTCCACCGCCGTCTCCACCGCCACCTCCGCCGCCGCCACCGCCACTGCCGCCGCCGCTCCGGAGCAGCGTCGGAAAGTGGTAGGCGCCATAAAGCAAGCCGTAACGCGCCAACGGCGCCGAGCAAGATTGCCGTCGCCGGCAGGTGGCACCGGAGGAAGTTCGCTTGTGGCGCAGATGGCGCCCGCTGGCGCGCGATTTATCCAATGTTGCAACGCAATCCCTCCAGTGGCGGATACTGCTTTCATGCCCTGGGCTACCGCTGGCTTTAGAAATAACCTGTTACTAGATAATTAGACATAATCTTCGATTAATATAATTACGCTTAATATAATTACACTCACCACCAAATGTGTACGTGTTGCACAAAAGCACACATCTAATTTACTCAGCCCGTTTACTGCCCACTGCCTCCGAACTGTTCCGAACGTGTCAAGAAACTGCACGGGAAATCGGCATCCAGAGCCCTTGACTGTCCCATATCTCACTACTAGGAGGGGGAGTGAATCATGCAACGAACGCACTGTGTGAGGATGCCGGTGGGTGGCAGCGGTTTCTTCGACTCTTAAGACTAATGCACCGATGACCGAGCGATTTAATACAGATCTCAACAGAACAGATTATAGAGAATCTTAAAAAATGCATGTCACTGAATAAGAATGTGGCTTATAATTATTTTTAGTATGATTTTTCTTAACATGTGTTCTCGTCATTTTCTCGGGCTACCGCCTGTAGCCCAGGTAACCCACAGTATACGCCACTGAATCCATCGCGCTGACACGTTGAAAAATGACAGTTTAGTGAGAGAAGAATCATTCGATCCCCTCGCGATTGGAAACCACATTATCTTGTCATAAATACGAGTGTTAAACTAGCTGAGCCCGAGCAATTACATCGCACAAAGGAGTGGCTATATAAATGTTACAACAGAAAAGTGCAATCATTTATCGTCGTGGTAACCACAATAGGTCGTACGTCAAAAGAATCTTTTTTTTTGTTTGTTTATTTCACCATTGTGATCAGTCAGTTGCAATAGGTCGTAAGACGAGGAAGTAATGGTAAATCGAATAGCAAGCTTCTACATTTGTGAAAGCGACTGTCAAGACATGGAGAGGTAGAAACGTTTTTCGTTCTTCCTGAAAACTGCGGTAGATTTCACATACGACCAATTGAGGTTACCATGACGTCATGCTCTTTAGGAAAACTTCGAAAATATTTGTTTCATGTCCATCAGGATTTATTCTCCAAGGGTAATGAAAATAGAGATTTATAAATTATGGAATCACTATTCACTGTGAGCATAGTGTGAAACACATTTCTGAAAATATAAATGAAATGTTTTGCATTTACCAAGGAGAGTACATACGAGTATATTTTATATACTGATGTTGTAGTTGCATGTAGTAGGAAATCCTGTCATCCATCTTATTTGAATCACGTAGTTGTTTTTTTAAGGGACGCATGTGTCAGACGATTGCAGGACAAGAGGTAATGAAGAAATTGCCTCAGATAAGCCTTTACTCTCTTAATTTTAACATGTTATTAAAATTTAGAACTAAATATAAATCCGGTTAATAAGAGCAAGTGATAACACATCTAGGACTCATGCCCTTCATTTTTTTTTAAATTGGTTGAATAGAAAGCTCAAACGTCTTTCTAGACGGAAACCTGTAGTGTATTAAATATATAATCAGAACGCTTTATAGAAATATTGTGTAGTGTTTTTAGTACCAATTGTAGACAGAACTTGCAAAGTTTAAAGTAGCTTTAGATCAGCTGACCATTGATATCTCGCCCTGATATCCTTTGTGGATTTGTCAATTTTGGAAGAAAATCATTATTTTCTTCCACGTTGGTACGAATTCTCTTTTAGATCTAGTGTCCTTAAATGATCTGCTGTAAACTTTCTGATCGTTCTACCCAAAACAATACAAACTGCCGAAGAATTGATTACTTTACAAGCAGTGAAAAACTTCAGAATGGCGACTTCAGAAACTTCAGAAACTCCCAATGACCTAACAATATGTGGTCGTTTCTGCAATGGGATATCTTTGTATATAATGGAATATTTCTTCTATCCTGTAACTTCATTGATGAAGTGTTCTTTACAATTAGGTCTCGCTTTATTTTCAGATACATGTTCCCTGTCATTGCTTGGGTCCGGGTGTCAGCCAGGCACGTGAGGTAAAATCCTCCCCTCTGGTCCAACCGTAACCTTACTCTTTCCCGCTGTGGACCATCTCAGTGGTTATTTCACCGTCTCTAGGTACATATCCAGTTAGATGGTCTGCGCCATTCTGATAGAGGTTCCCAGAGCTATCCTCTTGTAACCCTTTAAGGACCCCCCCCCTTTGCTCATTAGGTCGCCGACCACTCCGACGACGGGGCTGCTTACCACAAATGTAGAGTGATTTTGCAACTCAACAGCGCTCCCCGCGTGGAGGGTGAGAGTGGAGTTGGGTGCGAGAGGTTTTTGTCTGACACTTTGGACCCTTATTTTTATTATTATTATTATTATTATTATTATTATTATTATTATTATTATTATTATTATTCCATTACATCACGACTAAAGATGATATGAGTCGGCTGAATATAAAATCTACTCCAGGTTGCAACCAGCTACCTAAGGAGCAGATTCGGTGACTATCAGTGCCTCTACAATACTTTACGCAAAATGTGGGCTGTTCCAAATAAAGCAATTTCTTGCACTTCCCAGTCTTTTGAATTACCAGGGAGTTTAGACAAGTTCTTACTCAAATTTTGCGGAACAAATCCCAGAGCTCCGATAACTATCGGGACGACCTGTGCTTTTACGCCCCACATTCGGCTGATCTCGATTTCAAAACTCTTGTATTTAAGACGTTTCTCTGCCTCCATGGTAACGACGTTTTGATCGCAAGGTACAGCAACATCGATAAGTAAACACGATTTTTCCGCCAAATCCCGGATAACTATATCCGGTTTGTTTGCCGCTATCGTGCGATCAGTTTGAATTTGTTGGTCGTACAATATCGTACACAATCCAACAGACGTCACCGGTTTTGGTGAGTGTTCGTACCACTTGGGGCATGTGTTTGGAACTTCGAGGGCAGTACAGATCTGCCATTGGAGGTAGCTACACACCCTGTCATGTCTTTTCAGGTATTCGGTATTTGCTAGGATTGGACAAGCTGAGACAATATGATCAATGGTTTCTACTTGCTCCTAGCAAATGCGGCATTTATCATCTTGGGAGATTTTGAGAACCGCTTTATCATAATGTCGTGTTCTCAAGGCCTGATCTTGGGCAGCTATTACAAGTGCTTCCGATTCTGGCTTCATTCTTCCCCTTTTAAGACACATAAATGATTGATCTTTATTGATCTGCACCTTGTCCATTCGTTTCAAATATTGTCCGTGGAGTGGTTTGTCTCTCCACGATTTCTTTAACATTTTTTGTGTCTCAAATTTCATGTTAAGTAGCATCAGAAGTTCAGTGTCTCTGTCATTCTGGTTGTCTTGCATAGTCTTGTTCGCAATGCTTCTTGCTACACTTAAAACGCCTCTGTTTCCCATTCTTCGGTCATATTTCATGACCTGCCTCATTAGTGGGTCATCTTGATGGCTGACTACATACTTTTCCATCCCGGTTATTGCATTATGCCAGGAGACTTCAATTTGTCTCAGGCCTCTTCCTCCTTCCTTACGTGACACATAAAGTCTGTGTACATCAGCTCGGGGGTCGGCAACATGATGCATTGTAAGCAATTTTCTGGTTTTTCGATCCAAGATGCGAATTTCCTGTTCAGTCCAGTCTACTAATCCGAAACAGTATTCGGCTACAGGCACCGCCAAACTACCTATTGCTGATATTTTATTCCTTGAGTTCAGAGCGGACTGCAGGACAAGTCTAACTCGTCTATAATACTCCCTGCGAATTCTCTTTTTCGTTGTGTCGTTCGAGGTCTCACATTCTTCAATACTCAGATATTTGTAAGTTTTACCTGTCTGAAGATCTTGAATCACAGTGTGTCTATCAACTTCAATGTTCTCTGAAGTGGTCATTTTGCCTCTTTTTAAGTTGGCTTTTGCACACTTGTCAAGACCAAACTTCATGCAGATGTCATTGCTAAAATCATTGATGACAGACAGCATTTGGGAGAGAATCGCTTCATTCTTAGCAAAAACTTTAAGATCATCCATGTAAAATGAATGTGTTACAGGCATTTCATCCCCATGGAGCTTGTAACCAGAGTCAGTGTGCGACAGCTGTCTTGATAGAGGAATCAAACTAATGCAAAACAGCAGAGGGGATAGTGAATCTCCTTGAAAAATTCCCCTGTTAATCTGAATACTTCTGGTTTCTACTACTCCCTTTCCACTGTGAATTAGTAACCTGGTGCTCCACGACTTCATACTAGCCTTGCAAAACTCAACAAGTCTAGGATGAAATCGATACATCTCCAGAGTCTTCAAAATCCAATCGTGTGGTACACTGTCAAAGGCCTTCTGGTAGTTAATCCAAGCCATGCTTAAATTACGTTTTCGTTTCTTTACATCATTCAAAATTATTTTATTCAGAAGCAAGATTTCCTTACAGCCATAGGAACCTTTACGACATCCTTTCTGTTCAACTGGCAACAGATGGTTCTTCTCTAGGTGCCTATACATTTTGTCAGCAATGGCTGCAGTTATAAGTTTGTACATTACTGGCAAGTAATTGGCCTGTAGTTCTTCGCCAAAGAGCTGTCTCCTCCTTTGGGTAGCAAATACGTGATGCCGCGAGTGAGCCATTTATTATTATTATTATTATTATTATTATTATAATTATTATTATTATTACTAGTTGAATGTGGCGTCGCTGACGCTGTAAACAGTTTTAAAAGTATATTTTTGTGTTGAAAATTTATTTCATACTTCATTTCTTTAAAGCGTAGCTTTGTTCAAATATGTTCTTAGAGAATCTGTCATTGGACTTACCAATGAATCGTAGAATTTGTTAATGTTATACTCCAGTTCAAAAATTCCCAACACTCAATGGCCTTGTATATTAATTCCAAACGGGAAATGAACTGGTCATATTCTAATTTCAAAATTATAATCACTGTAAAGTTGTGGCCAGCTAAAAAGACCAGCTAACGTGACAACTTTTGAAAAATGCCACTGTCGGATGAGAACATGTATTCATTCTCGATTTAGGGTAGTTTCGTTTCGTTTTGTGTTGGCACATGCCGTTGCCAACATTCACACAATTACCCTACATATATTACGTTTACGGGGTAGGGACATTTTTTAAAATTTAAGTTTGCAATGAAAAAATGACTACTTCCGTAGATTCCGCCAACATTCAAGCCATTCATGTGGATTGTGCTCTGTTAGTTTGCTATTGCTGCTAGCGATTCGCATATGATTTGCTATTTTTCATAAATCTGAATTTAGTGATTTCGTCAGATGTATTAATTTAGTTCTACGCGTTTTTATTTTTATTTATTATTTTTCAATTGTTTTCATCACTAATCGTAGTGGAGTTAGTCGAGATAGTTTTAGTAGTAAAGGTTAGTTTTTCGATTTTGTATTTGTTGTGTAAAATTAATTTTATTATATTTATTATTAATTTTTCTGAACCCAATTTATTAATCAATGAAAAATAATGGATAGCCCAACTACATCTGGGTCTTTTCTTAGTATTTTGTCTTTAAGGTTAAAGTGAATTCAAAGTTCTCCTCAAACGGGAATTGTAAATTTATTTTGTGGATTGTGGAAGAAAACAATGGAAGAAGGGGTACTGTTACTCAGAGGAACAAGTATTGTCAATCACACTAATCTGACATCACAAATGGAAAAAATTATTACAGGTAAGATTATTATTTTTTTCCTAAATATTATCTTATAAAACTGACCGGTATAATTTTCATAATTAAAATAGTTAGTGTATTTATTGTCTATAACTATTAATTATCATTAGTTATGCATAATAGTAATTAATAGTAATTCAACTTTCTGTATGTTTACAGGTGTGTGTGAAGCAAGGAGCTCTGACCACACCTAAAAAGACCTCTAGGACTCATCCAGCTTCTATATTGACAATTTTGTGAAGGATGGAATTTCCAATAAAATACATTGCAATTTGGGTGCAGAAACATTTAAAAAGTTTAATTACTTTGTTATTATAGAATTGTATTCATCTATACAATGATTGCTGTATTTTATAGTATTTAATGTGAAGTACAATGATTTATATTTTATGCACGTCTTGGTATTTCTATAAGAAACCTGTTCTTCAGAGATAGTGGGTGAAGATGCATTAAATTTTCTCAAACCTCTTTGAAGCGTATAGTAAAAAGCATTGGTTTTATTTGTGGTAAGGAAGACAGTTATGCCCTTGTGAATGAGAGTGAAACAATATTTTTTAAAAGAGAGTACTTCCTAAGGAATTATACGTATTAAGAACCCAAACAAAATCGAGCACACCAAATATTGCAGTTTTTTTAATGAAACATGGCTATATTTATGAATGGCAATTTCTTATATTTATTTTCTGGAACATTAATATTGTTTCAGTTTTTTGTAGCTGTTTGTAACCGTTTGTTGGTAACATTTTCAACATTACTTGTAACTCGGTTTTGGGCAAGTGGGCACCACATTTTTCTCCTCAAATCCCACATGCATTTCCAAATTTTATTTGACATAATAAAGTAGTTTTAATAGTGAAAATAACCATTGTCTTACCTTGAGCTTTTTCACAATCCCCATCAGCACTACAATAGTGTGCGTAAGTGGGGTAATAAATATATTAATCTTTTACTACTTGGATGCCTTTTGGGAAAAATTTGGCATGATTTGTGAAACAGGAGTAAGTGGAGCATTTGGAAAACTGGAGTACACTGGAAACTAAGAGTATAATATTACCATCCTGATTTGAATTATTTAGCAAGTTAATGAGAGGTTTTACTGCGAAATGACTGCATAATTGGGGAGTAGTTTATGGTATTGTAGTTACAATAACTGATAATACAAGAGTGCAATATCATTGTGCAACTTTATACACTATTTACTGTGTCATATATATTGTCAGTATACTACATGCCTTTTTCAATAAATAACTTTAAAAAAATCAAAAGTTCTATTTATTACCATAACTACCCCGTTTTAATAGAGAAGAAATAGGTATAAGTCTGTCACTGGTTAGAACAAGTAACTTACTGAAGACTACTTACATTAATTATGAATTTCTTATTTTTTAAACCATCACTAACTTTTGAAAGATAATTTAATTAAGCAGATAAATAAAATGAATGCATTGCATAAATATTAAATATCTCAGGGCTGTTAGAAACAATTAATTAGGTCACAAAAATTACCATGTACATGTCAATTATTAATCTTAAATAATTGTGGTATTTATTTTTTTCAATGTAAATATTAACTGACAGAAAAATCATAAATTGATAACACTACCATCTCAAAATCATTATTAACACAAGTCAGCAGATAACTTTTAGCACAAGACCACAGATAACTTTTAAATGTATGTTTTTCATTTGCTCTTGGCGCACTTTAACATCACTCACGCTCACACTTGCCGATAATGATAACTCTAATTTAGTTTAATTGTTCACCGAGTTCGTATATATTCGTTTCTAGATGAAAATCTTGTTTAATTTTAACGAAAAACGAGACAAACATTATTGTCCTGTGAACTCTTCAACCGCGCGAGAAGTGAATGACAACAAAGGAAACAAGCGAGAGAGTCGATCGGAATGATTGTTTCATAAGTTGGCTATTCCGACAGGAAATCCTTTTAGTTGCCATATTGCGAATCTAGTGCGGCCTAATACACGGCCTAGACTATAGAAAAGCACTTACTGGTATATGAATGACGCGACAGCACAACTATAGTTTTTACATTTTGTTTTCTAATATGAACATAAATGATCACCTGTTAGCTGTTGTTCTGCGTTATTCTCTAATGCTAATATAAGATCATTCTCCATTAGTTTTGAAAATTCTGACGCAAAATCTTCTACAACTACATTTGATTCCCCTGAGTTGCTTAACACTTCCATATTTTTGTCCCCTATTTTAAGATTTTAAAACTCCACAAACCCAGTCTGATTTTTGTTCTAAAGGTGAATATATAAGCATTAAAAGATTACATTTTGTATGTTCGTGTGTGTAAGTCACGTTAAATTGAAAATCGATTTTTGCACGCTTAGGAAATGTATTGTTTAGCATTTACAGTTTTTGTTTCCTTCCTATTCGCTTCACGTTCTTCAAATTTAATGTTCCAAGATAAATTGCAAATTCTACTTCACACTTCACTACAACTAACATACTTCAGAAATTTACAACACATTCTGCCGGACGATATTCATTTAGTTTTTTCTCGTTTGTCAAAAACCAATGTTGCCATCCTCATGGAAGAAAATAATCCTCGCGGACTGAAAATAACCACGGAATAATGGGGTTTAATCAAAGCCAACTGCAAAGATCTATTTAGGTGGCGTTGGTTTAATTCCCGTCATACTTCAAAGATCGTAGATCCAAAACACGAAAACACACATTTTTGACAATTTTTTGGAATATTATGACCGGATCGAAAAACAAATTATCAGTTCCCCAACAGGGGACCGAGACGCGTTCAATGACACCTCATCTGTCTCGATTGGTTCACGGGAAGTGTTCTAGCCGTGAGGCACGGTATAGGAGTTTACTCAAAGGGAGGGAAGAATATGGTTTATTATTATTATTATTATTATTATTATTATTATTCCTATAATTCACTAATCCCCTAATTCTATTCGCAAATAAAGCAATTTCTTGCACTTCTCAGTCTTTTGAATGACCTGGGTGTTTAGCCAAGATCCAATACAAATTTTGCGGAACAAATCCCGAAGTTCGATGACTATCAGTACGACCTGTACTTTTACGCCCCACATCTGATTTCTAATTCCAAACTTGTATTCAATATGTTTCTCTGCCTCCTTGGCTACGACGTTTTGACCGCATGGTACTGCAAGATCTATAAGTAGTGCGAGTTTTTCTCCAAATCCTGGGTAACTCGTATTGTATTGAATCGTTTTGTATTGTACTTTTTTATCTTATTATTATTATTGAAATTATTGTTAATCAACTGACGCCGAGTCATATCCAATTGCAGTTCAAATAAATGTAAATTGTAACAATATCCGGTTTGTTTGCCGCTATCGTGCGACCAGTGTGAATTTGTTTGTCGTACAATGTCCTACACAGTCCAACAGGCGTCATCGGTTTTGGTGAGCATTCGTACCTCTTGGGGAACCACATGTATTTATTTTAAGTTTTTTTAATATTTCTTATAATTTTTACTTTCCCGTATACGTACGTATACAGAGTGATATACGTAGTATAGGGAAAGTTATGTAATGCTGCGCGAAAATATGGCCAATTTTCGGCGGAAAAAAATTCATTGTCGGGCCGTGAAAATGAATAAGTGGATAAAACCACTTGTTAAATTAAGAAAAAAATCCCCTAACACGTGGTGTAGCCAGAAACCCTGTTTTCTAGATCCTTGATACCGAAAACCCAATTGAAAGGAAAGCGTCCGTCTGTCCGTCCGTCTGTCTGTCCGTCTGTGAACACTGCTAGCGCCTAAACCATACGTACGATTTCTTCCAAAATGGATATTCCCCAGTCGATCTGATTCTAGTCGAAGCTTTGAGATTTTGAAAAAGATTCTTCAAAATTTGGGGGTACTTTATATGAAGACCCCAGGGGATTTTCAAACTTTTCTCAAAAACGGCTCCAAATTTTTTCTTTAAATTTCTTGTGTGAATAGAGTAAAATACACTTATTAACATGGCATAGGTCCAATTTTAACGGATAACTCTGAATTTTCGAAAATTTTGATAGTTTGAATTTTTTCGGCGTCTTTCTCCAGCTATAAAATTGAAGATAAAGATTTTTTCTTCAAATAAAATTTGTTCTACATATTGAGTTCTTTCATAAAGGGCATGTAAATGTTTTTCAAAATTTTAGTAGTTTACGTGCAATATTGCGTGCATTCCCCATTCCTAACTTATTTTAATTTTCTTTATGAGTACTTTGGCCTTTCACTGACAAATTTTCAACAATGAACAATTTAGACTAATATTTTTATACATTTTGACTAATATTTTGGCTAATATGTACTTAGATTCAACTCTTCTAAGTATTACCAACGGCCACTTTCGTTATCTCAGTTTTTCCTCTCGTTTTCCAAGCCTTCCTCGTCATTCAAACTTTTATTTTTTCCTACACTCTCCCGACTGATTCTGACTCACAACCGACGTGTATTGGTTATTCCTGTAACCTGTTGTAGCTGTAATCTCTCTAACTCTTTTAGAGTTAATGGTATCAAGAAGTTAATAACGTGCGTCGTTGTACGATATAACTTTCTGCATATTTACACCAACAATTTTGATATATCATGAAACAGTAAACAAAGCAATACTAGTTTCGCAGTACATTATTTCATCATCTTTGCTGCTTACAACACGGAATAACACAATGTAAAATTTGCCGATCAACATATAGCAATTGATTAAAACAAACTGCCAATAAATGTAATATTGTTGATAACACTCAGATGAAATATTTTCAAACAACAAAGTAAAATCAAAACAGTTCAAAGAAATGTTCTCATAATCGTACCAGATAAAATCCCGTAAATAACAAACCAGTAATCAACAAATGGTGGGAAAATGCAGCATAAAAATTCAACTTTTCGAATTGAAACTTGTCGCATTAACATTATAGGCAGTCTCCACCGTATTCTCTGAACAATCTCGCAGTGTTACAGTATTTTATTGGGGAGTTTTAGCCACCTCGAACGTTAAGCACTATCGATCTTCTGCTCATGCGCAGTTCGTTTCGCATCACTTTAGTGCATCTTGCGCAGTGTAGATCGATAGTGCACTTTAGTGCAGATCGATAGTGCTTAACGTTCGAGGTGGCAAACACTCCCTATTGATATAAATACGCTAACTGTGAATGTACGACTCGTCACCAGCCGGCGGTCGTCTGTTCTCGCTTCCGGAATGCTTAATGGCCAAGGATTGTTAGGCGGCCGGCGTGCCAGCGGCGCTGCTGCGAAGGTCCCTCGGGAGTTAGGACGACACCCGGAGGCGCGCTGTATTCGACGCATGCAACCCGGCACTGTTTGTAAATCAAGCTGTCGCGCGCGGCCGTGACGAAACCCGACGCGCCTTCCAATGGACACCGTTTCAACGAGCGTAATCCCTCCTCCTTTTCGCTGCGAAATCGCGACTCTCCACTGCGTTTTTGTTAGCTTTTCATATTTTATCTGAATTGTAATATGCGTGAATGAATGTAAATTGCGTCATACTTTACCTGAATTGAAAAACGTATTTAATAGCTTAATTGTTAAGTGCAATATAATTACTTTTTATGCCCTAAAAATCTTGAAATATAATTTTTAAAATATGCATTTATGACCTAAAAGTTCTTAAATATGCACTTTCATATGCATTTATGGCCTAAAATTCTGAAATATGCACTTCAATATGCAATTAAAATTAACAATATTCCGTTCCCTGCATAAACCTCTCTTTATAAAATTCAGAAGAAGCATGCTTGGAATGAAAGAATATATTATTGTGCAAACGTAATATAACCTAGGTTACTTCTCGGGAAAAAATTGAAGAAATATGCACCTTAGTGAAGCACATTGTAAATCTTCTTTCATCTTTTTCTTGTTGGTTTAAAAAAATATGATATCAAGAAATATCCTACGTTTACACAAGTATTTTATCATAGACAATCAATGAACGCTCACAAATAAATGGATTTAACGAACACATTAAACGTTTTAGAGATAAGACTATTTTAACAAAATATGCTTCTATAACTACACGAATATGCACCAACAGCAAAATAGGCCAAAATGCACAAATATGCACTAACCTATTAATCTAATTACCATCTGATTCTAACCAAATGTCAAGATATTTCACTTAGCAATGCTCTGAATCAACGGACAAAAAGATGCAAAATCATAGAAATCCGCTCCCCAGTAATTAACAGCTCAACTGTATATAGTAATGGATTTAGGGATCTCTTGAGATAATAATTAATAGCATTGAAATATTTTTATTAATTATTTTTTATTATTTATTTGCTTGATTCCATTGCGTGATTCCACCAATCGAGGACAGGCATGACAAGTAAAAGAAAACCGTTTCCTCTCTTGACATATAATCGGCTTCGTGACCAGTGAGTCTCAGCAATTACCTTTTATACCTTACTCCTCCATCATCGCCATCGTCAATGGATCTAAATGAGCCAACAGTAAAATATTCAATTATAAAATACCCCAAAATGGGAGTATCAGACGAAGGAGCCTTTATTGGGCGGTAGATCTTCTCAATTTTTTCCAAGCGCGTCTTTTGATGACATTTTGAGCGATGCTGAGATGGAGAAGGCCTTTCGAGAATCTGCAAACAATTCCATGGAAAACTAAAAAAAACAGCCAATTATGACGAACGTATAATGTTCTTACTGACATTTCACTGAAAATGGGATGTAGCATGACTTTCAAATTACACTTTTAGATTTTCGTGTTAACTTGTTTACTAAAATTTGTTCAATACTGAGCAATAAATATGGTGAACGACTTAATTTGCAAATTGACTTTCGAAAAAGATTATGAAGAAAAGTAAAGTACGAGCAACGTTGTTATCAACTGCAATACTCCGATTTAAACATAGTAGCTCTTCTACGAGCTGGACCGAGTGGAGAACACAGTCATCCAATTGGGAGCTTCATTAGGTCTTACATTTTTGGTACTGGAGCTCCCGATTGGTTAACAATGTCCCCCTCTCCTTCCAGCTCGTGACCTTGAAGTGTCACTATCTTTAAATCGGTGTATAGTCAGTCGCAGAGGTTCTCCTTAAATAGAACTCAAGAGGAAAACAAAAATTAATCGAGATTAGTCAAGGTTAAAGAACGTTAAATAACATTAACTAAGAAGTTAAAGAACGTTATAGAAATTGTTTTGTTGTGAACGCAACAATTGCGAACTGTTGAAATCACAGGCAAACTGAAGTTTTTGGTGTCATAATCGAGGTCAGAATGTCTCCTCCATAGTGAAGATAGGCTTTATTGAAGTCCCAAAGTCTAACTTAATACTTGCATGTGAGTCTTAAAACGAAAAAAATGTTATTAAATAAAGAAACTTTTTAAAACATATTTTATGTTTGATGATTCTAATCTTTGTAAGAAGAAATAAATATAAAAGTAAATATTTTTAGGGCAGTTGTAAATAAATTAAAGATATTATTATTATTACTATTATTGTTATTTTTACGTGTATATTCCGGAAATTTCCACGAAGATTTCTAAATCATCAAAAAGACACCTTTTCCCGGTTCTCTCACGTATTTCACTTTTTCGTATTACCGTACATTGGCGTAAAAATGTTATGAGTTTGTTGATGGCTTAAAGAGTAGAATCAAAGAGAGCTTTATGTCTGTTGCTCCAATATTAGAGTAGAGATATGTTCGAGGAAGGACTTCAAAAGGGATGAATCACATACGCACGCCTCTCTGTTTAGAAAATTCATAATTCGTGACTTTTTTTCCAACTCAGAGCGTTGTTGTTTATCAATCCACAACTTTATTAGAGGCTTGGAAAAAAGGGCATCACGATAGGATAATTCTGTTTGATACAATATTCCGTTTGAAGTAAAGGTATGAATTAGAATACTTTTACATACGTATAAAGAGAAGGTACAGCATGGTACAATAAGCCAAACACCATTGTTTTAATTCAAAGGAGGTTTTATTTTAGAATAACAATAAAGTGGAATACGGTGAACATGTTGATATAATGAGCAGTTCTAGCTGTCTCACATCAAACAGACATTTTAACATTTTTACTCTGAAGTTCCCTTATGACATTTATGCTCCGGAGTCTTGAAATGAAAAAGAAAATTGGTGGAATTCAAATAAGAAAAGTCGCCTACATTTCGTAAAGAACACTAAACGAAAATTATTTCCTTAATAGTTTAGAATGGAAATAATGATGTTTTCAATAGATTTAAAGTATTTTCATATTTATTGGTTTGTTTTTTAATGAGACTCATTAGAGTTTTTGGAGACGCACTGAGACTATTATGGCTTGCCCCAAACGGGTCGATAAGCCTAATGTGTAATAAAAACTAGTGGTGCTACAACAGAACATACTTTCTCGTATTTTTTTAAAATTTACAATTTTCGAAAATGTAGTGTTCAACGAAAAGGAGACCTGCATCATTAAGACCGACTGCCACGTGGCAAAATGTAGGTTATCCGCATGTATGCTATTTTGTTAAATTGTTAAATGAATGCGATGTTAACTATTGTAGACTGTTAGCTATTGCATTTCATTTTCTGACTGATCTGTATCTTTCCTCCCCTGTGGTTTCTTGTGACTTACGAGATCTCGTAGACACATCTGTTTTTCGAAATCATTGTTGCTTTTTGACATATTTTGTGACACGAGGTGTGCTTACGACTTCTAACTGCAAAACTCTTTATTTTTGATAGGAAGAATATAATTAATTGCTTTGCTTCATACTCTTTATTATATGGAAATGCATAAATGTATTTACAAATTTGCTTGGTACTGCTTACAAAAGTAATTACAAATTAGTGTAACATTATTACTAGACTAGACTACTTATTTGATTTTTGTTGTGAAATTTGTGTTTTCAACTTAATAGTTATTGCTTCCAAAATATTCCATGTTTCTCTCTCGAACTCCATGTTTCTCTCTCGAAGGGAAACCCTTCTTCTTTTACTGCCATTCACTTATTAGTGCGTAGGCTAGTCTCCAGTAGCCCCTTTTTGTGTCCGTTGTCCTGGACACACAGTATAGTAGTATACCTAGGGTAGTTTGCCACTGCTTTCCCTAGAGGCCCTACAGTACCGGAAGCGTATAAGCGACCCTGGCAGTTCTCTCGCCACGTGCTGTGGTACGTCATGTGACCTGCTCTGAAGCAATCAGGTTGCGAGGATTTGTTTACTTTCTCACAGCCAAGGTTAAGCTTTGCCGCTCATTTGAGTCACACCAGACTCGGAGGCGATAAGGTTCGAGTGTGGCGGAGGTTGTGAACATGATATTAAGACGTGTGATCGCCTGTCGTTAAGAGGGAATGTTTTGAGATTTCATTTATCTGTCTTGAAGGTGAAGACATGTGCGTAGTAATGTGTGGCAACAGCGCGTCGAACTGTCAGAGCCGCTTATACACTCAAGGTACTGTACTGCACAATTTTGACGTTTGATTTGAATACCAGCGCAGGCCTAGACACAATATCCGCAATCTTATCCAGTAGTTCAAATCGAAACTCTGATTGGTGCTTAATTGATAGAGGATTTAATTTCGCCAGGGTCGACCAAGTGCCTTTCCTGGGATCTGTTTTACATGCCAACAAGCGTCCGCATGCATGCCGTCGATTTTTGGCACCTCAAAAGAGATTTTGACCGTGACTACTTTGACCGAGTTTGAACTCGCGAACTGGGGATCAGTAACCCGGCATGATAACCACTACACCATCAAAGAAGGCTGAACCGGGTAACGCCTATGCGAAAATAGGTTTTCTAAATATGTGATGTGCGTAGTTAGCAGTAGAAGGTTAAAGAGTGCTCTCATCGAGTAAAGTCAAAGGAACGGCCACAATTTCAGTGGCACAGCCATTATTTGCCGCTTCTCTCTCTGTGGATGATGATGGGGTGAATAACAAATGGTGAATAATTAGAGGGTAATAATTATCAATGAGATGGTATTTAAGATGTGAGTAGTCGACCACCGCACTACCACATGACGGAAAGACCTTGGGCATTTTATTTATGTATATTAATTTGACGTCAAAAACAAAAATATAAATGGAACATGGAGGTGAAGTACAATTGCCAAGAGATGAGCGATCTCAACGTGGAATTCCAAATCGTAGATTTCTTCACCTCCACGTATTTGGTCGCCCCTCGATACCTCAGCACCAACGTGGCGGGTTTGCTGTAGAAAACGTAGGTATTATTCTCGTGTTCTTCCTCGGTACCTTCCTGCCCCGCTTTACTATGTACGTACAAACACTTCCGAATTGCGACAGAAGTTGTTCCTTGGCCGGGTCGGTTTCACTCGCCGCTCCACGTCTCAGCCATGACTCCGACAGACGGTTTCCAAGTAATTCTTCCAACAGCTATATTCTTTATACTTTCATTGAGTGTTAGTTCCATTATAATAGTATGTAACCAGCTGGGCTGGTGCGAATATTTCTCATGTTTTAAGTCATTATTTTAAATGGTAATGTATGTTGTACTGGAAAACTGTATAATATTAGATGGTAATGGTACGAGTATTTATTTTGTTAATAAATATTGTTTCAATAAACTTTCTAGTTTATCATATTACTTACAGTTTGGCATAGCAGTTAATTTCCAGTGATACTTGGATTTTGAGTCGAAAGGTATATCTCATTTTCTTTGGACATCTAGTCAGATTCGGAACACATAATATTCTTTTATATAACGTACTTACGCGGATATTTCACAAATGAAAGCGAACTAAAGCATAGAAATAATTGAGCTAAGAGAATAAAAATAATATTTGGTATTGGATGAAATGCTGTTGAACATAAAGAATTTTCAAGTAATAAGATATTTTCCTTGTACGTTTGAACTCTTTACAATAACATCTTTCGTTGTTACATGTCCTTCAGAAAATCGATTGCCGGGACGTTCTGACGTCACGCCTGTCTGGGGAGATAGGATGGGCTTGTATCTCCGCTCAATAGCAATTAGCATATTGCCTGAGGCAAGGGTTGTCCATTTGCTTGCAATAGATAATCAGACACATCATTGCGTCCTCAGAACTGCAGCTACAGGCACGTCATCCCGAGTCTGTGCATCTGGCGATATAACAGATTCTGAAGCTCAGCTGTCTGTGACATCCAGTTGTATTTCTGTTGTCCATTTGGATTATAAACGTAGTTACATAAAGGAACGTAGGAGAATGTATTACCTTATACAAGCTGTAAAATTAGCTTTTCTTGTTATTAAAAAGTAATTATTCATTAGTGCTTATTGCCTCTGATAATATCCTGTTATTAATATTGAGGAAACAGGACCGGAGACCATATTTTCTCTTTGAGTCACTGGGGAAAAGGGTCGAGTTCTGTGTTTGATTAAGTCCCATGCAAAATAATGCCAACCAAATTCACCATGAGGATGTATTTTTCAAATGAAAAATAAACTGTGAATGTGTCAGTCTGTTTAGACTTTAAAGCTCTCGTCTCTGCCAGAGCTCTGTTGAGAGTATTGCATGTGTGAATATGAACACAGAAACGCGGAAACAAAAGCCGACGTTCGACCGAGCGAGCCCCGGGTGACGTCATATGCAGCGAAGGGGTGGGGGTGGAGGAAGAGGGGACGAGTCAGCGCCTGGGCTGCTTCCTCCCCCTCCCTCTCCACAATTTCCTCTACCCGCTTCTCAATCTCTCTTTCTCTTCCTCTCTCTCTTTCTCTCTCTCTATCTTTCTCTCTCTCTTTTTCTCTCTGTCTCTCTTTCTTTCCCTCTCTCCTTCTCTCTCTTTTTCTGTCCGCTTCTCTGTCTCTCACTTCTTCTCACCGGACGCTCTCCCGCTATAAAGTAGTGATGCGACATCAACAACAAAGCATCCATGTTGCCGAACATCGAGGTTCAAAATTAAAACATCGACGCTAATACGTCGATTAATATATCGAACGAAAACCACCGATATTTTAAAGCTTCTTTAGTATTCTCTAACATTAAATTCGCGCGCAACAAAATTTAATTTGACAGCGGCCTTTGTACATTAATTTGTAATTAAAATTTATCTCAAAATAAAGTTATAAAACTCCTCTCCGTGTGCAAAATACGATGAAAGTCGAAGGAAATACTAGGTCATCATCTCGCACGAAAGATGGTGTCATCGATGAAAGTAGCACAAACCATGTTCGATTGGTTCGAACGAATAGACAGTGGTTCAATCAGTTATTATTTCTTATTTTAACTTTTACAAATTTGAGAATAGAAAAAAATTGCCATTCATGAACAAAACATCGAGCATCGATGGCAACAAGACATCGATTTTCAAAAAAACAACAACATCGGATTCAATACATCGTTGTATAAAACATCGATGTTTTTATAGAAACATCGACGATGCATCTAGTGGCAGCCCTGATCGGTAGTTTTCCGTGGTTTCCCCAATCAATACCAGGCGTATACCGGAGCAGTACCCTAACAAATGGGCCACGGACCGCGCAAGATCTTTCCTTCCTCTTCCTTGTTCTATCCTCACCCCTTACACACACACACACACTTACATGCACTACACTACCACACATGAAACCTGTCGGATGATTGGAGCTTGTTCTGTCTTGTTCAGTACCCTGCTGGGGAAGAAACCAGGAGGAGGGAAAATATTTTTTGTGAATAATTTTCATTTTCCGTAATGAAAATAATGCTTAATACCACACTAAACATCAACACAACTACTAAGAATTTGTTTTCGATTACATGCTGTCTCTAACAAATGTGTGTGAAACAATTATATTTTCAATATATTGGTGTGGTTCTAATGAAAATACTGGTTAATGTTTCATCCTTCGAACGTGTGTTATCGCATTGAACGGAACCGTACGCCGTCTTGCACAGAGATACAATTCAGAAGGGGACTAAGTTTCCTCATGATGGGAGATGGTATGTTGGCATCAATGGAACAAATCCCCGAATATTGACTGGTGTCATTTTGCTTTCTCCGAATGATTTTTAATTCTTACTGGACCTGGAGCCTGAGTTCACAAATTCCTATGTAAGATAGTTCCTTCCCTTGCAGAGAATACCAATCGTTTCAGTGCCCGAGTGTTGTTCAAGCAAGATTCCAGTTTGATAGAGCTCAGTGCTAAGAGAAAAAGGAAAATAATGGCGGATAAGATTGGAAAACGACGAACTAAGGCAAAGTACTAAAAGCACACCTCGAAAGCTAAAATAACCAAAAAGTGTGTGCGGCAAAAAATCAAAAGCTTCTAAAAGAATTCTAGAAGAACAGTTAAGTGAATCCTATTTTAAAAGTCTTACAATTGTAACAATAATAATAATAATAATAATAATAATAATAATAATAATAATAATAATAATAATAATAATAATCACCCGATTTCCAAACTCTTGTGTCTTAAATACAAGAGTTTGGCAATTGAGATCAGCCGAATGTGGGGCGTAAAAGCATAGGTCAATCCGATAGTCATCGGAGCTCTGGGGTTTCTTCCGCAAAATTTGTGTAAGAACTTGGCTAAAATACATGGTCATTAAAAAGACTGGGAAGTGTAAGAAAATACTTTATTTAGAACAGACCACATTTTGCGCAAAGTATTATAGTGGCACCGACAGTCCCTAGATCTACCCCTTAGGAAGCTGGTTGCAACCCGGAGTAGGCTTTATAATAACCGATTAACATAACATCTTTAGTCCTGAATTAATAATAATAATAATAATAATAATAATAATAATAATAATAGGAATAGGAATAAAATATCAGCAATAGGTAGTTTTGCGGTGCCTGTAGCCGAATACAGTTTGGGACTAGTAAACTGGACTGAGCAGGAAATTCGCATCATGGATCGAAAAACCAGAAAACTGCTTACAATGCATCATGTTGCCCACCCCCGAGCTGATGTACATAGACTTTATGTGTCACGTAAGGAAGGAGGAAGAGGCCTGAGACAAATTGAAGCCTCCTGGCACAATGCAATAACCGGGATGGGAAAGTATGTAGTCAGTCATCAAGATGACCCACTAATGAGGCAGGTCATGAAATCTCACCGAAGAATGGGAAACAGAGGCGTTGTAAGTGTAGCAAGAAGCATTGCGAACAAGACTATGCAAGACAACCAGAATGACAGAGACACTGAACTTCCGATGCTACTTAACATGAAATTTGAGACACAAAAAATGTTAAAGAAATCGTGGAGAGACAAACCACTCCACGGACAATATTTGAAACGAATGGACAAGGTGCAGATCAATAAAGATCAATCATTTATGTGTCTTAAAAGGGGAAGAATGAAGCCAGAATCGGAAGCACTTGTAATAGCTGCCCAAGATCAGGCCTTGGGAACACGGCATTATGATAAAGCGGTTCTCAAAATCTCCCAAGATGATAAATGCCGCATTTGCTAGGAGCAAGTAGAAACCATTCATCATATTGTCTCAGCTTGTCCAATCCTAGCAAAGACCGAATACTTGAAAAGACACGATAGGGTATGTAGCTACCTCCACTGGCAGATCTGTACCGCCCTCGAAGTTCCGAACACATGCCCCAAGTGGTACGAACACTCACCGAAACCGGTGACGTCTGTTGGATTGTGTACGATATTGTACGACCAACAAATTCAAACTGATCGCACGATAGCGGCAAACAAACCGGATATAGTCATCCGGGATTTGGAGAACAAATCGTGTTTACTTGTGGATGTTGCTGTACCTTGCGATCAAAACGTCGTTACCAAGGAGGCAGAGAAACATCTTAAATACAAGAGTTTTGAAATCGAGATCAGCCGAATTTGGGGCGTAAAAGCACAGGTCGTCCCGATAGTTATCGGAGCTCTGGGATTTGTTCCACAAAATTTGCGTAAGAACTTGTCTAAACTCCCAGGTAATTCAAAAGACTGGGAAGTGCAAGAAATCGCTTTATTTGGAACAGCCCACATCTTGCGCAAAGTATTGTAGAGGCACCACAGTCCCTAGATCTACTCCTTAGGTAGCTGGTTGCAACCTGGAGTAGACTTTATATTCAGCCGACGTATGACATCTTAAGTCGTGATTTAGAGGAATAATAATAATAATGCCAGTCAGACGTAAACCTTACGGCACTCAGTATCCAGCAAAAACTTGATGCGTGGATGGCAAAGCCTATTCACGGAAGACTCCAAACGAGATCGGCCAAGCACATGTCGATACACTGTCGTCGAACTACTGGTTGATCTCGTGGCAGATCTTCCCTGAAACTGAAGGATTTATGGTTGCCATTCAAGATCAAGTAATTCCAAAACGAAATTAAAGATAATATATACTGAAAGACCCAAGTGTGAACAATGACCGTTGCCGATTCGGTTGTGGACAAATTGAATCACTACAGCATATTACATCAGGCTGCTCACATTTAGCTGGATCAGAATACAGAAACACGCATGATGCAGTAGCAAAAGTAATCCACCAAGAATTGGCCCAGAAGTACCAATTATCATCCGAAGCACGAGTTCCGCACTATGTGTATAATCCGGAGAATGTGTTGGAAAATCATTCTTATCGACTGTACTGGGACAAAACGATTCTCACAGACAGATCTGTCATCTGCAATCGACCTGACATTGTTCTGTTCAATAAAGAAAGCAGGCAAGTCGACATTATCGATGTCTCCATTCCACACACATCCAATCTTCATTTGAAATACACAGACAAGAAGACTAAGTATGTGGATCTTTCAGAGTCTATCATCCAACAATGGAATGCTTGCAAAGTGATTCCAATTATAGTATCAAGTACTGGAGCCATCCCGAAGACCATGCATCAAAGTCTCAAGGAGTTAGATCTTCCTGAAAACCTATGGAAGCTTATGCAGAAGGTTGCTATCATCTCAACGACCAGAATCGTTAGAAAATTTGTAGGAAATCAACGTGTCCGCGCGCCTCCCAGTCCTCCATGTCGCTCAGGGTTGTCCAAGTGGCGGGCCGCGATGCCATTTATTGTGGCCCGTGAAATGCTATTAGTCAAAAGTGAAAGTCCCTTGCATCCACGTCGGGCGAGATCATTTTGCGCCTAGTGCACACGCCCTGTGGGAGTCAACACATCCTTTAATGTAATAATGGGTTAAATTTAGATTTAAGGATTTCTTTACTAGTAAACTCACTAATTGAAAAAGCATTCTAATGTGTTTCCCTGCGTTAAGAACGGTAGGCCTGATATTACCCCCAGTTCCATTCACACACACGCGTTTCAGAGCAGCCAGGGAAACTATCGAGATCAAACAAACTATCGAGATCAACAATGGTGTGGATCGCGCAAGTAATGGCAAGTATGGACCTCAACCATGTTAACCTTCGGTGGGCGCACGTAAAATTTTCAGGCAGGCGCGTGTGTTAAATTTTACGTTATTCAATGACTCTTAAATAAATCAAAGAAATTGTAGAACAATGCAATTTTTATGTCGCATTGTAATATTTAAGAACGCCATTTACTACCAAAAACTATATCCGTTGATAAACATTCGTTTTTATTATCAGAAAGATCTTGTTTCTATCCAGTATCAGCACGATACTCGTGTATATTTTCAATATTCAGGGCACTTTCACTAACACTATCCAATTCATGATCTTTCTCCCAATCAGACAGCTCTTGTAGAATATTCTGAATTTCATTCAGATTAATTATTTCTCTGGACATTTTACACAAAATTTCGATTAGGCTAAATTAGAATGCAATATTTTAGAACAACAGCAGGCGCGCAGCATAAAATTTACGTCATTATATACTTATCCCGAATAGACACTTCACAACAACTAAATATCGCGTGCAAACCAAGCAGTGGCTGCAGGAACGTATCACTAAAGGTACCTGCAAGGAATACCAAGAATGCAGAAGTCTTTGCCAACAATGAATTGACAGCAAACCAAAAAAATCTGCTATTGTCGTAAAATTTACGCCCGCGCGCGCGCTGGAAGGTTAAAGGTTTAAGTTGTGGCCTTTGAGGCCTCGCATGTTGGACGCCCCTGATGTTGCTGCTTACGACGCTGTCGCCCCCCCCCCCCGCGCGCTGCCTGCGGCGTCAGCGCGGGCCCTCGGCGCTTTTTCGCTGACGCGACCGAGGCTCGCGAATGACACAACGCGGCGGCGACGCGAAGCGTAAACTCCGCTATCTGCGCGCGGGCAAGGCCTCCGGGCGGAAATGCGAGCCGGTGCACGGTCAGATATATTTTACTACCATTCTCGTATGCGGTCAGAAGCCGTGTGCAATGAAGAACTCTAGGGGGTTGGCATTATCGTGACGTGATTCAGATAAATAAATATACGGCTGATATGGCTCAAAACAACAATTTACGTACTGTTCATTCATTCGCAAGTCATTCATTTATTCATTCGCAACACTTGATTGACACCAGAAGCGTATCTAGGTATTCAGGCGCCCGTGGCAAGCATCAAATTTGCGCCCCTGTCAGGATTCTTCAAATGAGGTGTGTTGTTATTTGTTATGGCGGGTATTCTCTAATTAGAGCCCCCTTGTGAGTGGCACCCATGGCACGTGCCATGTCTGCCATACCGTAGATACGCCTCTGATTGACACTCCAGTGGCTCTGACCAGCAGGTCCTGGAGTTCGAGTACCAACGGTTCCGGATTTTTCGAGCGACGATAGATAAGACGAATTCAGCCGATGTCTACTTAAGAATCATAGCGGCCAGTTGCTCTGATCGGTAGTTTTTCGTGTTACCTCTGATCAATACCTGATGAATGTTGGAGTACGTTAGTAAATATGCAATAGGCCGCGGAGCGCGCGCAATCGTTGATTTTTCTTTGTTGTCACCTCCTGTTCCCTTCCACGCGCATTCTTACATGCACTACACTACCTCATACGGCAGGATATGCTCCGCTTACGGATGCACCTGCAGGGGTGAACTTCATCAATTCGGCGTGTAGGTCGGTGCCGGATGTCGCGTTCAAGCAGGCCAGGCCGACCGCCGCCTTCCGAGAAATGGCATACACTACCCTTACGTGCTAACATCAATTGACGAGTCGGAAGCCACAAAATGAGCCAATCAATCAATTAAACAATTTAAAAAGCACAATATGTTCTTCGCAGAATGTGCATTGGTTAAGTAAGAAAATTATATTGATTTCTTATCCCCGATTATAGTGATGATACTCATCAACTCTTTTCAAATATATATAACTCAATAAGTAAATGCTGAATTATAAGTAACATTTCTAAGATGATTTAACGAGTATTCAATAAATTTTAATGAATGAAACAGCTTTTTAACACAATGAATGCAATACATTTAGAGTACGAATTACAATAATTATGTCAATTGTTAATAAAAGACATGAAAAGTGCTGGGATCATGTGACGAAAGAAGACACGTTAAAAATCAATAAAAGTGACATTTTCCATCCTATTTTTCGCGTTATTGGTTCCAAGTGGGTAACAGAATTAATTATTAAATAGATTAGAATCGTAATGCCAATATTCACCTTCCTGAATTACACCATTGCAGTAATGATGTATGAGATAACATTTTACGTGACATTCACATGACACACAATAGATCACATTATACCTGTTACATCTGTTGTGCTAAATGAAAATTGCAGTTTAACTAACGTATGACTCACATTGGGATAATTTGCTCAAACGGAAATTCCTGCAAATATTTTGTTTCAACATCTACGTAGTGTTTAAAAGCTGCATAAATACGAAAAAGTGTTTCTCTACATATAAAACTCAAACTCAAAATGTAATTACAATTTATTATGCCGTGATGAGTAGGTAGATTCTGTGATACCTAAATTGATGATGATTACAACGAAAATAACATCTTTCAAAACATACGAACATTGGAAAGCTGACGGACGTCTCCGAGAGGAAAGAAGCAAAACAAACGAAAAGGCATGACTTCTTAGGATTCGGAGTAAACAAGCGTGACAAAGTCGTGCTGACGTGATATACGTTCGTGCTCAATACACCCTAACGTGTTCTTGGTGGCTAGGTAGTATTGAAGACTGTGAAAAAAACTTGGTTATTCTCTAAAGGTTATTGATAATAATTATAAAGTGGTAGTATCAGAAACGTGCATTGCAAATAAACCAACGGGTTAAATTTTTCTAGAACATTCTTTTAGAGTCACGTGAAGAAACGACAAATGGCCAGACGTAGGACTGAAATTCCCTGAAATTCCTCCATGCTTTTACACCGACTATTTTACTCAGGTCTGTCCGTGTCGTAAGTAACCAATGCTAAGCAAGGATATATTCAAATTAAACCAATCCCAGATGTTTATCGCCATCACTTTGTTTACCTTTTGTACTGCTGTAAAAACTTTGTTTACCTTTTTAAGATAACGATAGCAATTGTTTCAGGTCCAACATAGATTGTGTGCATCAATATATTAAAATGTGTCGTTTTGGCAGTGTTTAAAACTCTGAAATAGAATCTGTTATTAAATATTCAGTGTCTAAAAACAGCGGAAGGAACAGAGAATGCTTGTGGAAGTAATTTCAAGAACTTTGTGAAGAAAGAAAATACAAATGGACAGCACAAACTACAAATAAAGAAATTACACATATTTTAGGCAATTAATATACGAAGATTAGATGGTGAAGAGTACAAAGAATATGCTATCAAAACTACGTGGAACGTTACAAACAATATTATTCAGGAAAATACTTAAATGAGTACACACGTGTGTTCAATCCGTTTTAAATTGACGAAATCCGCTGCTAATTCATTTTGTCCATCTTCTATTTCAAATATTTCCAGGGAAAACCAAGACTTGGAAAAGAACTTCCTACAACTTTAATAATTGTGCTTTTAATAAATGTTCTTCTAAGTAGCCTTGTTATAATTTTTTGAAAGTTTTATTGCCATAAAATTGAAACATATTTGAAATCATTTGCTGCATTAAATCGTTATTCAAATGTTACTTGATTATAAGTTATTCCAGGAGAGTGGTAAGTCGCAGCTGAATGAAAGTTTTTCATTATTCGGATGTAATTTTGAGTAATATTCCACTTTTTCGTAATTCCTGTGATTTAAATTGTTCTTTCAAATCATGTAACGTATTTATTCGTGAAATAGTCACACTAAATATCTTTCGAAATGCTGTGATATTACTTATGATTATAAAGTCGCGGGTAACTGAACCGTCGATTCCCTAGAAAACGAAAGATTATATGAGAGCAGACGCTTCATGACCAACTCTCATTTTCAGTGACGGATGCCAATGGAAAACTTAAGCAAATCGATTTCTTTACTTCCACCTAGCGTTCATATTTCATTCTGATTACATAAACACACGTTGTTTTTAACATATTAAATTGAAATTGAACAATGCCTGTATTTTGTGAGGATATTGATTTTAATTTTGAAAATATTTTTCTGCATACTGATTCCATTCGAATTCCAGAGTTTTCTTCATTGAAATTGATTAAAAATCTAATTTTTTTGGCGATTTTTCCTTGTTCGTGATTAACAAAACTCGGATACTGATGACAATCATCGTTTCATTGGCGCGTTCTAGACGTAGCTAACTTTTAAATGGCTGTTTATCACGGCATGTAAATGATAGAAATGTATAGTCATTAGTCATTTTTTACATTTTTCAATTTTAGGATATTTTCTGGACCTTGGCATCATTTTTGTTATTTGTACGCCTTTTGTTTCCTTTTCTTGTTTTGTTTTCGTTAGTGAATCTTTCATGAATTTACAATGATGCACTAAAACAACGTGTTATTGCATCATCAGTTCGTGAGGAAATTCACTACTGCAACGGACTCGAACTCTCAAAATTACACGGATCTTCGGTAACTTCCTTGACTTTTCAGGACTGATGGTTGGATGATCGAAGCTATGGATTACATTGTTTTGGTAAAGACTTTATATTAAATGTAATTTTATATAAATAGATTTTACTTAACATTGTAAAATTCATTGAATAAATAAACATGTTTGTAAAACTTTTTGAGCATTTAAAAAAATTAGGCCATATCTCCTTATTTTTAAGTCCTTTTATAGAACATTTTCCTCTTCTTTTTAAGTCTTTTTATGTGTCATTTTCAAAGCATTTTTAGGTCATAAGAGCCCTGTAGCCATGCTGATTACAGTGCTGTTTTTCCTTAACGAATATCAATGAATGTATCTTTAGATGTCTGAATATACTAAATACTAGCTATTGTAGTCCCGCTGTCCTGGGCCCGCATGTGTGAGTTCCAGACGTGTACGTTATGTGTTGTTTCGATAAGTGCATACACTTAGTATTTGAGAAGCCAATAGCTATACAGAATACCAACCCAGAAGACGTTTGTAGCCTCTCTTTCGAAGTCGTAGCAAACGTCACCATTATCATCATGGCAATGATCGTTTATTTATCCAGCTTTATGAGGTTTTTTTCTAATACTTTGATTCATTTACTGCGGACGTGATATTTTATCATCAAAGTCAAGTATGAACTATAGTCTGAAATATTTTTTGTAATATAAACAAATTTTGTATTGTAGTCATATTGGATCAGAAAGCGCCATAACTTTGCATCAGGAGCAAAGAGCAGTTTTTTCGTCGGTGGAGCAGCAGGCGGGAGCGACGACAACAGCGACGTCGCGTCGGTTGAAGATACAAGGAAATCAATAGAGCTGAATTCGGGCCACTCTTCAGAAGACACGATTTTGAATTATTATCGAAAGAGATTGAAGAATTGCGAATATCGAAAGTACGGTTGGGTAAAACATACAACTAAATTGCCTTAGTACAGCATAAATTGATGTGTACAAGGAGTGCAAACATGTTCCTCTGCTTGGTGACATTTTAAGACGGAGTTATGCTAATGCGCCAGACAAAACATGATAATAATCGCAGGTCGGCCCCGTGGTCGAGATCGCTAAAGCCATAGTGCCGTAGTGCCAAGGGGTCGCGGGTTCGAGTCCCGCTTCGGACATGGTTATATGGGTTCGTCCTTTCACCCCCTATCATCAGCATCATGTCGTTTCATCCTCATGCCATAACGTTAAATCCAATAGTGGTCGCTAAAGACTTAGTAGTTGATGCGACCTTACATAAAAAAAAAGAATCACAGATCTACGACGATTTTGGAAGTAGAGGTAAAGTATTGTAATTTATAGACATGAAGAAATAGGGTGTAGATAGCCATTAAACAGCAGTGGGTTCTAGGTTCCGCAATCCCTTTCACCTTACAAGTATTTTCAATAGCACTTCGGCAATTCTCACGTCAATTTCTCAAACTGCACACGATCCTTCTCGAGAACGTAGAGTAGTGGCGTCAAGGTCTTCTACTGGCTTCAAATTCCCAACGTTCCGGCTTCTATTAAGCCTTCATAAGGGCTACAGTCAAACGAATGTTTTAAACATTAAGTACAAAAAGTTGCTTAATCATCTAATATCTACTAGCCTATTATACAATTTTGACGAATATGTATAATAATTATATAAGTAGATACCATTTTCCGGATCTCTCGGACCTATCCACGATTCTCGCGCCTCATCTTCCGCACATTTTCATTCTTACACTTCTTGGCTTTCATTTCACATGCATTCCTTCCACCACGCCACATTACCACGCCACCTTGTAACCTCTCAGACTGTCTACGCTGCCGGCTACATCATACTAATTACTTTTTTCTTTACAATTATTGTTGTGTTATTTGATAACTTTTTTTAATATTGTTCTGGCCAAAATACCCGCAAATTCACAGCAAAAATCTTCAGATACTATTTGCATTATGTTTATCTACTCAGTTAATCTAGTACGCATGACTTTGATTAATTATAAGTGTCAAAATTGTACTACATTAGTTCTTTACAAAGCAATAATTCTTCCCATTATAATGTATGCATGCCCGATATGATACAACACTGCTGCAACTAATATAAAGAAAATACAAACCTTCGTGTAGCTGTAAACACTCCCTGGTTCATTAGAAACACTCAAATACACGCAGAATCAAAAACAGAAACTATCCACCAAACAATGCTCAAACGCTCACATTCTTTTTTCACATATTTACATAATATACCAGCAACTGACTATAAGCTTGGTTGATCAGCAATAACCTCCCGAACCAAAAACAGATTTCCATATGACAAATATTTAATCCAATTTGCTGACCCCTCATAAATCTTTCAGAATTTGGACAAACAATACAAAAAAAATCTGAAAAATAATAAACAATAATGAAGAACCTGTTGGGCTTTCCTTAATTCTACTTATATTAAAGAATGAATGTATTATATGAATATTATCTTTTGTTCCATTGATGATTGAATTGTAATGCCTGATAGTTATTTACTTTTGTAGGTTTTGTAATTTGAGTTGATTTAAATGAAAACAATCCCTGTAAAGCAATTTCGCTGGCTTGTGGAAAAAAAATTGTACTAATATCCGGCCTTTTTTGTTTTTGAACATGTTTTTTTTGGGGGGGGGGCATGGCCCTGTGGATCCGCCACTGTGCCATCCAGGGCGTGTTTCTGTCGTGGTGTGGTGGCGCGTGGTTCGCGAGCCCTTGCGTCTGCCGCGGGCGACGGCCGGCGGGCCGGGCGCTCATCCGCATTAGCGCGGAACCGCTCCCGCCCAGGGGCGATCAGCTGGCGCCGCCCGCGATCAATAAGCACCCGCCGCCCCACGCCCCACGCCCGCAGCACGTGCACGTGCGCGCGAGGCACGCCGCGGCCCTTCGTCACGGCACGTACCACGTACGACCACAGCCCGCACGTTTGAATCCGTTGTTTGATTTTTGGCAATTCCGCGAGCGTCCACTAATAGGGTCATTCGTCCAGTAAGTGTAGTGCATGCTTTTGCTCTGCCGTTGGCGGTGGTCTTCCCTTGCTGGATGCCGAGATCCGGCGCCGACCTACCGTCGGCTAGCGGGGTTTTCCCCAACCAGATATCTCCCACCACCGGGGCACCGCCCCAAGCTCTATACTTCGGTTTTTCTTTCTTGGCGCACGGGAAGGTGTCAATAAAATGGAATATCTCACAGTATTTCGCGTCGTTCTCGGTTGTGCCGCTAGGAGTCGCATGATCGCGACTGAATCCAGCAGTCCTGGCGATCATGCGACTGCTGGCACATCGGAGAACCTCACGAAAATACTGTGAGATATTCCATTTTATTGACACACTCCCGTGCGCCAAGAAAGAAAAACCGCAGTATAATCTCCAGATTGGTCTCCTGACATGTTTGGGGAGCAACACACAAGTATGCCGACAGGCTGGGATATGGGTCCCGCCAGAACACAGCTTCCTCTCTCGGTAACTTTCCCATTCAGTATCTGGATCGAACCGCCCTGCCAGCTCAAGGCTACCGACTTTTCAGACCGGTGCCGGAGTCTAATCAATGCGCCGGGAACGAATCCCTCCTGTATCTCCAGAGTATCGGGCCACTGCCACGACGAAGCCGAGAGCCCAACAGGGGGCCATCCGAAATAAGGTCCGGGCGGCTGGGGGCACTCTTCTTCTCACCGCAATAATCTTTTTGCTATCGACGTGAGCACCGCTGGAACGTAGGAGACCTGACAAGGTGATTCGTGGTCCCCGTCTGGATCCGGGTCATTCGGAAGAAGCCCTTCGCCCAATCCCGTCCAAAAGTCCCAACTGGTGGGTTACTGGGCGAACTCGACAACAAATAGATTAGCATTGCCTACTCACTGACTCCACCTCGAAGCTAACGATGAAGCTAATGAAACACACAGTCCGGGTGGTCGTTTACAAGTCCCCACCATAAACCATGCCCGCTCCCCGGTCTCGATTTCCCCCTGCGTGGGGTCTACTCGTACAGTATGGACCCTGCGTTGCCTACTACATCACATATAAACTTGTTCCACCAGGGGGTGTTAACCCCAGGGTGGGCACCTATGCTTTCCCTTTTATCCTCACCCCCCCGCCGACGCACAAGTACGCCTGTAGGTTGGTATCCGGATCCCGCCGGTACGCAGTTTGCCCTCACGGCAACCTCATCATTCAATGCCTGGGACGGGCCGCCCTTCCAGCTCAAAGCTCCTCGCCGACCAGGCTAGTATCGGAGTCAAAACAATGCGCAACTCACATGCGTCGATACAAGTCCCTTCTCTTAGCCTAGAGTTTCGGGCTACTGCCACGACGAGGCCATGTACTCCAGTTGGCCTTGTGCCCCAGATAGGCGTAAGGGGCCCCGAGCCCCTTGGGACCCGGGGCTCCAACCCATCTCATCACTGCCTCCCCCTCGAGGCAAACGACGTGAGTCGTCCGGAAGCTGGGCAACCCCGACAATGAGGTTCGCGTTCCTCGGCTGGACGTTTATACGTGGGCTTGGAGTACGCCGCCATGCTGCACAGGGGATGCCGGCTAACGTGTCCCTCGCCCGATCCCGCCCGAGGGTCGGGAGCAAGCCACCCACTCACTGAGGACCGGCCTCAGGTTGTAGACGTGAGTTCCGCCGTGAAGCTCAAGGCGCAGCAGAGGGGCGGGCGACGCATCGGACCCAGACCACAGCGGAGTAGCGGTTGCAGTGGCGGGTGCAGGGTTGCCAGTGGGGCAAAGAATGCCAACTAACGTGTACCTCGCCCGATCCGTCCCAAGGGTCGGCTGCAAGCCACCCACTCACTGAGGACCGGCCTCAGGTTGTCGACGTGAGTTCCGCCGTGAAGCTCAAGGCGCAGCAGAGGGGCGGGCGACGCATCGGACCCAGACCACAGCGGAGTAGCGGTTGCAGGGGCGGGTGCAGGGTTGCCAGCGGGGCAAAGAATGCCAACTAACGTGTCCCTCGCCCGATCCTTCCCAAGGGTCGGCAGCAAGCTGTCTGCTCACTGGGGACCGACCTCAGGTTGTCAACGAGAGTTTCGCCATGAAGCTCAGGGTCCGGGCGGTTGCTTGCATTCCCCTACCAGGAACCAAGACAATGCACCCCTATGTAATTGTAGTTACATAGGGGTATCAGTGATATCCCTATGTATATCATATCACGTTAAGGCATCTCCGCAGTGGCGAGCAAAGCTGTACCCAACGCGAAACAAAGCGGGCGCAGAGATGGCCAGCAAGTGTTTCGAGCGCGTCAAGGAGAACTCTTATGTCAACAACACAAGTGACTGAATATTTATTCCCGGCGCTACTACTCAGCTCTTGAAATCATTAATCCCGTAAGCGTATGGACACGCGAGACCCGTATTCGACGGAATACATTCAAATCAGGAAAAGTAATAGATCAAATCATAATTAATAATAACAACTATAGCTCGACAACAGAGAAAAAACATCACGGCTTACCTCAGGAGGCGTGGCGAAGCCATCCCCCACTGCTCCCGAGGGAGAGCTCAGTTGAGCTTAAGGATTGCCTGTTACGATAACTGATTGGCTCATGCAACTTAGTTGTCAACACTCTAGGGTTCCGGACATTCGTTACGGCCAGAATGCCTTCTCCCCACTGGCTCAGGCCGAGGCGGTGGCTCCTCCTCCTCCTCAGACGGGGAAGTTGAGCCTCTAAGGGAGGGAGCCTCCCCCTACGCCACTTTTCGCGCACGCGATAGATAGATAGACTGTTTCTCAATCTTATTGATATCATGAATTTGAATCAATCATACTTGAAGGATATATTATTTTATGTTGTCATGTGATTGTAATGTGATGTGTATGTCTATGTGTTATGTCGGTTAGTTTATTTATTTATTTGTCAAAAAACAGTAAAAACTGTATATGACGTGTGGGGAAAGAAATTTATCTGCGCACATTTTCTTGAGGGCCAGAATTTTATATAAAATTTTTAAAAAAACGAAAAAATGAATTTAGAAAATAATTATTTTAGAAAAATAAAGATATTAAAAATGTTTTTTCCCGAGTTATAGAAAATCAATTGTTAATAGAGTGCTCTTTGAAAGAATTTGGATTTTGAGGACAAAAAATTAATTATATCATTCGTATTACTCATGTCCATGCTTTTTTTATTCCACGTATTTCCATTATCCACTCCCCATGTTGCTACAAAACGCCATTCAGAGAAAATTATTGGGATGCAAATAAAATGTCAGCGGACGTCAATCTTTCAAATCTCTCATTATTATTATTATGTTTTTGTTCGAGAAGAAGCTCATACAATAAGAGATGTTCTTCCGTCCACTTAGGGTCTTTACAGATGAGCAGATGAAAATTTATTATATGCATCTGAATATTATTCTAATTTCTAATGAACCTTAAATTCTTTTTATTTTCAAAATAACGCAAAGGAGAAATATTTTATTGGTAGCATTTTTTCGAAGCTTGAAAATTTTAATATTAAAATACAATAAAAATAATTAGTTCAAAATACCAAAAATTATTGTTTGAAATTGCCGATAAAAATAATTTTTTTTATTTATTCATTCATTTATTTTTATTTATTATATTATAAGACTTACAGTGTATTAATATACATTTTCTTATAATAATTATACATACTTTATATTTTACTTTTTTTACATTATTTTAATTAATTTCTTCCATTTTATTTTATTTTTACAATCTTCTGAGGCTAAATGTTCTTCATTGTCTTTAATATTCCGTGCATCCATGTTGTTTTCGGTCTACCTCTTTACCATTAGGCATCCAATTTAATATAAAAATAAATATAGATATTCAATAGAGAAGCGTTTAAATGCCTCACGGTGACATAAAGAAGCCTTTAAGAGGGGCGTGACGTAAATGGACTTCATTACTCATACGATTATATGTAGACGTCCTCTTGGCTCTTCGAAACGTACATTTACTTAATACATTAACATGAACTCTCTTGTAACTCTGCTTTCCCCTTGTTTTCATAAATGATTCAATTGTACAATACACATTAACATTTAACAAACAATGCCGAAATGTGGTCCGAAGACTTCGACAGCGACATTTCGCACAATCCATTTATGTTCATGTAAATACCAGTGTAAATCAAAAGGAAATTACATTTACTTGAGACAAGATACTGACTTCCAGTTGCGAACTGTTAGCTGAGGAAATCTCTGCTAAACATATAAAAATTGTTGCTGTTCGACTTTACAATTTTGTTGCTGAGGCTAGGCGGCGTGTTTTTTTGTTGTTGTTATTTAAGGTCGCATCAACTACTAGTTCATTAGCGACCACTATAGAGTTTAACGTTATGGTGAGAGGATAAAACGATATGGTGATGATAGGGGGTTAAAGGACGAACCATGCCCGAGGCGGAACTCGAACTATGCCCGAGGCGTTTTAATTACTCATTCAACATCGTTTCTCGTGTAAGTGTAATGCGCTAGAGGAAAATCCCGAAGCGGATGATGATGATAATAATAATAATAAGAAGAAGAAGAAGAATGGGAAAGTATGTAGTCAGCCATCAAGATGACCCACTAATGAGGCAGGTCATGAAATCTCACCGAAGAATGGGAAACAGAGGCATTGTAAGTATAGCAAGAAGCATTGCGAACAAGACTATACAAGACACCCAGAATGACAGAGACACTGAACTTCTGATGCTACTTAACATGAAATTTGAGACACAAAAAATGTTAAAGAAATCGTGGAGAGACAAACCACTCCACGGACAATATCTAAAAAGAATGGACAAGGTGCAGATCAATAAAGATCAATCATTTATGTGGCTTAAAAGGGGAAGAATGAAGCCAGAATCGGAAGCACTTGTAATAGCTGCCCAAGATCAGGCCTTGAGAACACATTATGATAAAGCGGTTCTCAAAATTTCCCATGATGATAAATGCCGCATTTGTCAAGAACACGTAGAAACCATTGATCATATTATCTCAGCTTGTCCAATCCTAGCAAAGACCGAATATTTGAAAAGACACGACAGGGTGTGTAGTTACCTCCACTGGCGGATCTGTACCGCCCTCGAAGTTCCGAACACATGCCCAAGTGGTACGAACACTCACCAAAACCGTTGAAGTCTGTTGGAATGTGTACGATATTGTACGACCAACAAATTCAAACCGATCGCACGATAGCGGCAAACAAACCGGATATAGTTATTCGGGATTTGGAGAACAAATCGTGTTTACTTGTGGATGTTGCTGTACCTTGCGATCAAAACGTCGTTACCAAGGAGGCAGAGAAACGTCTTAAATGCAAGAGTTTGGAAATTGAGATCAGCCGAATGTGGGGCGTAAAAGCACAGGTCGTGCCGATAGTTATCGGAGCTCTGGGATTTGTTCCGCAAAATTTGAGTAAGAACTTGTCTAAACTCCCAGGTAATTCAAAAGACTGGGAAGTGCAAGAAATTGCTTTATTTGGAACAGCCCACATTTTACGCAAAGTATTGTAGAAGCACCGACAGTCACCGGATCTGCTCCTTAGGTAGCTGGTTGCAATCTGGAGTAGATTTTATATTCAGCCGACTCATAACATCTTTAGTCGTGATGTAATGGAATAATAATAATAATAATAATAATAATAATAATAATAATAATATTTTTGCCCTATCATGATTTCGGTGGTTGCAATTATAGTGATTGAGCGGACTGATAACTAAAAGTTCAAGATAAGTGAACGTTGGATCCCAATCGCAAGTTGATTGATTGATTAGTGGTCCCGGGCGCGTCAGCTGATAAGGTTGTTAGCTCCGTGAGTGTAGGACATATTTTTATCGTGGGAAGCGGCAGTGATCTTCCCCAGCTGGACGACGAGATCGAGCGCCTCGTCATCCCATTCACATCTCCAATTCGACGCCCCACGAATCCCATCCCAAGTGTTACACTGATCCTTATCTCCCTCAAACGTTAAAGGAGACGCCAAAGGCAGGGACATCGCCTCCCTTGCTTAAAAGCGGAACAATAAAGCTTTAGAAGCAGTCCACAAGGCGCTCTTCAATATCACAAGTAACAATTTCAACTCTTCGGCTCTAAATTAGACTAAAATTCGAACAACTTCTGGAAAGTCAGTCGACATTTCTCCCATCCAATCCAAACATACCCTACGCTCAAAACTGAAGCGAAAATTGCTTATGCGATCCCGGAAAAGGTAGATGCACTCTCCGGAAAAGCAATGCACTTCAAATCGGCATACTCTCAAAGTTCACCCACGACATTTACACACACATTGAAAACATCTGTAGAGAAATGCTTAAATGACCCGCATATCACCGCCCTGCTATAAACTATATCTCTGCGGCCATCGTAAAGCAATCAATCAAGGAAATTAATAAAAATTCCGCCGGAATAGTAACCATATCTAACCTTTTTCTAAAACACCTACAGCCACACGCCCTTGCTTATCTAACTACTTTCTTCAACAGCAGTATATGACTCTTGATTCCCCGCCTCCCATGCTGGAAAGAATAAATAGTCATTAGTATTTTAAACCCCTATAAATCCCCAAAACTCCCATCAAGCTACAGGTGAATTAGTGTCTTACTACTATTTGCAAAAAGTTTCGAAAAGCTGATACTCAGAATAAACGCATACCTTAATCAAATAAATTCAATTCCGCCCTATCAATTTGTGGTCCGTACTCTTCACTCTTCCACCCACCAAATGTTAAGAAGATTGTCGAAGAAATCGCTCTAGCTTATCAACGTAAATAATTCTGCGTAGACTTCGCGATTCTAGGTGATTTGATGAAGTCTGGCACAGTGGACTGGTACGTGAACTAGGTCTCCCGAAATATCTATTACAAACAATCAAAAGCTGTCTGGGTAATAGATTCTTCGCAGTAAAAATAAACAATACCCCTCTTCCCCTTTTCCTGCCGGTGTTACCCCTCTCTTCAACTCTCTTAAGTATCTTCACGGTAGACATGTGTGGGAGTGCACTGCATGGAAGTGCGTATACCTAAGTTGTAGAACAAGGAAGCGAATGGGAAGGTCGTTCGCGTTCCGTGGCTTGTTTGCTAGATCAACTATCAAATTGTGCTAAAGATATCTACGCTGATGACACAGATATCTTCATGAACGACGCAGTAAGTGACCTGCATCAAGACGTAAATACCTTTTTTTGATTGGACCAAAAAACGGGGCTTACAGACAAACCCCTCGAACCCCCCCCCATAACCGTATGTACACCCTGCCAAGAAAAATATCCATCCTCATTTAAAAATAAATGACCGTCTGACCGCATTGGTCATTTCGAATAAACCAATGAATACTTAGGTGACTTGCTGTATGTTCATCTCATATGGAAGCCTCACGTTATTCACACACTAAATAAAACTAATGGACCCTTACTGAAATTATATCCGCTAATGAGTAGAAAATTATCTCCAAAAATAGAAACTTCTCTGCTCCTCTAGATATGTCCTAAGGCCCTCGATAGCTTACGCAGCCCCAATCTGGGAAGGTGCCGCTCCTTTTGTTCGGAAACCCTTGTAAACTTTCCAAAATTAAGTACTACTCACGATTAGCAATGCCCCTTCCTATATAACCAACAACAACTTCACAGAAAACTAGACATTGAACCAATTACTAATTACATTTCCTTCCTGTCGTCCAAGGTCTAACCTCCAAACTCCCTCTTTGCACCACTCAATGTAACCTCGGTAACAACAGCATTGCTCTCTCAAGAATCAAGTCCCATCTACCAACATATTTGTTCCGTCCCCCGTAACCTAAAAAAATACTTATCTCACCTCTGACTTTATATTTCCTATCCTCCGACCTTCAACTTCGTAACATTAATAACAGTCGTCATAGAGGTACCTCGCTCAGAATTAGAGTATGTGCGCTCAGTTGCAGTTACTTGCGTTTTCGGACCACACAAGTGCATCCACCCATTGTATCATATGAATATAAACTAACACTCGCCTACAAAGAATCAATCCTACTGTTCTGGTTAAATAATAATAAAATGAGGCGTCGACCTACACGCTGACTTCGGGGGATTCCCCATCAGGTATTTCCCACCTGCTCCAACCGGGACAAGCTCTAAGCCCCCGACCGATCTCCCGGCACGTGTGGCAGTGTGATGCATGTCAGTGTGTGTGTAAGGAGAGAGGATAGGACAAGGAAGAGGAAGGAAAGATCCCGCGCGGTCCGTGGTTTGTTTGTTTGTACTGTGGCTTTGGTCTCATGTTGAGACTAGCTATCTAGCTAGACTCGAAAATCCTGCTACCAACGGGACTCGAATCATAGGACCTCCCGTTCAGAGACTCTGCAGTGACATCTGTTTGTGCCCTGACCCTCCTAATCCGATACCGAGCAAGTACATTTTTACAAACAGCTCTAACACGCAACACTCACCGTGCTGAATACTCGGATTGACTTGAAATTTTACCAGCTTGTTCAGCACCATTCAAAACCCCTACATACAAATTTTTACTATGCTATGAAGCATTGCAAGTAGTGTTTTTGCTATAATTAGTATTGGGACCTTTCTTGACCTTACCGACCGTAGAAGGGCGGAAACGCTGCTCGCCGCTGGTTCTGCGGACGTTACTCATACACCGCGCCTGCGCTATCAGCCTGTAGGCAAGGTCTCAGTTACTTGGAGGGCAGGCGGGGTGACAAAAACGGGTGTTTACTTTGCAGGTTCAGATGGAACGAACGCGCTTGGAAATGTGACACCGGCTGATAGACGCCGCGTAACGTTCCTAGCGCTGCCGAAGCAACGGCTCGCCCGCTGCGGGAAGCGTGAGGGTCACGAAAGGTCCTGATACAAAATGCCTATAAAACGTTATTTATAATATTCCATAGCACTTCAAAATTTACGTATATGGGTTTTGCATGGTGTTCTATCAGCTGGTGAAATTTCATGTCAATCCGAGTATCCAGCATGGTGAGTGTTGCGTGTAAGTAAGTGATTGGATTCGTATGCAATACGTCATACAATGGGTGGCGATTCAGTGTTTTTCACGTGCTAAGATAGTAGACTGAGGTTCGAGTAGTAGTAGAATTGCTCATTTCACACGGACAAGTTGACTTGCGTTGCGCGCGTATTTCCGAGTCGACGGTGTGGCTCGGTCTTTCCACACGAAACATCCTTCAGTCCATCGGACGCAAATTTTCCAAGTAGTTTACAGAAAAAATAGAGACGCCACTTATCCCGACTCATTTCCCTCGTGCGTCCACTACTTAAGTAGCGCCTCTTAATTAAACGCGGCGCGTCCACATGCTGAGCACGCGAGCGGGTTTGAGACTTCGGTCCCACTTACAAAAACGCCAGCGGGGAAATGGAAATTCCCGCGCAGTTGACCAGTTTCTCGGCGTGACTCACACAATTAGCGCCGAGGTGGGCGTTGTGGGGAGACGGGTGGGAGAATACACGTGTTAAGCTGGCAAAGCCACTTCAGCAAAACCCGTTTTCTTGATAGCCACAAGGTGGTGCTATTTTTGTGTGTAACAAAGGTACAGTATTTTTGGGCTTCCCCGTATTTTTCCAAAGACGGGTGACTGACAGATTAAACTTAAGCGGATTATTCAGTTGGTTACGTTGAAATAGCGAGTTTATGAAACCTTCCGGGATTCATTCTGCAATTTGGTTGCTATTGTAGCGTCGTGCACAAACAGATATGACAACAGGGCGACCGTGTGACATAGGAGAGACGCTCAGAACCACGCGCTCGCCGACAGCTGACCGCGGGTGCGGAGGCTAGGGACGGCAATGTATTTGTCGTGAGGCAGTGAGACTCGAGTGAGCAGGCGTGTAAGAATTCTGCAGTGTTTCACACGATCGGGTTCATTCGATAGTTAAGTAGAGGTATGGTAGCCGTAGAATTTATATCACTCGTAGTAGTGAGGTCGATTTATTTTGTTAATTAACGATTGTACATAAGGTTTATTCGGTGATGGATTTAATTATTAATAAACCAGCAATAAGTTAACCCACTCTCGTCTGTGTATTACTGCAACATGTTTGACGCCACACTATGACCGAAGATTTTTTTGATATCTCACTGATCTCTTGTACTAAATGACACAGATTCACTTACATTGAATCGCGGTCATTAGTCCCATCAGTGTAGCGTACCTCATATTGAGTGGCGGTGTTCGGTTGTTCCTTTCCCGCTTGAGAGTCAGATCCGGCGCTGACCTACACGTCAGTTCCAACGGAGAAAACTCCGTAACAAGTGGTGTCAAGGTGTGCAGTGGCTCGCGCCGTAGCACCGTACCATGCCACGAGCTTCTCTGCGCCACTAGCGTCGGGAAAGGGAACTATTAGTAGTAACCCCGCCGTGTTACAATAGGGACGGCGTTGTCTCTGGTGGTGGGGTGATGAACTGCGTGGAGGGGCGATTTCGCCGTGGCACTCGTGCCTCGGACTGCCGTTCGTGACCTTGACAACACTGCTGTAAACTATAATTATCGGTTATATCGGCTATAATTATCGGTTCAATTATAATTGAAGGTTTAGTTACGTTCCCCAGCTGAACTCTGCCCTAGCTGAGATAGGCTCCATACTCCCTACTGGTCAACCAAAATGTTACGTTGTGCATGTAAGTTTTAGAAGTGTTGATGTGGGAGTGTATGGGGAGAGCAAGGAGCGAAAATAAGGAAGGCAAGAATGTACTCGGTTTCTTGCTCTTTGCTGAGGTACAGCTCCGCCATATACCATTCGCCTCCAATCATTAGAGCGAGAAAATTACGGAAAACCATCGATCCGAGCAGGGGGGTTGAAACCTGGGATCTCCCGGTCAGAGACTCTGTCGTGGCATCAAGTTGTTGTTACAAGCCGTCTCGCCTGGAATCGCATGTGGATTTTCGACGCAAACAAAGTGAGATTGCCATGAGCCACGTGACCGAGATCGCTAAAGCAATAGTACCGTAGTGATCTCGGACCGTGGGGTTGCGGGTTCGAGTCCCTCCTCGGGCATGGTTGTATGTGTTCGTACTTTCACCCCACATCATCACCATATCGTTTCATCCTCAAACCATAACGTTAAATCCAATAGTGGTCGCTAATGACCTAGTAGGTGATGCGACCTTAAATAACAAACAAAAAAAAAGTGAAATTTCTAGATGCACGTGGACTTTTCGAGAATTCCCTTGAATTGCTCTGTGCTGGCGGAATGCGAAATATCGTTTTGCCCTAAGAGCTGCAAATCATTTCTTCCTTATCCTGTCCATCTTTATTGCCGAGTCGTTTGACAAGTTTCCTCGTGTGTTGCATCGACATAAAATGGCAAACAAGTGTCTGAGTGCAGGAATGGTAGTTGACCCTCCAGGCCTATGTTGCCAATTAAAAGAAACTGCAGAACTCGGAAATAGTCTTTTTTGTTTATTTGTGTCGTTGGATGTGGAAATATCTTTTATGTTTTAAACTGTATGAGTGTCAAATCGGAAGTTATAGAATCAAAACATGAGGATGTGAGAACTTCAAATTGTTTTCATTTGGAGTGAAGGATCACCTTAATTTTCAAAAGCATTTATTTAGAGAACTACGAATTTAGAGTTAAGATTGTATAACATTTATTGAGCAAAATATATTTCGTGATGAGTTAAGTGAAATAATGACAGATTAAGATTAAGATTAGCAAAAACAAAAATATGATACCAGTACCAATAAATTCCATCATGACTTGCTATGATCAATACTTGTACACCAATACTTGTACATCAATACTTGTCGTCTGTATTTTACTGTCAGACAAGCAGCTCATATTTGGCATATGTGCTTCGAAAGAAGTATCACACTTAACTGGATATTCTACTGAATCCTCGCCACGTCTTCAACATGAACATGTATGAATATAAGCATGTTGGTTTGGCACTAGCTGATTAATGGAACAAAAACATGTTTAGCATGAATAAATGTGCTACGTGTAAAACATTTGGGATTAATACAAACAATATAAATGTTGTATTTATCCGCTCTGAAAAGTACGCCAGCAAAACGTCAGAATCAGAACTTAATCGTCTTTCTCCTTTCCGACATTAACATACCATCGTGGCCATAGGGGCTTGAGGGGCAGAGTTAGAAAAATCGCACTATACTCACATTGCTTCCACGAAAAGCAAAGCGAAAGTGATAGGAGCGCTACCCCCTCCATAACCTCCTCCTCGACAGGCCACGATTGTACTCGGGCCCGTGAGAGCCCGGGTTGGAACAGCCTGATGTAGTTGGCACGCCAAAGAGGACTCGTTTCAGAAGGAACACTTTGATGGCGATGCACTACGGCTTTGCTTGAATTTTATCTCCTTGGATTAGACCGGCTGAGTAGCTTAGTAAAACATTACCATTGTCTCTGCAACTACTCTTACGGACAAGTCCTAGGGTTCGAGTCCCGTCGGCGACAGGGATTTCGTCACTAGTTACTATATGCGCAAGTTTTCTTGATATTCCACTGCAGGAGGTGCGGGGATAGGAGGGCTCTGGCTACGTCACGTCTTAAAAGGGCATGAACTTAACGGGCGAAAGCGTACCAAGGGAAATGCTACGATTGATTTGAAAGATTGTGGTGGTTGTTGCCAGCACTGAAAATTGGTACGTGCCGTTCCGAGTCCAACCTAAGTATCTCAACTGGTCGTGCTATTAAGCGCTGGCTCAGAACTAGGGAGCTCGTGTATGAAGAAAACTTGCGCGAGTAGTTTGTACCTAGGTTGAATTCAGCCGCTGTCTGGAAGTTAATTACAGCGGCCGGCTGCTGTGATCGGTAGTTTTCTGTTGTTTCTCCGATCTACATTAGGAGAATGCCGGAGCAGTACCCTATCATACGGACCACGAACCGTACGCGATCTCTCCTTCCTCTTCCTGTTTCTATCCTCAACCGTCACTCACACATACAAGCACTGTACTACCACAAGTACTTTCATAATCGCGTGATTGTAGAGTGGAAAGCTCCAACAAACTATTTCATTGGATCATTGATGTAATCGTTAATTTACTGATAATTACTTAGTGGCGTAAGACCTCCAAATTATTTAGGAGGTAAAAATTATAATAAGATATTTTCGATTATCCTATTTTATTATTCAGGTTTTATAGTTTCTTTTTTATGGGGCTTCGAGACTTTGTGAATATGGTACTACTTTACGTAAAACAATACGAGCTTTTTTATTTAAAAATTTGGTCCGGTTTGTCAAGATTATTTTCATTTATTTTCAACATCGGCAGATTTGGGGGAATATTGGGTAATTTCTAATGTAGTTCTGGGAAATACGGATAATTTGAGGGTAACATAATGTGAGAATATAATTATAACTATATTCTGGGAAATAATTATTTTAAAACTTAAATATTTCGAATCCCTGAAAATGGAAAACAGTTTTTGTTGTGCAAAACTTTTAATATTATTCACAAAAGTGTTCACTTCACTCGCAGGCAAAGTTATTAATAAGAGTTTTTAATTGTTCTATGATTCTTTGCACGTGGGAATGCGAGTAGTCATTCTAGACAGTATTGATACGACCCATTGATTAACCAACAAACACAGATGAAGTACTCTCTCTTACGGCATCAAACACTGAGCATACATTTGCATGAATTGCATATTTGCATATGGGTAAGCAAAAAGTAATTTCCTTTAACACAAAAAATACAATAATGAACAAAACATTTGTTGGAATAGGTTAAAAATAGTTCCGAAGGCAAACCACGATGCAGCTATTAAAGGCAATGAGACTTCTGTGAGAGAATACGAAACGAGAACGACAAAGCCGCTGTAGAATGAATGCATTATTCACATACCGCTTGCATACGCTGCACCCGCATTAAATTAAGTTCGTTCTGAGTCTGGAATACTGCATCACACGAGATGAAAGTTAAGAGCATTGAATGAAAGAAGATGAAATTAACAACATAATTACATACTGTCCCAGTACACATTCTCTTGGTGAAAGATTCAGTACGTGATGAAAAGTTCACATTTATAATAGAATTATTCGGAAATAAAATAAAGATGTATGTTAGCTCAAAAAACTAAAACACATGTTACCACAATGTTCTATTCATAAAGTATTTAAAATGTGGAAACGTGAAAAGCAAAACTAGCTTTAAGAAACAAGAAATAATTAGTTATTAAGTAACTTAGTTTTGATTTGCATAAATAGTAAGTGTTTCTGTTGTGATCACAGTGAATTTCCAAACTTTCTATATTTCATATTGTTCGAAAATAGTGAAACTGTAAGCACTTACCATTTTAATTTATTCTTTATATAAGAAATCGAAGCAATAAATGTAAAATACTGCGATTTAACGTTTAAACGACTGTAATTGATATGGCACATGAAATCACAGACGAAGATAATGAAAAGGAACAAAATAGTGTACATAAAATAGCTATCTATCAAATTCTCCAATGTGCTGAAATTCATAAGCAGTACTATAAAAATAGTGTTCATTTAAAATATTCTTTAATTATTCCACACCTATTTCAAGCATATATTAGGCAGATATAAGTCGAAAATGCGTGCGATGTTCTTGTTACCGTATTGATCGATTTTTCAAGGGCAATGAAGGAAAAACTAGTGGTGCTTCCAACGCATATACTTTCTCGCTCTGCTTCTATACGGTCCTTATTGCTATTCCACTACTTCATAAACAAGCAAAAGTGTATTATATCAGCAAACCTTTTCGGTACCGAGACCCGACAACCGAAACTCAAATTCAACGAACGGGCACTTATACCACTACGCAACACCAACAGCGCCTCTGTCGAACAAAGCCATGAAAGAATAGAACCGACCTATAAAATAGTAAATGCATGATTAAGAAACAATTGATACGATGGTAATACGTTTTACAAATACAAGAAGAGAAGTAAAAAATTGTTAAAAGTTAAAAATTTGAACAAATATATACAGACATTTCCAGGACATTTATCGCAATTTCTTATATTTTAGTCAAAACGTAATTCTATCGATTTTATCTTTGGGAGCAGGTAATTTTCGACATGAGAAAATTATGTCTCTCAAACCTGACGAAGAAAGGCAGCGATAAACCGCATTACGAAGTATTCGTAAGGGTAGAAAGTAATAATAATTTCGGAACCTATAGGGATTGTAAGTTTATCTCATGACTTCTGGTTATTTTGTATTACAATTTAATGCAAAAATGCTCATAATTTTACTTAAAATGGTTCATACAGATATATACTAGACAACGGTTGATTTGACATGTCATACGCTTCAGAAATCGAATAACAGAGTTGAAAAATTGTTTAAAAGACGCAGGTAGGGAAAACACAGACAAGCCCTGTCTATTTATCTGCATTGATTCTATTCGTGAGTAGAAGTACTTCAAATGATTTTCAATAAAGTATCTACACTCTTCAATGTTTTTTTCCTGCAACATCACATTCTTCAAATTAAAATCCCCCTCGGGGGATCGAACTCGGCACCTTCCTTATTGAAGATCTCAACCCGAAGGTGCATTAACCAACCGCGCTACGGGATCAACATGCGAATGAACTCTTTATATATTAGTCAAAACGTACTTGTATCAGTTCTATCATTAGGAAGCCGGTAATTGTCAACATGCGAAAAACATGTCTTTCAAAAAACATGACCAAGAAAGGCAGCGGTGAAAGGCTTATTCCACATAATTTATCCGATGATCGGCATTTGGAAAATAACTACTGCGAGAAAATATGTGGCATTCTATAGCACCACTAGTTTATTTATATTTTTCCCGTCCCTTATTACACACGTGCAGAAAATTTAAAGAAAAAATTTGGAGCAGTTTTTGAGAAAAATTTTTTTTGTATATTTAAATCGCAATTTACGCAAAAACTACTCGTTTTTCCAAAAAATGGTACATGACCTTATTTGAAGTGCTAATTTTGTACAACCGACTTTGTTTGAGGTGAAAATCTCTTTCTCAATTTTGCAGTTATTAAACAGTTTTTTGCAATTTTCGAAAAATTGGACCTATCAACGAAAATGATACCTACGTCATTCCCTTCAAAGTTCTTCGCATTATTCAACAACAAAATATAATCAAAAAATTTGGAGCCATTTTCTTTTAATTTAGAAAATTTCAAAATGGGCTTCATGTAAAGTACCCTTAAATACTGAGATATCGGTTTTACATTCAAGAGACCTTGAGACGAGTCAAAACCATCGGGAAATATCAATTTTAAAGAAAATTGGCCGAACGGTTTAGGCGCTAGCGTTGACCACAGACGGACAGACGGACGTTTTGCCGTCAATCGATTTTGAGGTATGAAGAAGCAACAAATCATGGATTTTGACTACACCACGAGATGGAGTATTTTTTTTCTAAATTTAGCAACAGGTTTTATCCACTTTTTTGTACCAGACCCCTGCTATAAGAGATTTTCTGGCGCAAATTCCCCGTTTTCCGCCGCACGATTACATAACTTTCTCTTCTTACGAAGTATTCGTAAGGCGAGAAAGTAAAAATTGCAGTAGCTCTCTGCAAGTCCATAGTTTTACTATTTTCGATGTATTATTTATTATATTGACATATTCGAAATTAATTTCATTTGATGATTTGTCCTGAACTCAAAGGCTTCGCTTGGCGTGTCGTGCGCACTAATAATTCTGCTATTAAATATTTGTCTTGAAAACAATTTTCTACGTATTTAGTGTAGGTCACAATAGTAAGACGTCAAAAAATTCACGACTCCTTAGAGATGTACATGTAAACCATGAGACGTCTTCGGAAACAGTTCTTCCTTACGGAAAATCGTAATGCTTTCTTAAGGTTTATGACTTAACGTCAATTTCAAAAGTCTCCAGTTCTACATTGCGGAAAAGTACAACTTCTATTTATTCTCGTTGCTTCCAAGTTGAAACTCATTTGCCGAATATTTCCTCGTTGTATATTTCCTTGAGTAAAGAGCATTAGCTGTATATTTTTTGAAGATTTTTTGCCTTATTGTCAGTCAGTAGGTAACATTTAATTATCTCCTGTGTCCTTCCTTCTACTTAATCTTGAATGTTTTATGCCGCACGAAACTTGTTTGAATAAACAGTCAAAAGTCAAATTTCTGAACCAAGCGAAGGACAATTCCAAGAAACATAATTCGTCTTCACTAAAAAAATATTCCCTGTATTTTATATATATGATTGATTTTTCCGTGGAAAAAGAAATAATCTGTGTTCATTTATTACTAGGGAATGTATTTATGTTTAAAAACTAAAATATTTTTGTGTAAATACGAGTACATCTTTTTACAGGAACATGATACGTGTAATCAGTATTGTCATATTTTTTAGATTTTGAAAGATATTCTGAAAGAAAGCCATTTTTACAGCACATATTTTTACATATTTTGTAATAACTACACAGTTTTACATATTTTATCTATTATGACATATTTTTCAAATTTCTCAGCATGCCAGTATTTGGAGTGACGAAGAGGAATACTTTTGCTGTATCACCTACCAGTTCGCAGAACATGTTCTGGCAATCGCCTCTCAGGAGCGGCGTTATTCTGACCTCCTGTGGCCTCACCTTCGCCGTGAATTGCTAATCTTACAATGAGCTCCTGAGAAATTGAAAACTCTGACTGAAAAGTGAAAGAATTTTGCCCAAGCAGAAGTAATCGCAACCATAAATTTATTGATGTTTTTTAGAGGCCATGCGTAATTGAATCTAATTTTGACAGACATTTTTAACAGAGCATTGTCTTACCGCACAAGCTGCTACCCGCCGACAACCAGAACTCTCTCTGCCAGGAACGCAGAAACGGGAGTTCTATTCATGAACTACGGCTGCTTCTGTAACATATGGTAACTCCTTTGGATTGTAATGCGAGCAATGTGTTTGCGGATTACAAATTTCGAATTTCTTGAGGGAGCAGAATAAAAAAACAAATAACAACTGAATGAGAAAGAGGTAAAGAGAGCAAGAAGTACAACTATAAGAAGAGGGAATGGGGAAGAAAAAGAAGGAAAGAGAAGATGAAGAGCAAGAAAAAGAAAGAGAAATAGGGGAAAGAAAGGAGATGTAAACAGAAAAAGATAAGGTGTAGGCGAGAGGGAAAGAAGGTGAATAAAGAGGAGGAATAGAAGACGACAAAAAAAATGATGAAGAGAAGAAAACGAAGTACAAGAAGAAGCATAAGAAGATGTAGAAGAAAAAGAGGAAGAAGAAGAAGCGGAAGAAGAAGAAGCGGAAGAAGAAGAAGCGGAAGAAGAAGAAGTGGAAGAAGAAGAAGAAGAAGAAGAAGAAGAAGAAGCAGAAGAAGAAAAGTGAATGAGATGAGGAGAAGTAGATCCGAAGCGAGAGGCGGCGCTCCACTTCCTCGAAACACTTTCGCCGCTTACGGGAGCAGCGGCGCGCCGAAGCGGAGGCGGAGGCGTTCACCTCGGCGCGGCGCAAGGTGGGAGACCGTGAGGGACTGCGAGACCTTGACACTCGGACGCCGCGGCGGCGGCGGCGGGGGAACACCTCCACCTCCACTCCGGCCAGCGGCCGGCCGCCGCCGCCGCCGCCGTCTTGGCCACCACCACCACCGCCGCCGCGGCAGACGTCGCGCGAGCGCGCACGCGGACGCACGTGCCTCCCCCGCCGCCGCCGCCGCCGCCGCCGCCGGCTCATCCCGCCCCCACCGCCCGCGCCCCGCCCCCGCGCGCCGCCGCCGCGCGAGCGACGTCTTCAGGGCGCAAGTCGGACCTGGAGGCGCGAGTCCGAGTGCAGCCGCTGCCGACGGCGCATCCGACGCTCCGACGCGACGCGACAGGCGAGGCGAGGCGAGGCCAGGCCAGGCGGACGCCTGCTACCGCTCGCCGGTGCAGGGGTTGCTGGACGAGTACGCACACATCTGCTGCTCTCGACACCTGCCATCGCAAGCTACAGGAAGCGTGGGGTTCTGCTACCGCTCCGCCGGTGCAGACGTTGTTGGACGTGTGGTCTTCGTTCGTCTGCTGCCCTCGACATCTACCATCCGCAGCGAGGTGTATGCCGGCGTGAAGCTACAGTGAGCGGGGTGGTTCTTATGCCGCACTCTTGGTGACACACAAAAAAACTGCCTCGTTGACCACTTCGGAAATTATTCGGCGGGTAGGCCGGTCATCTTCAATCAGCGACGAGCGAGTTGGCAAAAATTTTCGCGGTGCTTCGCCATCACCGCTTGTGCACTAAAAGCCTTCTGGTCTCATCTGGCGGGAGCATCCAAGATCGGAACTCAAGTGTGAGACCCATCTGAATCCTTCTCTGGAAGATCTCAGACACCGGCGAGAAGCTCCCAGCGTCGATTCTACCGACGCATCAGTGACATAAGAGTTCTTTGCCCAGCCGGCGCCACGTCGTGTTTGTTCTTCCGTGTCGGCGCCGACGCCGGATCTGCTGTTGTTCCTCTCGGACGTGTTGTTGCGCCGAGACACGGGACCTGTTCTTTCTGGAATTGTCACTTTCTCCGAACAGACCCGGCGCTTCGACCCAAGTTCCGATACGACGGTCCGGGATTCCCCGGACTCGGAGGAGACGCGTTTGTCCAACTACTCGAGTTCGGTGGTTGATTTCAAATTTTGAACTGTGAAAAGAGTGAGAGTGACTTGTCGATATGGCGCTAGCAAGAAGATTACTCGCTTTGGGCGAGTTGGAACTGAACGAGAGGGGCGATTCGTTAAACAGAAATGTGTACTACGTTGTAGAAGGTAAGTGATTAATATCATAACGACAAGCTCTTCTTCATGTCTCATGGTAGATATGGAGATATTTCTGCTAATTATTCCATGTTTTACAAAATTCTTTCGTGGCCGTTTTCCGTGATATATTGGTGCGTATGATAGGCTTGAATTAAGATAAATGTGCTCTTTTTAAAGTATTCAGAATTCTTATTGAAAAAACATCACAAATATGTAAAAGCAATTAATAATAACACTATGTGTGTTTTCAGAGAGCTGTGTTTTTCAAACATTTTGTTTTTTTCGTATTTTGTCATTTCATGTGCGTTGAGTCGTAAATATCTATCTGGTAGTTTACCTCCATTTTCAGAATGCTTTCGTTTCATTTCCAATGTTAATTTTTCGGGTTAAAAATGAAAGTAATTTCAAAACGTAATTTCAAACGTTTTGAAATTAGTTCAACAATTACAAAACTTTCAAAAGCCGTAAATGTTATTTTAACAAAAGAAATTAGTTCCATAGCACAAAACTATTTGCTTTTTACCTAAACACTGTAACACTTAAATGTCAACAAGGTCTCGTAGAGTTGTAGGTCACATTTCTCATTTCCGTATATCCAATACGGTCGCTTTGGAATTCCTTTTTCGTAACGTTGATCCAAGGTGAAAGTTTGAAGGCCAAAGCATTAGATAGGTGTTGTTGAAATGTTTTGATCTTGCCGTGCAAATATCGGAGTATTTCCCGGCCAATAGCTTGTTTGCTATTAATGAAATTTAGAATTTATCTCCTATACTTTCTTTTAAATTCTCCAGAATAATATTATGCACATATCTCTAACTTTGTTTATTTTGCTGTTCACTGTAAATTATTTTCTTTTAATATTATATATATATATATATTACATGTATATATGTACATATATATATGTATATTACATGTATATATATATACATATATATATACATATAATAAAAATTGTATGAAACTGAAGTTCTTTACCTATAAATAAATGTAGATTTGTGTGCCGTTTCGTGTCTTCACAGGTTCGTTTACGGAAGTGAGAGTATTTAGAACGATTCCTTCTTTCGACTCAATGACTATTTCAGTGAGCACTACTCAATGAGATATTCGACAACCATTAATTTGCGCACTCTACAAGTTGTGTTACTGGAGCCAACGTAATATTCCCTAGATCTTGGGAATCTCATTGTCCCCGATACTATTCCATTCCCTTACTCAATAGCTAGGAGCACATCGATGTGTTATCTTTGATTTCTGAAGCCAAGTGTCATCACCGTTGCAGTCATTTTCAAACTATATTGAAAGTCCAGGTGTTTTAAAGGCGGGAAAATGGTTTTTATTTTTTTAACTGCAGCCCAGCAACCGAAAAAATCTGAAAAAAATGCACAACAATTTGCGTTTTAAGAGGAACCTTTGGTATTTTTTTCGAGCCTGTTCCAGGCTTCTAAGACACAGTAAAAATATTTCTTGATTTTTTTTTTCGAAAATATTTTTTTGTGTTTGAATTTGGGCCTGAGAAAAAATTGAAAAATGTATTTCTGGTAGTCCAAGTTGTGTTCTTAGTTATCATATTTTTTTCAGTCTGATAAAATAGTGTTAAGTTGTCGAAAAAAATTGAAATTAAAAAAACACGTTTTTGGCTGTATAGGAGTGTGGGTGGTGGGACGGAGGCTAAGAAACCTTTTAAAAATATTATTTTTATGTTAGAATTATAATCTAACCACTCATATGTAATTTGGTTGAGGGGAACTTTTTACCATCTTATCCGAGGGGACCCTTTGTTCAAATTTAAAATGTGTTACTCTCACGTATATTAAAATCAAGAAGAATGAGAACCTTATTAAACATATTTGCCTTGCTAAATACTCTGACTTGGGTATTCTTTCTGAACGTCTGAACTTTCTGAACACTTCATTATAGACTTACTTGAGTCAGTCAGCTGAATGGTTCCTTACGACTAAATACTTGTTATAATTTTGTGAAATAAAAAACTGCCAAGTAAGAAAATGTAATTAAGTTCCGTATCGAGGAGTACTATGAAAAGGCGTACTTTCAATTGCTTCCATTGTGCGGAGCTGTTTTGTTTCGTTTCTAGTAGTCTCTGTTTCTCTATAGTCTTATTTGCAAGGGCACGAGACAAACAAAACCTTTGGATAGTTACTTCCACGGACTTTTGTTGTTCTAAGAGGCTTTCAGAAATCTTATGCCATGAACATGTTACTCGTATTTCTGAAATGGAATAAAAATGTATGACGATGAAACAATTGAATTGTGAAACATTATTTAGTTCATAAAGTTAAAGCAATTAGTTTTCTTTTGAACTTATCAACATAAAAGTTTTGTTTTACAGGTCTTCAATTTTCTTCAAAGAAAGCAGAAATTAAGACATATTGTCTTTATTCTGTCTACAGACTTCAGCATTGTATTGCTTCCCCTTGGTTTTTCGGATTATAAAATCTCAGTTTACACATTGATGAAGTACAGTTTTGTAGTTAATTTGTATATTTTTTGCCAAGTTCTAGATTTACAGTTTTGAAAAACATAATTTGTGCTTAAATATCTTACGCTAAAAGAATAAATATGTGAGAGAAATTTCAACATTTGTGTAATAAAATTTTACTTGTAATTCTCCCCCATACGTCATAAACAGTATTTACTGCTCCTTGACAAAATAAATAAAATCAAGTCCAAATCATCTTTTGTATACTCATGTCCTACTTACAGATTATTTTACAAACTCTTTATCGTCGTAAAATAAAAGTAGAAAGAGAACATTAACAAATTAAGTGTGTATTTATTTAATTATTTAAGGCCAAAACAGTTAGAACTTGTGTGTGACGTGTGGGAGAAGTGTATTCTGTGCAAAGTTTCTTGAGTTTTGGAAACCTCCCCTACTCATACATTATGGCAGGTGAAGGAGCATTGACTCGAGTCATGACCCTTGATGTACTGTCAAAACTCATAAGCGACAATGTGGTGGTTTCACTTAATTCGTTGTCTAGATTTATTGCTGAAGGCTCACGTACTGGTATTTCCCATCTTTAATTTCTTCAAACTGTTACAAAACAGGTTCGAAACCAGATGATGGTCTAGGAAGCTATGATTCCTTCCGAAATTAACAACACCGGTTGACGTTGCGTGTTCAGTTCATAGTCACGTTGTTTAAAGAGTTGCAAATGATGAGCAAACAAATGATGTTTACCTTCTGAAAAATACCGTAAATAAATATTATCAAGGTCATTCACAAACAATTTCGATAATGACTTTCGCTATTTCTTCAGTCTTGCTTATTTTCGTGTCAACTTGTTCGATGTAGAGCTCTGACTCGTAGAAACAAAATTCTGCGTAAGGAACCCATTGCAATATGAGTGACAGTATAGAATTACCAAAATTGGGAAGAGGTTTGTGTACGACCGCCTTCTGAAAACAACCCAAGGTGATGCAAATGTTTAGCGTAATTTTATATTACCTGATAGTGTAAATAAATATTCGCATATTTATTGAATGTTGTTATGGAAACATTTCCGTATTTCTCAACTACATTTTGCGGTATGTTGCGTTGACCCACCTCGAACGAAAATTCTGGTTGATGTTCAATAGTTCTCTAATCTTTTAAATCGATTGGGACAGAGAAGATATCTCTGAAAACCAATATCTAAATTTCATAGTACTCTAATTCAAATATATTAGACGTAGGCGTGCAAAAATCGTAATTCGTAAATAATTATTTATTTAATAATTAATAATTTGCCCTTCATAAGGGCTGCAGACAGAAAAAACATTATGTGCATGAATATGTGTAGTGAGCCAAAGCTAAAGTTACAAATTAGTTTATTAACAATATATTGTTTTCTATATACACTCATTTGTAATTTTAGCTTTTGTTCACTATACATATTCCTGTACATAATGTTTTATCTGTCTGTAGCTCTGATGAAGGTCAAATAAATGACCGAAACGTCGTGTAATGAACCGTAATGTAATGTAATGTCGTGTAACCGAAATGTAAAGCCTTTTTTTCTCTTTAATTGACCCAAACTCAGGAATTATGATATTCATGAAGGAGTATGGCTCCCACGAGGAGGTGATAATGGCCAAAAGGTTAATTTTCACGATAAAACCTTTTTATACTTGAGTTCCGTGCATTATTTTATTCTTTACTTCAATGTAAATGAAACTGATGAAGTTTCAATCAAGTATCTAGTGTATTACTCGTTCACTTTACATTTGCAGACGGAGCGCTGCGATCTGTTTACATGAAGTCTCCGCCGACTGAATGAGAAACGCGCGTCTGTAGTAGATACTGACCGTTTAATATGATATAGATGGCGGTGACCAGCACACAGAACCTCGGCGGGGCAAGAACATAACATTAAGCAGTATATACGTGCAAAGAAGAAATAAAAATATTGTACGGGAATGTTATGAATAGCGTGTGGTGTGATCTATTTTATTGTATATTACCTCAATTATTTAAGGGTACGACTCCAGCTTACTGTCAGAAAGTCATAATTCGTCAGCTGTGTCCGTAGCGCTTGTTCTGCCTTCGGAGACAGCTGATTGGTCAGATGCTGATTATATCGGGACCATTCGTGTATTCTCGATTGTGAGTTCGGTCCTTCACTTTCAAAACAACATTAGTTCCTAATTCTGTCGTTTTAAAATGTAAAGTGAACGAGTAATACGTTACACTAAAAGAACACACTTTTTTCTTTTGACGACAGAGGAATCTGCCCACCGCCTTCTCTAACCTGGCATTCAATGCACTTCCGATTGAGAAATAGGAAGCAAGAAAGCAAAAAAAAACATCGTGCTATTTTGTTCTAAACTTCACGTCCGCAGATGAATTCAATAACTACAGAAAATTGAAAAACATGGCCTCTAGTTTGTACAGAGCACGATTTATTCAACCACGATGGCTGAAAATTCGAAGTCGACTGGTCATCAAAGCTCGACGCGATATAAAATAATATTAATATTAATTATATTAATAATACCTATTTTTATATTATTATTAAAATAATATTACAAATTATTAAAATTATATTATAATTATAATTATTACTATTATAATAGTAATAATAAATTTCTTCTTCACAAAGGTCTTGCAACGTTATTGTAGCCTTTCCTTATTTATTACTAAACACTGCTTCGTGCTGTTCTTACAGGCAGACAGAACAGAATCTAAACGGCCTAATGTAAAACTGCGAATCTAAACGTGACCTAATGTAAACTGCGCTACTTTCACTATCGGCAAACTCACAATGATTAACAAACTGATGAGTTTGACTCTAGATAGTACTATGCCGCAACGAATTCATTCTGAGCAGTAATAGAATACAGGTATCAATCCGACATTTCCTGGTTACAGAGTAAAGAAGAAATGTCTTCGAGATACAGCGTTATTTCTAACACCAGCACCACAATTCTCGCACAAAATGTAATAATCGATATGGTGAGAATGTTGGAAGTAGAATTATCTTACTTTTGTCGAAAATGTGACAAAGGACTATCTACAGCCGAGTCCTTCAATTGCATTAGCAGAGAAATAAAATTCTCAACCGTGAATTTCTTTTAGTGCTGTTTACTGAACACTGTATAATAAAATGTTTACAAAATTATAATGTTCACTGTGTAATATAATGTTTTTTCCAGAACAATAAAATGAATGATAGCATCAGTAACAGTAATAAAAAATTAAATATTATTTTCGTGTGTGTAGCAGGGATGTGAACAGGGGTAACGATCGGAGTACATACACTTCTATTAGTAGGGAAGCGGGTTGCATGAAAGAATCGGGATTTTGGACTGGGATATCGATATCAAAGTCATTATTATTTTTAAAATGTTACATTGTATGAGCTACATAATTCACATGCAATGTAGTACATATTTCAATTTCATTTGGAGAAATAATATTTTTTTTACATTTGATTTTGTTTTTATTTTTTAATTCCTATCACCATTTCTCGTGATCAATTCGAAATATACTCCTGTGTCAAATGATTAAAGTACACTGCGATTTTCGTAACTGTGCCCCTGACGGAACTCAGCTGTTGGCGGTTTCATCCAATCAGGAGCATGTACGTCACCATAGTGACATCACTGTACCGAAATATAAGCTCCCGATTGCATGGCAGCGAAACAGCTCATTCCTGTCAGGGTCAAAGTTACAAAAATCGCAGTATAGTATTAGATCATTCATTCCGAGGCTGCGGTGCCGGCTCGTTACTGACATAATCCTTTTTATTCATTTATTTACATTATGCAATGCATTTGATTCACAAACACTAATTAATGGGAGCCGGTGTGGCGTGCGCAGATGAGGCGGTGAGCAGCTGGGCGCCCACCATGCTGGTGCTGTGCTACGTGCTGGGCGGCCTGCTCATCACGCTGCTGGCGCTCTACGTCACCCTCGAGCTGCACTACTTCCTGCGCATGTGCCTGTGCGTGCTCATGGCGCGCTTCTGCAAGCCACGCATCAGCATCCTCGACGACACATACGTGCACGGTGAGTGGCCAGCCAGCGCCCTTCTCCGGCCGCGCCCGCGCTCCTGCCCACGCACGCGTACAAGCCCACGCCCACGTCCATGCCCGCGCCACGCCCATGCCCGCGCCCATGCCCACGTCCACGCCACACCCATGCCCGCGCCCATGCCCATGCCCACGCCTGCGCCCGCGCCTAAGCCCAAGCCCATGCCCGCGTTCGCGCCCATCCCCACACCCGCACCCACGCCCGCGCCCACATCCCCCTCCCACGCCTACGACCATGCCCGCGCCCACGTCCAAGCCCACACCACACCCATGCTCACGCCCATGCCCATGTCCACGTCCATTCCCACGCCCAAGCCCACGCCCACTCCCGCGCCCACACCAACACCCACGGCCATACCCACGCCCACATCCAAACCCACGCGAACGCCCACCCCCAATATACCCACGCCCAAAACCCACACCCACACCTACGCCCGCGCCCGCGCCCACGCCGCGGCGACGCCAACTCAAGGCTCAAGGCTTATTGGGGGTGCGACATCGGTGTCTTCAAAACGTCGATATATATTATAGACAGGTCGATGTTTTAAATATCGATGTATTAAAGCTCATGTTTTTCTAACATCGAGGGTGTGTGCTCATGTTTTCACGACTTTTCTGAATTATTTGTGAATGAAAAATTCCCATGGTAACAAGTTAAATTATGAAATAAAATTGAATGGTACCTTCTTTAGCGAAATGAGGACTGGCGCTTTGAGTTGACGGTGGGCGGAAAGGCTTGTAGGCTGTTTTACCCATTATTATTATTTTTTAACTTTGTTTTTAATTAAATCTTAATTATAACTTAACAAACACGACCATCATTGAATTAAATTTTGTAGCGCACGAATTTATTTCATAACATCGATGTTTTGTTATCGATGTTGCATCACTAATGCTCTGGACCCGCTGCAGAAACAACAACAACAATAATAATAATAATAATAATAATAATAATAATAATGGTGATAATGATAGCATTCTGCGTCGGTGACTCTAGGAATCTTAGATCCTTGGAGTATCGACCAATCAAAGACCTCCTCATTTCGTCATAATAATAATAATAATTATTATTATTATTATTATGATAATAATAATTTGAAAAAAAGTGGATGATGTGCCATGCAATCAGAACGTCGTAGTCAAGAAAGGCATGAAACGTGTTAGAAAGTACAAGAGAAAGTACATATTATTATATTATTCTTATTTCGTAAATATTTCCTTTAATTTCATTACATTTACTCTTGATATTAGTTCTTCATATAATTGAAAAGTCTACGGAAGTGCTCTGAGTAAGTTTTACTTACTTGACAGTGTGTTGGCGATGCAAGGTGAGCTGCGATGTATACATTTCGTCATGATGTTGAAACGCACTTCATTCATGTAAATATCAACATTGTATAATGCAATACGCTCTGTAAAATAGTACCCTGAACTGTTAGATGAAACTGACCTTGGAGGAACCTTTTACAAACCAAAACAAATTTTCTAGACGATTACTTAAAAAATTGCGAACTTTAAAAAATACTGTTCGAACAAGTTTTTGCATAATAATCTCACCATCAAGTAAGTTTCCTTCACAACCTACTCATCAGCGTGGGATGTTTTTGCGTAGTGAGTTGAAGAGAATTTTCTTCAAATTAACTCTTCCTTTGAAACTTGTGCTTCACAATGTGACATCCGTTTTCACATAATTCAAATAAACACGCTAACTGGAGTTGAATTTACGTAATCATAACAAACGTAAGCAATTTACTCTTTGGAGTGCCAAACATTGTACACAATCACTGAAAGCCAACGTTATTTTGTAAATTTACAAGGATATTCCTGAGCATTTCTGCAAGGCGTGGTAAGTGGGTTTTCGTAGATTGCATTCTTGCTTGACCGGTTTCAGTCTAAGTCCGCATGCGAGAAGAGACTTCAGAGTAAAGAAACATACCCTGCTTCCCAGTGCATCGTGCAAGGTCGTAATCGCAGACCGGTTTTGCCTCGTGTTTTAATTCTGGCCCGCTGTTACCAGGAACCTATTCGCGAGCTCTGAGTGTGGCCATTGTTCGTTGTTAAACGAATACAATGAATTGTCTGCTTCCTGATGTTTATGGCATAAGAAACGTTATTCAATATTCTTCAATTAAGTTCTATTTTCAGGAATTATATTAATGTTGGTTTCTTTCCCATTTTTGAAAATGAAAATTACCTTCATTAATGCATTTGGTCGTATATGCTTATTATTTTCTGTTTAATATTACACATACAAATATTTTCAAAGTATTAACTACTTCTATTAAGTGTTATATATTAAATATTTTGTGTATATATTTTTATATATGAAGGATACGTCGTATAGGAAATTTCTAATTCCTAGAACATTTTATATGACTCAAGGTCTATAATATTACTTAAGTACAAATAGTAGTCTTGTAAAATATCTCACGTTTTTAAATTCATTCTGCTGGAGTTAATGACATGTTCCAGTAGTGAGAAGACGTTTAGAGAAACGTAGCAACTAGTTAAATAGATGATAATAAAATTAATTATCATGAGAAGATGATCTGAACAACGGAAATTTACCACTGCATTGGAGCCACGAGACTGACTCCTCAGATGTTGGAAACATGGAATTTTTGGTCGCCCAAGGCAGACTATCTGATCTTTCCAGCGTGCTTGGTCATATTTTTGCTTATTTCATTCAGACGTTTCCAAGCATCTAAACGATCGTGCGTCACGAGTCATGACAAAAAAATTGGCTGCTCTTGCTTTTCGCTTTAAGCGATGCGATGGTGGGAATCCAAACGCTTCGGGGAAGGACCTGTACACAACTTGGTTTTACCAACAGACCGGTTTCAACCGTTACAGAAGTGCACAGGATTCCGTATTAGTGGCGAAATAAAAGTAATATAAGTTGGTTGTAGACCGTTAGATGGGAAGGGAATAGTTATAGAAACATTGTAAATTTTATTTTATTTTAATGTGTAATGTGCTGCTCTCTCTCCCCATATTTTTCATTTAAAAGACATTTAGGTAAAAGTATTGGATTACTGCCTTTTATTGGTACGACTAAAATCATCTTACCATTGGAGATTATGAACGCCTTTAAACGGCAAAACATTTTACTTAAGAATGTTGCGTAACCATTCCCATCAAGACTTCATACCCTGAGGTAATCAACATAGTTGGAGATTACCACGAGGATTCCAAAGAGATGAATAGTGGGAAAATAAATAATAATGTAGTATGGCTGGCTGAATCTTCTTTGTCGAGTGTCGCTTATTAAAGCATCTGTGCACATGAAAAAATGGAGATTAAGCAAGATATCCGCCCATATCGACGTGTTTTGTTCACGGTAGCTCTTGAGGAAACAGAAGCCAAAAAAAAAGGAACCAAACTACATCAGCTGTAAAAACTTGAGAAACAGAAATTAAGGCGAGGTAATCCAAAGTATTACCGATTTTACAACGTCATGTGCTCTCCGCAAGGCAAGAAAAGATTGAACATGAGATATCACGAAAATTCTAACAGTTTCGAAATAAGAACAACGAAATCATGATTAATAAATAATGCGAATTTTATGTAGATAGTATTATTCTCAAGATAAATAGGCAACGAATATACAGCAGTTTTAGGTTAAACTGAAAAGTTGAACAGAGTGCCTGAAGGTTTATAACAGGGCTTTCCAACTGGCGGCCCGCCAAATCTTTCTATGCAGCCCGCGACTGTTTTTAAAAATTGTATTTTACCAACCAAATACAATACAATTGCACAAATCATCTTATTTTATTCGTATGTTGAATAAAAGTCGAATCTAATATGTATTTGTTTCAGTATAATCTCAGTAGTTAGGGTAAAGACCATCTTAAATTACGATGCGGCCTGCGGCTTGATATGTGGCCCATAAGCCCTTCTAAGTTGGACAGCCTTGGTTTATAGTATCTGGTTTACTAATAGTTTTGTGGGAACAGAAGACTTCGACCTCGCGTAAAACATATTTACATATAAGTGGCTTTTAATGACTTGAAGGGAACATTCATTTCAAATTCGAAGAAAATCTTACCGCGTATTTGGTCATGATTGCGTAAGAAACACATTTCCAAGCAAATGAAATTCCGCACGGTCGAGATGACAAAAATATCTCTTCCCTCAATAACTTACTGTACACAAATTCCAATTTGTTTCAATGTTCTTTCAAATCCATTGTATTGAAATTTTATTCAAAACTAAATCAAAATATTTTCGATACGTACCTTTCTTAGATCCACGATAGAAATTTGCTTAAAAATATTTATAAGATTTTGGCAGTAAATTTTGATTCTAAGGTGATTGATTCTTTTGATTCTAAGATAAGGTTTAATTTTGTTGAAGTTTAAAGAAGGTTTCTTAATGTGATTAGTCGCAATTTTTTGTAATAGAAACAAAAATGGAATAATAATAATAATAATAATAATAATAATAATAAATAAATAAAAATAAAATTTTTTTGTTGTTTTTCATTTTTAATTAATAATGTGATTTATTGAGACATTTTGAGAAGTAAAGTTAAAAGAATAGTAATTCTATCTTTTGTTTTCAAAACAAATGCGTTAAAGCTTATTTAACTTAATTTATTAATTGATCTCACAGTTTGGAAATTGCGGGATTAATGAAGAAGTATATGAAATATCTAAAAGATAAAATTTGTCATGTTAAGATATATGGTTTTTCAACTGGTCGGTCTCCAATTCAGGTTAATAAAATGACGATTGAAGAATACGCTCAAAATAATAAGTTATTGATGGGATAGAATTGTATGAAACAATAGTGATAAATAAACTCAGTGGTTTCCGCAGAAATATTGTGGAAATCCATTATAGAATATAAAAGAGACAAGAAGTAATCTTCCACAAAACAAATTTATTGACGAGCTATTCGTCAGTTACAGACATGTTTCGAAGTATTCCCACTTCATCATTTCTTAGATACACTGATGATACATGATATACTTTGATGATACAGTGAACCATGATGACGATACACTTATACTTTCTGTAGATACACTAATGATCAAGTTGAAATAATTCGAAAAATGTCTGTAACTGACGAATAGCTCATCAATAGATTTGTTTTGTGGAAGTTTACTTATTTAGTCTTTTAAACTCTACAATAGTGACAAACATTGGTTCAAATTTATTACCTTATTTGAAGCAGGTCTGGCAACTTACCCCACTCGACGCGTTGTCGCCTCGTGGGCCTATTGGCCTTTGACGCCGGCATGTCTGCCCGCCTCTTTGTCCCGCGGGAAATCTATTGCCCTTACCCATCCGTTCACGTCAAGGTCGGCCCCCGTACTACTCGTATTACATTTCCAGTTACGAGCAACTCAGTACTGAGCGCTGAAGGCTGAATTAGAGGGCTGAATTATTTCCATTATCTTGAAGTTTCTAAATAACCAATAAACAAATCTAAACTTTTTATCGATTCTGTATACATTTTTTGAATCGGATGAAAAAATTCAACAGTCTAACTTGATATTGAAGTGGTAACTTTGTAAATAATATATGTTTCGTTTTAAATTGGCTCTGAGTGGATGCCACTCAGTTTGGTTCACTCTTGTTGTGACACCATGAGGTTTAAGCATTTATTTGCTTTCTTGTGAAGTTATTACTTTACAACGGAAGGAAGTCCGTAAAACATCGATTCACCGCTAGCGAAGGGTCGTCAATGGATTTAGAGACAAATGGATAAGTATTGTTTCGTTGGAACTTCCGAAAACTTTCGAAAGTCCACAGTTAGAAAGGAGTTGTTGCCAGACATTCTAATCGCTTTTTCAGTTCATCAGACAAAAAATAATTTAATGCGCTTTTTCTATTTACACATCTGATCAAAATTTTATTCAATAACAATAAATAACTCTGATTCATTCATGGTTTATTTTATCTTTATTAACAATATTACCTGAAAATGTAAATATGGCTTAGTATTTGTCCTTTTTTTCATCCAGAATCCTCCAACTTAACTTGTGAAGAGTTTTCTTTTCAGTGTGGAATTGGGAAGTTTCTCCATACCTTTGATAACATCTAGAGCAGGAATGGCCAGCATACCAGAGCGTTGGAAACACGCACAAGATTAAGGAAAGAGTTTTGAAAGAGTCGCACTTATTTTTACAATGTTGAGCACATTAACTTTTAACTAGTGCTTACAACAAATAGCTGAATAGCTGTACTGAAAAACGTTCACTCGTGTTAACAAAACATCATAAAATATTTAAATTACTATTAAGTTTTCTACTTTTATTGACGTGCACTTTCTCGACAGTTTAATTGGGCTGCAAAGTATTTGAAATCTTGTCACAAGACTAGAAAAAGAATTACGCAAAAGTTCAGTTAAACTTGCAAATCGGTTAAAACAGATGGATGCTTAGATTTTAATAAACTTCATCATAAAATACCATGACTCGCATCTTTAGTACAAATGGAAATAACTGGCTTTGAATAGAATTGCGTAATTTTCATTTAGCGTGTTTTTAAGAGATACAAAAGAATTCTCCAAGAGCCGCATATGGCTCATGAGGCGCGCAGTGGCCACCGTTGCTCTAGACCCGTCGACTGATTCGAAATATCGAAGAACCACGTGACCTCAACAGAGTGGGATTCAGCAACAGAGTGGGATGTGACGGCCACTAGTCAAGTAAATCCGGTAATCTAGACTATCTCTATCATTACAAATTCGTCTCAGTTTTCTTTTCCATCATTACGCCCACAACTATGCTCACAACCAGACATCGAACGCATTAGTAAGCATTTATAAGAAAAAATAATGTTGTTAATATCAAATCACCTGTGCTATAATCAGTGGCGCACCTGTGCAAAATCAAATGAGTATGCAGCAATATCAATGCAGAAACATTTCAAAATGAGGTGATCTCAATTTTGTATAATTATCCTGATCCTAAGGCCGTAACAATTTATGGGGGCAATAACTCAAAGTATGAATTGTTAAATAAAAAGTTCACACAAAACATTTACGGGTCATCCATAAATTACGTAACACTAAATGGAGAGGGAGGGGGTCTAAGGCAGCGTCAGCCTGCGTTACATAGAGATAGGAAAGTGCGTTACAAGGGGGAGGGGGTGTATCGAAAATACTCGAATTTTGCGTCACATAATTTATGGACGGCCCCTTAGAACACTCAAGGACAGCCTCGAATCACGGCAGAAGTCTACCCCAGCGGTTGAAGTGATGTGCTGCATTTCGTCCCATAAGATTCTCTATCTTGGGTTGCGACAAGGCGCGGACAGAATTCCCCAATTCGTGCTGGTAGGGGTGACTCGGCGCAAAGACTTCTGTACTCTGCTTTGGAAGAAGATTCAGAACTGAGGAATATGTTCCCTCAAAATATATCTTATGACGTATTTTATAAATATTTACCTTGTCTATAGGTATATAAAGATACTTGAAGGTATATAAATATGTACCTTCATCACTGGGAAGGCAATGTCTATCTTACCTTTCCTCACACAATATCCCTGAATATAACAAAGGTTATAAAATCAATTGCATTTGTACGAAAATCTATAACAAAAGGTCATTACAATATTATTTCAACAATATTAGAACACGATAGTTGAGGAGTATGATGACAATAAAATTAAGAACATATGAACAATATTAAAACTTTATTTATTTTATTTCATTTTATATTGTTAATAACTCTCTTTATATTACTTTCTGGTTATATCTCCTATGAATAGATTGTAAATATTCAAATTTCGAGGTCCGTTTTGAAGCTGGACGCTACGTTATGAAATATTCAATAAATATTCCCCTTGTACTTTTCTTCAGCGAAAAGACAATGTCGATCTTCACTCACACCACCTTTGGATACAACAAAGCTTATAAAATCAATTTAATTTGTACCAAAATATTTGAATACCGTTTACAGCGCTCTGTCATAGACAATCGTCTCTTATTGCAGCTGTCTGTTAGTTTCAAAATCAAACGATAACCCTATTTACGTCACTGTAGACCACCACAAAGCACGGAGCTCACAGCGGAGGGACCTGCAATGTCTCACTTCTGCCGCGGGGAACAGTCATAATTGAATTTCTCCCCTGGCGGCGACCACGTTAATCACCCGATGCATCGAATTCCGAGCGCCGTTCGCAACCCGGACGCTCACGAGATTAACGAACCGGACTTATGGTAATTGTGACGTGGCGGCGCGTCTGCAATATAGGGTGGCCGCTAAGCTCTTCCCTTAACTGACGGTTGGAGCTCCGCGTCATCTCTTTGTGGATTTCGCCGCTCGGTTGATGAGCTCGCAACATTTTGCGGAAAAAAAATCTGCGAAAAGTAAAGAAGGGTCTATTTAGAGAGAGAATGATAGAAAGGTTGGAGAAAAAACAACAGGTGAAATAAGTATGAACTTATTGGATTGTTGCATTAAAATTAAAGAATCAGTAAAGTCACTTGGCTTTTACAAGCTTTAAAAACTTGTCGAAGTTTCCCAAATTTTTAAATGTACTTTTTATTAAATAGAACAAAGATCAATATAACAGTTCAATATTACTTGGCTGTAGTTTACAAGTAAGTGACTGCATTCTCAAAGCCATAATTTATCTGCGATTTCCCTAAAAGCAAACCATTTACTGAGGCGAAACTAAATATTAATTTTCTTATCAAGGAGTTAGAGAATGGCTTTTAGACGGAAAATGCGCACAGGGCGTATTCCACGAGTTCCCAACAGTTTTGCATTGAAAAAATCGACGACTTTGCAAATCATTGGAATGATGTGAATGGTAGAAATGAACGTGTTGTTGTTTCATTTAGAGGTATTTATTAAAAGTATCTTATTTTATCCGAAACGGGAAGTAATCTCCTGCGAGATATGCTACTCTGGATGTCATTGTTTGATGTAATCTAACATAGCGTTCCGGATAATAAAGGACAATGTAGGGAATGCGCATGGCTACTGGGTGGGTGGTAAAAAGAGCGAATATTTACTCTGTCTTATGGAAGACTTCTCGATCAAAATATGGTTTAGACGTAACTTATGTACTTTTTAGTAGAATCCTAATCTGCAATAAAAAAAAGTGGGGTTTTCCATTCAGTATTTCAAAGTTGGCTCCCGCCACACCCTCAAGGGGCGAGCGGGGAAGTTTGATTTTAGGTCCGACAGATGTGCCCCTAGGATATATTAATTTTTTGTACGTTGCATATTTTTTCGAGGTATTTTGATTTGTCAAGTTAAATAGGACAGCCTATATATTGTGAAAAATTTTGTGGTACACTTATATCACAATATGCACAACCCTTAAAAGACGTACCATAGGCTCTCTCCGTCTACTGTATTTGTTCATCGCATGTACTTTTAGTTGTTGCAATTTACCCCGCCTCCTGCCATCAGCAATAGCTCTGAAGCTTAAAAACAGACGCGATGTTTTCGCAATGCACCCCCATTCCTTCCGAACTGGGGCAGGTCGGCAAAGAAGCTTTCGTTCCTTTCGCTCCCGTAAACCTTGGGCGCGGGGCGGGGCAAAGCCCTCTAAAAGAGAGTCGTAACGCCAGCAGAATGGCTCATTGCAAGAAAAGACTCGGGGAAAAGACGCCTGTGTCGGAGGCGGAGAGAATTCGTAATTTCCCTCCTAAGTCGGGTAGGAAAAAAACAACAACACTGGCGCTACAACAACACATACTTTCTCGCATGATTTCAAACTTTTTTGCCATTTTCGAAATTTTCAGAAAGTTAAATTAAAATGAGACTCGCGTTATTTTTTAAAAACTTCCTTGGCTCTAAAAGTGAAAAAATAAAAATAAAGTGGAACCGTTTTTGAGAAAATATTTTGTTTTATAAATTGCATTAATAAGTACAAATTATGACTACTACCCATTAAACCACTTGTTGTTTTCAAAAAATTATTCTTCTTTAATGAGATGATTTTTTAGAACAGATTTTATTTAAGAAAAAAATACGGTCTTGTACTATTTCAATGTTTTTTTTACTTTTGTTTTTTGCAACTTTCGAAAATACAGTTCGCTGAAAATAGGACCAGTACCATTATTTACCGCCCATTGATACTTTCCAGAAGAAAAGTTAAAGAAAAGTATCGGATCCGTTTTTCAGAAAATAATTGTTTTTAAATATTGCCTACATATCATGCAAAATTACGTGAAGACTATTAATAGCTATTATAATCTAAATTTTAAACTTCTCTCAAAGTTCTGGTAAAAATATTATTTTAAAGTTATAATCTGTCATGTAATGGAACCAAGAGCCACTTTTCTCCCAAAAATATTTCAAGGAAATCAGTTTTCACCGTTTTAAAAGTTGCACGGACTCACAAATTTATACATTCTGAGCACGGCTTAGAGTACCAATTACTTAAGGAAGCTCTGCCTACAACGAAAACGCTCAGAAAAGTCGATATCAAATTATAGGGTTCCATAAAAACGGCAACCCTATTACGTCAAGAAAATGCGGCATCTAAGGTATAGGAGGATAAATTCGTGAATGTTATAACCGAATGTTCAATTACGAGAGTGAAGCATCACGTATTTAACGTTGCAATATTTACTTGTTAGACTATAGAGATAATTTTAGAATTCACGCGACCTTACTTCACTTTTAAGGTTGGCTGGTAAGTTTTTTCAGAACACTAATGGAATATCGGGATAGACGGACCCTAAATTATGAGTCTAAGGATCAGTAAAACCATAACACTTCAATATTCCGGCAACATAACTTATTAATAGCTTCGTCGGTGAATAAACTCCTCAATCTGTTTGCCCCTAGAGTCACAATTCCAAGCGCTGAAGCAGTAACTCAATGGCAATGGCTGCAAAAATTAAAGAGTCGATCACAATTTAATAAATAGATGAGTATTGAGGTTTTGGAATTGACAATTCTTATAATATGTTGTCATATAAATTGAAAATAAACAATCCAATAACCAGTCAGTAAAATCAGTTAATTAATCAGTCAAATCAATGATGCTTTATTTCACGTGGCGAGGCTCAAGCCATTAGGTCAACTCTTCCACCTGACTGTGCAAATTACGCTACAGTGTTTCTCCATCTTGTAGGGAAAGAAGGTATTACTCGGGCGTCGAAACAGGCGATTTGAATTTAGCTCAGAGGCTTCTTTTAAGCTTGATCTTTTACATGCAGCAAATCTACAACATGGGCCATCCGGCTTTCCTTTCCCTCAGAAGGAAAGCGTACGAAGAATTTTTTCACCTTTGAAAATCCACGTCTTCGATCGGGTTTGAACCCGCGCACTAGCGTATACTTTTAAAAACACTATTCTAACTAATCACATTTTAATATCTAACACATTTTCGTAAATTTGATTTATTTTAACATTTGTGCAATTCACAATCTTAACAGCCAATTATAGGATGCATGATGGCTGTCCAGAAACTTCAGAGTGCAAAGAGATAACGAGAATGCAGAAGCTCTTTGAACGAATCCTATTTATAAGCACTACACTCGTGCTTCTCAAATCTATTAGTTCAGACTTCTCTACATAAAGAAAGAACGATGAAGAGTAGAAATAAAGCACCCCAAATTATGAGAATGGAGGTCAAGTAAAAGCATCCAATTACATCGCCGAAAGGACGCGTTAGCTTCTGACTGCGTTAGAAAGCAAACTCTTGGGACTCAACTCTTGGGATTCCGCCTGGCCAATGCAGAACCGCCAACTGCAAAAATCGTATTACGTTTAAGGAAAAGTAACATATTCAACGTTTGCAATTATATGTTCAAACGCAATTGTCAAACTGATCTATAAATTGAAAATAATAGACTCAGCAATCTTGAATGTACCCCAAAATTAAAATATCGTTTCAAATTCGTTGAGCATTTGGTTCAGTCAGATGTAATGGAAAATATCCATTTGAGAGAAAAGAGTAAGATTTAGGTATTAGTGTTATGTAATCGGCACACACGGTCTGTCAGACGTTTAAAAACGCAACACTTTTTCGTTATCAGGAATCCTCAAACCGTGGATTCCCTGGCATTGATTTTTTTCAACATTACATAACTTTCTCCGTAGTACGTCTAAAAGAAACTAGAAACAGGCGCTGCGTTGTCTGTACTTCAAGGTTTACAGCAAAAACTGCATTCGTAATTCACCGGCAAGAACGCAATACCTTCGGCTGGCGAGAACTAAAAGAGCGCTGCGAGGTGCGGAACGCTTCTGGAGGGCAGAGGCCTCGGGGATTCTAGCGCAGACTTGGTTACGAGCGGAGTGCGATGTGCAATTGTTCGCTGACGTCATCACCATCTCTTGTTGTAACCATACTGCCAACCTAAGCGTAAGAAATATGGATAGGATAGGGAGGAATGGATAGGGAGTTAGTTGGGAGATTTTGCTATTGATCTTTTGCTCATGCGCAGATGCACAACATTGAGGCGAAACTTGAACTGCGCATGCGCAGAAAATCGATAGTGCTGTCCCCTATGGCGTGCAAAATCACTCTAACAGGTATTCAACCCAATGATATTAAATCTTAATTGAATTATTTATTCTTGTCCAGGGTACAACTCCCTTATATCATCTATCATTGCCCAAAAATATCTATTTAGTCCTTTTCAGTCTTGTCTCCAAAGATATTCGGCAAGATGCATCGCCATATCAACGTGACGTTACTTTTAAAGACAAATTCTCGATTCGCTCGCCCGGATCTAAGTCACGGCGAGGCTCGGATCTTCGGCCCTCGCGTTTACTATAAACAACCTTGAGTTCACCAATTCACTTTTATAAGAAATCACTTTAATGGTCAAGTTCGGTACCCTGCATTACGTCACTGCGGTGACGGACAAATGAACATCGCACAGGGCATAACACAGTATTCGCTGGATTATTGGTTTTGTCGTTGGTATTTAAAATTAAATTATCACAGGTGTTGTCATTGCTAACAATACTATGTTGCAATGACAACACCTGTGATCCGCTAATTACCCTAATTCTGTGGTTGATTAGTGATTACGAGCGCCTCAACTGCTAGGGTCATTAGTTCCGTAAGTGTAGGGAATGTTTTTTTCCGCGGGAGGTTGCGATGATCTTGCCTCATATGGCGAGATCCGGCGCCGACCCACACGTCGAATTGAGGGACTTTCCCAGCCAGATATCCCTCACCAGCGGAGCACCGCCCAACCGCACACCGACTCCCGAGCTCCCGACTGGCGTCCCGGCATGTGAGGTAGCGTAGTGCATGTAAGAGCTAGTGTGCGTGTGTAAGGGGTGAGGATAGGACAAGGAAGAGAAAGGAACGGTCGCGGGCGGTCCATAGCCCATTTGTTTGGGTACTACTCCAGCATTCGCCTGGAGTTCATCGGAGAAACCACGGAAAACTACCGATCAGAGCAGCACGCCGCTTTAATTTTCCTCCAGACAGCAGCTAAAAAGACGGAGATATCTGGCTAGTATCAAAAATCCTGCTATCGTCGGGTCTTAGAACCGCACTGGAATAACACAATAATTGATGCCTTGAGCTACCTAATCGAGTGAAGCTACTGAAAATGCCATCGGACAGGAGCTACAAAAGTTAATGACTGCGCAACTGACGTAAATCGATGGGAACTTTAGTTATGTAGGTTTTGACTAATGATTCTTTATTGGGCAGTTTCAGTGATGAAAGACCCTGGACGAAAAACGGCATTCAATGTCCTGAATTGCAGTTCAATGTCTGGCAAAAACAGCGAACCCATTACGTCAAGAGAACGCAAAAGCTTGAGAACATTACGGCAATAGAACGCAATAGAACATCAGAGATAGTTTTGGGGTTCCGTTATCCACATTAGTGCAACTCGGCATCTCGGAGACGAGGCACCAATTGCAAACAAGTTTTGTGAAAGTTATCTTGTCAATCACATCGAAATAAGTAGTGAAATTGTCGTCATTAGAAACATAACCATCTAAATCTATTCAAAATATTAAGCGATTTATTTATTATTAAATATATACAAAATTAGTCACCATAAAATCAGTTCAGCTCAGAACATGATAGCAGGACATAGATTCAACTTTCATGTCTATTCCACATACCTGAACTTCTTGTCTCAGTTGATAACACTATAGATATGTAGAAAGAACAAACAAGTCTCTTCAATTACGAAGCTTGCCACAAAGGTCAATTACTTCAGGACGCTCTATGCAATGACCGCCATTTCGGTTGAAAAGTACCAAGAACATTACGATCCTCTTAATGTAATCATTACATGAATTTTCTATCTTTCGACTTCTGATGGTCATACGGTCACTCGTAGAAAACGTTCTGACCAATTTTCTAAAATGTCCTGGTCCTCTAACTTACGAACAAAGCTTTAATTTGCTTCTTTTGTTGTAGTTTGCATCCAAAAAGGGAGTATTTTTGCGATGACAATATGTACCGATTCAAATCATGACTCGCACAAACTTCTGGACGTTTCTGGAACAATATAATTCGTTGACAAGTATCTAGGCAGACACGTTTCTCACCAAATTGACCAAAGAATCATCTGTTATCTGCAAGACACACTGGTGTGTAATTTTTACTCCGGAAATGACTTGCCTGAAAATAAAGAAGGAATAAGAAATAAAAGGGGGAAAGAATCCCTTTTTACGAGCTACAGTAAGATTACGAGTTCGGGGAGCCTTGAAAAGCAGGAACGCTATTACAAGGACTCGAGTGCGAACGGACAAACGTGTCCATCGGGGAACAAACTCTTGCGTCTCTTAATCCCCGGTGGGGCGGGGCGGCGCAGTACGAAGTACGTTCCGTGCCCGTGGGACGTACAGCGAGGCAATCGCGACGCTGGGCGGTAGCGCTGTCTGAAGGACTGCTGGTTCGCAGAAGAAATGGCAGATCTGGAACTTAAGTGATGTTGACACTTGGTTCAAATGATGGCTCAAATGGTTCAAATGATGTACGGGGAGAGCTGTGATGTGAGAACATTCCAGAATTTATGTATCATACCCCACATCATAGCTCTCCCAGCACATCATTTGAAGTTTTATTTCGCTGCTTCACCAAATTTGAATCATTTATTGGTGCCCATGTGCCAACAAGTGGTCTATGGAACATTTTGGTTAAAGTCCAGGTTTCGGTAAATTGGATCTGAACAGGTGAGCATTTATACATTCTCAAGTGACCTATGTGTCTTTTGTCGTTGTAGGTGCCGCATAAGTACCATCTTTAGTATTGACACATGGTTTTAGCATTAGTCAATTCTTAAGTGGTTAATTCTTAGCTGATTGCAACCTGGAGTAGATTTTATATTCAGCCGACTCATAATACCTTTATTCGCAATTTAGTGGAATAATAATAATAATAATAATAATAATAATAATAATAATAATAATAATATTGATAATAATGTAAACCCTTGTTAGCAAGAACTCGCTTAACACAAATTTCGCCGTAACATGAACAAAACTTTGGTGTCGGTATGGGATTACGGTAATATGGACATTTAGAATGTTCGGATGACACTATTTATAACACGAACTCTGATAATTTCGGCGCCTTGGAATTCGTGTTAATAGGGGTTTGCTATAATAATAGTTTCAGCCAACGGTGTCATGTTGTATGTATTTTTCAGATAGCTCTGAGGATGATAGCCAAACTATCGAAAAGATCTTTAGCCTTAAAATAAATATTTTGATACGAGACAACATCCGTCTTTCATTCTTTATTGATGTTTCTATTAAAATATCGTTGTTTTAAACATCAATGTATTGAATCCGATGTTTTTCAACATCGATGTTTTATGCTTGATGTTTTTACGTTTACGATGTTTTGTTCTTGGATGAATAATTCCCATAATTACAATTTTGTAAAAGTTAAAATATGAAATGATATCTCATAGTACCACTGTCTCCTTTCGAACACGAACGCGATATGTACTGCCTTCATTGGAGAGACATTCTTCGCCCGAGATGATCATGATGCTCTGATATTGCCTTCGTCTTTCCTCGCATTTCGCACATGGAGATGCTTTTTTAAACTTTCCTTTCAGTTGAATTTTCATTATGTAATACGATGCACGACTATTGTCAAATTAAATTTCGTGTTAGGAGGGGTTTGCTGTAGTAATAGCTCGAGCCGACGGTGCAGGGGAGCCGCCTCGTGGCCTCTTATCCCCGGTGCTGGGGTGCAGCGGCGCGTGCCCCGCGGGGCAAGGCGTCTGGAGGGCTGCGGATCGAGCGGCGCCGCTCACTCGCTCGCTCGCCTACCCCCCCCTGTCTGCGGAGGGGCGGGGGGGAAGGGAGGGGAGGGGCCAATCTCTGCCGGCGCTGCAGATGGCGCGGCGGGTATCGATCTCGGGCCGCCGGTGGCGGTGGCGGCGCAGGCGGCGGCGACTGCGGCAGCGCCGCCAGATGCGGCGGAGGAGGAGTCCGTGGAGGCGGTGACGACAGATGCGGCAGAGGAGCGGGCGGAGGCGGTGGGGGGTGGTGACGACAGATGCGGCAGAGCCGGCGGAGGAGGAGTCCGTGGGGGTGGTTACGACAATGCGGCAGAGGAGCCGGCGGTGGCGGTGGGGGCGGGGGGCGGTGACGACAGATGCGGCGGGGGAGTGCGTGGGGGCGGAGTGGGCAGATGTGGAGGAACAGCGGGCGGGGGCGGTGGGAGCGGAGTCGGGAAATGCGGCAGAGGAGCCGGCGGAAGCGGTGGAGGCGGTGACGGCAGATGCAGCGGAGGAGACAGTTGGGTCGGAGGGGCAGATGTGGGAGAGACACTGGGAGCTTAGATGACGGCGGTAGGAATGCCGGCTAAGGCCTTTCAACTCCCATATGACGTGGAGACCATTACAGTGGCGCGCTCTCCTGTAGAACCTTCTTACAGGAGCTAAGGCACGAACTCTCGCCAATGGTACTTAAAATGTGCGTGGTTGGTGCATGGGATCCCGAGACGCAAGCAGGCGCGTAATGTTACAAAAATAGCGTCAGCGTCGATCATCAACGGTTTCTTATATTTATATATTATGAATAATTGAATATTTAGAAGACACTTTTCCCATTTCTTACAAATGAACCAATTTTTATGTGTGGATGTTGGCGAACCTAACCTGCAGCTGTACCCGACGACACCAGCTCCCCCTATAGTGCCACTCTCCAGCTTTGTCCCCGGTTTTGATGGAGAGTTCAAAAGCCCTGACGGTGGCGGTGCTGGTGACTCGAGCATGCGGAGACGGCGGCGCGGGTGGCGTTGGAGGCGGTGGGGCAGATGAGTGGGCGTTGGGCGAAGTGAGGAGGGTGCAGGGGCAGGGCGGATGTGAAAGCCGTAAAGATGGAGGCGTTGTGATGGGGATGATGTCGACGGTGCGAGTGGTGTCAGTGGTGGCACGAGGGCGATGGGCTGGACGGGAGACGCGGGCGTTCAGTGGGCAGAGGCGGCGGTGTGGATGCCGTTGGAGGCGGTGAGGGAGATGAGTGTGGAAGTGGTTATGGCGACGCTGGCGGGAGTGACAGCGGTGTAGGATTGGAAGCCGTGGAGATGGAGGCGTTGACTGTGGCGGGGAGTGGAGATGGAGGCGTTGACTGTGGCGGGAGCGGAGATGGAGGCGTTGACTGTGGCGGGGAGCGGAGATGGAGCGTTGACTGTGGCGGGAGCGGAGATGGAGGCGTTGGCTGTCGCGGGGAGCGGAGATGGAGGAGTTGACCATGGCGGGAAGCGGAGATGGAGGCGTTGACTTTAGCGGGAGCGGAGATGGAGGCGTTGACAGTGGCGGGGAGTGAAGATGGAGGCCTTGCCTCGGCGGTGCGAGTGGGGGAGGTAGTGTCATGGGAGCGACGGAGTGGATGGGTAACAGGACGAGCGGGAGCGGTACCTTCAGGCGCGAGATTTTGTCTGGTGTTGGTGGGTGTCGAATACGCGCCAGAGGTTTTATGTCGTACTGTATCGATTTACGACGACTGAAAACCGAGAAGCGATGGAGAATCAGAAACGAAACTTCGGAAACAGCCTCTGTTGCGCCATATTTGGATTTTTGCTGAATATTCCACTCGTAAAATAGGAAATAATAACGTTTAAGAATTCCCTGTCTCAATCAATCAGAAACAAATTATTCGCAAGGCCATAGTCGTAGGGTTTTATAGGCGATATTTTATCTCTGGATGTTTTACGTGGATGTCGTATAAAACTGTCACCAAATGAAGAATACATAATGTACCCATAATAAATCTTTTTAATTATTAGTTAACTTCACTTTTGAAATACCGTCAGTAGATATTTTTCCTACTTTTGAAATTCTCAGACGAATCTACTTTTCACACTGATCACAATCACCGAGCTATTGTATGTCGCGCAGTTTGGTCCTGTTTGCCACTATTAAGGCAGTCATTGTCAGCGAAGAGCCTTAATTAGTGCTGAAGCTCAAAAACGAAGGAATCCCAAAGTGGCAGGGACTTCCCGAATCTTCCTTACCAGGTGCCACGATGCTTGCTGACTAAATTAGAAGCGTTATCTCCTTCATATCTATGTTTCTAGAAACGTTGAGAATAAAGTTTTCGATGTAGTCACAAAGGTGGTGGATGTTAAGCGCCGCCAACCAAACCACAACCACCGGCTTTGGTGGCTCAGGGCAACATCTGATGTCACTGCAGTACCTCTGACCGGGAGGTCCTAGGTTCGACTCCCGACGGTGGCAGGATTGTCCACGCTAGCTAGAGAATTAGGCCGAATTCAGTAGCTGTCTGGAGGAGAATTCTAGCGGCCGGCTGTACTGATCGGTAGTTTTCCGTGGTTTCTTCCAGCAGACCCGTTGGGAGCTGAGAGGTTGCCCCGGCTGGGGCGGTGCCCCGCTACTTGGAGATATCTGGTTGGGGAAAACCCCGCTAGCCGACGGTAGGTCGGCGCCGGATCTCGCCATCCAGCGGGGGAAGACCTCAGCCATTTCCCGAGCAAAACATGGACTATACTTAGGGGACTAATGACTCTAGTTGATGGAGCGCCCAGTCGATCAAAACATCAGCCTATCAACAATCAATCAATACACACTTCCAATGGTCGCCTATTCATTACTGAATATTTCCACATATAGGGCGTCGCACGAAATGAGTCTCCATTTCTTTGTTACATAATTAATGAGTCGCACTAGATATCCGTTTGAGCATTTCAACAGCAGTAGAGCTGGGAGAAACAAATGAATTACGGAATAACGCGTAATTCACGATACCACCGCTAGGAGACTAGTGTCTATAACAATGACCGATAAAGGAAGACAAAGGAATTTATTTGTACAGGTACTTCCGGGCTGGGATCCCAGAGGTATAAAATATTTGCACTTCGTGGCACGACGTTTTCAGGACATTTAGTTCGTATATCTCTCATAGAATTCAAATATTGGTAAGATACCACCCTCCAGAAACTCTGTCCAACAAACCTAGATTTTTCCGCTATATACTGCTAAAGACTTTACTAATTTGCAGATTAGTCCACTTCGAATGAAAAATATGAGGTAGAATAAAGTTGCATTGCCATGTTCCTCAGAGTCGAAGATACACTTTTACAGATTAATATAAGTAATTCAGAGAGACCCTCACCTTTTCACATTTTCAACGCTTTCTATTATCAAACATCGCATTACTGTCCAGTTTCAAGGGCGAGGGTATTGCTTAAGTCCGGGATAACATAAAAAAGTAATGGCACTAACAGGATGGATCGCAAAGGATGTTTATTTCTTCTTGCGTAATTTATAAAAAGTTGACTTTTTTTCTTTCTTTCATCTTCACCGACTCCTGTACGCAAATGGGTTTCTTGGATCTGACATTCAACCGTTCTCTCGCATGTATAAAACGATTAGCTTAGGAAGCGTCTAATTTTCCGTAGGGAGCTGAGAGAGTGAAGACTTAAAAGCCTCGATGTATGTTCTTTTCTTTTGTGTATGTGTGCGTGTGTGTGTGAGAGAGAGGGAATTCTGCCGCCAGATTGCTTGATCATTAGAGGGCACAGGTGGGAGTGACTGTGTGCTGCTTCGCAGATGATTTCTTGTAGGAGTGTGGAAGATAATGAGCTTGGTATTTGCTACTATAAGTTGCCGAATCATCGGATTATGATTAATTAAAATTAATGTCTTTCATATTTAATTGTTACGTTTTATAACTAATTATATTTAATTTCTAATTCACAGTTAAGATAAGTGCACTACAGGCTGACACACAAGAGCATTTGTTTGCAGCACTCGCTGAAACAGTTTATTCATCATATGGGATTAATTTAATTATGGTTCTGTAGTTTATACTCGTACAAAAAAATTCCTTCTCTACCTTATATGCTAGGTATTGAGAGAGTACAAGCATTTCAAAAGTGTCTTAGTTTTGTAATATACTTTGACATGTTCTTTTTCCAAGTTCACATTTTTCTTTGGGTCTAGTCTAAGTGTTTCAAAATCAATTACCATATTATTGATTTTAAAATTTTAATGAGAAAAATTATATTTCTCACATAAGTAACGTTATACAATAAAGCGTTTGGATTTATATGGAAGTTTTAATTATATTTTATTCGATCAAGTACAAATCTGTTAGCCTCGGGTTTCGTTGTCTCCTGTACAGGTATATTTATGGAACCCGCCCCGATTAATCTTTTTGTTTGGAGTATTGTTCATCGAGGGAAGACAGAACATGATTATTCATAGTTTCTGAATAATAATGATATAATTCAGATATCTCATAACCACTATTTTTAATTTAATTGTGATCACTTTAATGTTTCATTGTCAGCATTTATGTCACGTTAGCTGTTGATGCACTTATTTCGCTGTGAATGGTAATGCACTTACCTCTCTCATTCGAAGTGGTAATGGGAAATTATTGAATTACATAAAAAAACACTTCAATTCTATTGTTTGAGATGGCGTTTTTGCCGTCTTTTCGCATATATCTCTTACCTCGAGTTTTGCAAAGTACAATGATAGAAATCCGGTTAGTTGGTTGAACTGTAAGAATGCAAATTAAGTTATATCGTCTATCCACAATCGCATTAAATCATTTTAGAAACCAGTTTTATTACGATGCATTGCAAGAACTTTGAGTTACTTAGAACTCACTCGACATTACGTACAAGTAACGTATAACTTACAGAAGACATTGATTAACTTTGAATTTGGGAGCATGTTATGTGAAATATCTGACCCTTTGGGATTTACATTTCTTCTCGAAAAAACGAAATGATTGAAAATGTCAGTCAAGAAACGCGAGCTCTCGACTTGCCAGCGGCTGCTCCCTCAAAACGTTATATTCCCAGATGGGCATAAATAACCTTGACGGATACGAAGCAACATTTACATGGCCAAATGATTTTTCATTAGTACAATGGTTAGTGACGACTGGGCCAGCATTTTCTTGCAGCCATCTTTTTTTTTAATTTAGAGAGTTGCTTAAATATACTTAATATATTTTTTCTTTTCAATTTTTAACAAATATAATTAACAATAAAGCCAAACAACACGATCCCTGTAACGAAATTATGTATTTCGTTTTTCATTCTTCTGAGATTCATTACTGAAAAAAGTTGGGATTTGCATATCTTCATAGGATGCTCATTTAATGCTAATCATTGCTTGGTTGTTTTGCTTGCTACCTGCGATTCAAAATTTTATTTAATTTCCAAGTTGGAATAAGACGTTCTCTCTTATTCTTCAATATTGCATGTCCGTATTGGTATACAGTACAACCTTGAAACACTTGCACCCGTATAATTCGAACGTCAATGAAATTGTATTTGTTTACTATCCCATCACTTCGCGCAATCACAAAACATTCCAGAACTAGAACCTCCATTTCTTTAAGTATTCGATTAGTCGAATGTTTTCTCTTGCCTTTCGAGTTCAATTACCAAGTCTTAACTATTTGTATTTGTCCTAACAACGCCTGTGGCGACGATCTGAAAGGCAACGCCTTATTTGGAGTCTAGCGAGCGACAGTACTTGGAAGGTTGCGGGTTCGATCCCGCCAAGGAGCCATGAAGTTACAAGATGTCTTTAACACTGTGAGTTTCTGTTTTTGTAGACCAACTCTGATCAGTGGTCTGATCATGCTGAGTTATATCTTCCAAAATTTGACTTACATCATTTTTGCTCCAAACTGTTCAAATCATTCACTTAGCGTAAATTTAGTTTCAGTTGCAGAGCTTGCCAAGGCTCCTCGCAGGGCATACGTCGGTTATGGCGAGGTGGGTTAGGAAGTGACCAACTTCCCCACAGCGTCCCAGTCCGCGTTGAGAGAATTATGACGACGACGACGACGACAATTATGTTAAGGGAAGTGGAAGAAAAGATCGCGCTCGGTGGCCCGTTGTGTAGAATTCTTCTACGACGTTCGCATGGAAGTGATCAGACCACTGATCAGAGTCGGTCTACTCAAACACCAACTCACGATGTTAAAGACATCAACTAACTTCATGGCTCCAAGGCGGGATCGAACCCGCAACCTCCCAATCACTGTCGCTGGCTAGGCTCCAAATAACGCGTTGCCTTTGCGGTCGTCGCCACAGGCGTTGTTAGAACAAATACAAATAGTTAAGACTTGGTAATCGAACTCGAAGGGCAAGAGAAAACATTCGACCAATCGAATACTTTAAAAAATTGTCCTAGTTCTGGGATGTTTTGTGATTGCGCGAAGTGATGGGAAAGAAGGCGTGGCTCGTCGTTAAAGGCTGTAAGGCGGGACATCTCCTAGAGTAGTCGCCCTCTAAAAGAAATTTACAAATATGTTTAAACATGTATTTATTTATTAATAATGGATTTCTGAGTTGTATTATGTAACAATCATCAAACTTTTTCTTTGTCGGTCCTTAACGCATTTGAAGCTGTTGACAGGGAAGAGAGAAGCGTTAGGCTCTCACTTCATTCCGCCATAAGGCCTGTGTAAAACGAGGAGGCAATGACGTCATGCATTCACTGCACAGGTTTACCGGCGGACGAAAGGCCGCGGACAGGCAGCCTTCTAGGGTCTGATGAAGGGCGTGCTCACCAGATGGCATTACTATGCAGTTCAGCGGCTAGCATTGCGTTTCAACTAGTTTTCCCAATACGCGGTAGGAGCGCTACTCCCTTAAGTCAGTATGATTTATTAATAGAAATACAATACAGGCAATGCAAAGCACTGTAATGTAATGTAATGCAATGCAATGCATTTGCAGCCTTGCCCGTTTATAAAACCACGAGCCGGGACTGTGGGAAAGTAAACAAACTATGACTTCATGGTTGCTTCGCGGTATCGAACCCGCAACCTCCCAATCAATAGGTGGTTTCTACGCGTGTTTCTGACCTGGTTTCTGGTGTTGTAGGCGTGTGCATCACGACGGACGTGGACACGCTGCTGTACCACATGAACAACGCGCGCTACCTGCGGGAGCTGGACTTCGCCCGCGTCGACTTCTACGAGCGCACGGGCCTCTACCGGAAGATCCGGCAGAAGGGCGGCGCCGTGGTGCAGGGCGCGTGCACCATCCGCTACCGGCGCTTCGTCAGGCCCTTCTCCATCTTCAAGATCACCTCCAAGGTTCGTAGCCGAATCGCAAACCACAATCTTTTGAATGAACATTTAAAAACACTAAATAACTTGGAGAAACACGAAAAAAACACGTTCAACAAGAGAACATGAAGATCACGGTAGCTGGTTGTCACGCATGAATAAGTCTGCCGAAATCACTAAACAATTATCGCACCATAATTCCATGGTGGTCCTAGTGCCTCGGAATATTGTTGCCTGCTTCAGTACCTCACCTTTATCACCAAGCGTACCACTTCCGCCGCACATTAAAAAATTCATACTAATACGATTATGTCAATAAACTATTTAATTCACTTCATTTCAAACTTTCCTTCCTTAGGGAACACAATTGGATTTGCCCCAAATACTTAAAACACAAATATCATCTACATTACGTACAATGACTTTATTGTATTTCAACATTAGTCATTTCCAATGTTCGTAATATATCTTCAGCTCGTTTTCTAATTCCAAACTTTAACATCCCCCTCATGGTAACAAATCAGCATAGCGTTACAATAAACACATACACGTGTTACAAATACAAGTCATACTTGTGTGTCGAAGCTAACTTTACGCTGATGGATGAGAAAGTTTATACTTGTAATTTTCCAATTTAATGAATCGTGGCTTCAAGTGAAGAATGCGATCGATTAATTCACAAAATTTCAGTATTTAATCTGTAATGTGAGAATACAGACAGTTTCTAGTGTACTCGTATTTAAATTACCAGTGAGACAAATGAAAGTAATGACTTCCGCTGAAAAAGTGTCACGTTATATAAGAAAATTATATGAACTGAAACAACGAGTTTATCTAAAGCCTGTGTGACGCAGTTCCATAGTGCAATTCAAGGTGATTCATGGAAAACAATCCCAGTTCAGCAAACATACAGAAGACTAAAAGTTGTGTTACATGAATAAAGTTAGAAAAAATCTTGCCAATGTTACCAATGATATGATATCATTATCATACAAGAAGGTGTTATAGAAAAAAATCATTAAAATTACAAGGACTGTTATACGTATTGTAGTCCGTGTGACAAGATGAACTCTCACAAGCTGTAAAGGAATGATAATGATGTTTTGGACGAATACGTTAATGGAGCAGCGGTTCCTTTCGCTGTAATTAGCCAAGTAGGTCATTTCTAACCTACGCTGGTTCTTCTTCCATGAATTTCGAGTTTCGAATCTCTCAAAGGACAAACACATCTGCGTAGTCTCGTTAGTGAGGTCTTTTACACGATAATACCGCTACATGACGTCACGTCAAATATAATTCCAAACATCCTAATTCACAGACAAAATGAAACTCACGATATGTCTTGAGTTATGGCCTTCTTTTCACAAAAGTTCCCTTTCAGATACTGCGAATTTGCAGCGTTGTTTTGTATGTCCTAACATGTTAATGATACATAATAACTAGTATCATCATCGATAATGTAATCACATTCATTAATAATTTTAAATCTGATTAACAATTGTAATATGAATTTCGTCATTAAGATAAAATTACATTAACTTCACTATTTAAACACAGTCGCTTTGTGGAGTTAAGCAGTGTTTGAATGATAAATAGTATGTTTTCGTAGATGCCATGTAATTATTTCCTTATTTATTTACAAACAAAAGTAATATTATTTTCAATTCGAACTCTACGAATAATCTGAATGATATTTCTGCAGTAGAACTTATGTATATATCTTTTAAAGAAAGCTTACGGATCCAAGTATTGAACATTGTTATTACAATTTAACAATCTATTTGGAAGCAAAGATTCTCTTACTGGCATATTAACAATTGTAACACTACAGTATTTTATTGCAAACAATGTGATTGTATTACAATTAATATTACATACATTACGTTTGTAATGTTTCACGTCATTCCTTTAGTATTGTCGAAATTGTGTCAAATATATAAATTAATATTCTGTACATCCTTGCTTGCTATTAAAAACAACATACGTTAATGGAGCAGCGGTTCAGCACAAGTATCTTAAAATAAAATGTTCAGTTTAGCTAATATCAACATAGAATTGAAGTCCTTGGAGAAATAATATGCTAAGCCTCATTTCTAGTGAAATTAAATTATTAGTGTATTCTGCCCCCCACCCCCCTAGATGTATCTAGATGTTGTATTTTATTTTTACGGATCGAAACATAGTGATGTGAACGCACATTTCCTTTTCAATGTGAAAACTTTGTTTAGAATTTTAATTCGAATATCTTGCTTGTATCACCTGTACGTGTATCACCTTTTTACGGGAACTAAAATATGAAGTGCAGCCAACAATATGTCAAACGTGCGTGGCTTTTGTGTAGGTTCTCGAGACGCAAACAGGCGCATAATGTTACAAAAGATAGAGTCGATGTTCGCGCTTTCTTCAGAGGTTTCTTATATGTATATATTATGAATAATCGAACACTTGGACGACACTTCGTATTTCTCACAAATTAGCCAATTTTTACGTGCAGACGTGGGGGGGGGGCTAACCTGCAGCCGCACCCGGCGACACATGTAGTAAGACCCTCAAGCTTTTGTCTCCAGTTTTGATGGAGAGTTGCAAGGCCCTGTTCATACCCTTCCTTTTCAATGTTTTTTTTATTTATTCTAGCTTGGCCATTGACCCTCTGCAGCCGCACATGATATATACATTAGTAAGAGATATATACATGAATAATCTGATACTTTATAGAGACAATATTGAGAGAGAGACTGAGACAATATTCTAGTTTAAATATAATACGATTTCGTACTTATATGAATTGTGATGAGAAAAGACCCTTTTCAATGCGAAAATGTTTCGAATCCAAATCGGAGTATCTTGCTTGTTGATCTAACGGCGCCTTGTCCTTCGCAGATCATCTACTGGGACGCCAAGTCGGTGTTCATGGAGCACCGCTTCATCACGCCCAAGGACGACTTCGTGCGCGCGATCGTGCTGTGCCAGCAGCGCGTGATCCAGTGCAACGCGGAGGACGTGATGGCGGAGCTGCTGGGGCCGGAGGGCGCGGTGCAGAAGCCGCAGCTGCCGCTGGAGGTGGCCAAGTGGATCGAGAGCAACGAGATCTCCAGCGCCAACCTGCGCAACGGCTGCTGACCCCGGCCCAAGGACGCCGACGGGACGGCCTACCGCGTGGACGCCGCAGCCGCCGCCGCCGAGCCCCCGTCGACGACGCAGCCGGCCGCCAACGGCGACGCGCACGCCGACGCCGCCTCCGACGCCGCCGACGCCGGCCCCGACGAGCCCAACGGAGTGGCCGTGCCCGTCGTCGCCGTGCAGTTGTAGGAGGCATCCGGCCGCCGACGGGCGCGCCGGAGGCGGCACAGTGAGACACTCGGACTGTTGTCGACGCCTCCGACGCCCCCGACGGCCCCGACGAGCACGACGAGCCCAACGGAGTGGCCCGTCGTCGGCGTGCAGCTGTAGGAGGCCGTCAACGAGCATGACGACGGCAGCACAGTGAGACTCAGTCGTCGACGCCTCCGACGAGCACGACGGAGAACGTTTCGAGGGCAGTGGAACGAAGCTCAGCCGTATCGACACCCTTCAGAGACCTGGCAGCGGCTACGTTCGTGGAGCTGGGTGAAGGGTTAAGGGAGCGGGAGCGGTGCATGCCGGGCACCTTCTGAACTCATGGTGTCCATCCTAGGGAGTTTGGAGAAGTGTGTATTTTGGCAACACAACCCAAAGTCTAGTTTTTTTGTAATGAAAACGTAGATGACCAACATCATGACGGCGTAGCAATATGCGAAACATGGTTTTTGGTCGTCGACCCAATGGATATCAGCAGAGCTAGTGTGTGCAGCCAACGGCGTTAGGTGTTCTGTTCCAATAACGAGCGAGCAGTTCGCGAGGTCTCGAAGCCGAACAGGTTTCAGCTCGTTGCCCGCTCTCCTATCTGGGCGAGAGACTCATCCGGGTTGTCGACACCATGCGTGAACCTAGAGACCTTGTCTCGGCTCCAAAAGACATGCCGAGACCAACAGTGGCGGGAGGCTGTGGTAAGCGACGGCCACCGCATACGTAGAGGGATGAGGACCTGACGGCGTTGCCAGAACATCCAGTTGCGACTTGTGTTGGACGGTGGCTTCGCTAACGCAACGGTCGCTGAGTTCGGCTGTTTCGTTTCCGAGTCGTGACGCAGTCCGCGGGATGGTGGCGGTTGTGGGCGACCCGCGTCGCTTTGTTTGGAAGTTCGCGTCCTTGCCGCTCGCTTCGGTCTTTCCCGGGCGGCGGTAGATGGCGCGCAGATGGCCGGTGTTAGTTCGCACTGTGGCCGAGACGTGGCGTTGGGTGAAGGAGCGCAGTTTGTACAGTATGAAGCTTTCCCCATGTAGACGAGCATATATACATTTTTTCCATTAAAAACGTTTGCTATTTTACTCATGGAGCCACCTAGTTATTGTGACAATGTACTATGAATTCGTGCAGTATGGCATGTTTATTTACATAAAGTACTTTCGACCGCGTAGCAGTGATCTTCAGTTCCAGACTGGCAGCAACGCCCATTTTAGGGACCTAGGCATCGAGAAAGAATATGACCAGCAAGAGGACAAAAACTTTTTGCAGAAAAGCATACATCTGGCCATGATGTCTTTTAAATGATTTGATTATGCTTAATTTGTGTTCCTATGGTAGTGTTTCGTTCACTGCTGAATTCTGTGGTTCTTTCCATAGAAAATCCATCGGGTTAGATTTTCATCGATTATTGAATTTTTTGAAAAAAATTCAAATAGTTTTCCAATTTTTATCATAAACGATTATGATCTATCGAAATATCAATATAGTCGTAATTTCAAAAAATTTATTGCGTAACTCTTCTTTTCTTTAATGATGTGCAGTTTAATAATCATAAACAGTGAATACTGGATCATTTCCATATCCTCTTCAATTTTGCTAGTTTCATTTTGAGCGCAAATTGGTTCCCGAGAAATTTAACATCCCATACATCAGGAAAGCTTCACATTGTAATGCGGCCTGTTTATCGTCATCTGGAATGTGGTTTTGGCGGCGCGGCGCGATGCTGAGTGAAATGACGGTGCTAATCAGACTCCGTGTGGAGAACGGAAAACCGTTCTCAAGACGGCGTGAAAAATAGAACTGTTGTTTCGTATTCTGAACTGCATTTTGCAGTACATGGAAGCACAAGAATTCCAGTCGACCTATTCTACGACTATAATGATTTATTCTGTAGGAAGACAGGTTAAATTAGTGTGATACATGGATACACAGTGCATTCGAGCAACGTTGTTGTGTTTTGATTCGGTTCAAGAAATCTACAGATGAAATGGCAGATTTAAGGGAACTTATAAAATTGGGGAATGTGTGCATTCATTAATTTTCAGTATTGTGAAGATATTCCAATTTAATAAAACGAACGATTCATAATTAAGTTTATTTAACATGTATTTATTAATTATATGTACTAGTGGTACTGGACAATAAATACATGTAACATTGTGCTATGTTAGACCTACGAAAATTTGTTCAAATACGATTTTGTTCTAATGAATTCCAAATGTTTGTATGAAGAATTGAACTGTCATCTCTATAAATTATTTGCATATGTCTCTTCTGAAACAGTTGTGTGAAAAGCATGTTACAAGGCTGTGAGTCAAATGTAAAAGCGACCTATAAGTGTATATCAAAACATATATATCAATAATGTGGCCTTCCACTATGAATATATGTACACAGGAAATATCTGCTAAAACCAGATTACATATGAAGTGGGGGCATCTTACTAATATATTGGTCTTTATCTGTATGCCCACTTCGAATCTAGTACACCAATTACTTTGAAGTGATTTACCTTCTTGTAATATTGGTCGAATAACTTGTCATCAGAAAAGAAAATGTTAACTTTGTCTGTAATATGACTGTGCTCCATTCAGAGTGCTGTATTTGATACCTGATCCATATGTAAAGGAAATATTTGAAGATATTTTATATAATATATTCAAGATATTTATTTTACACGTCTTGAAAAGTGCACTATCTAGTATTATCACTAAATAAGTGCTTCCTTATATCTAGGCATTTCCTGTATCCTATTTACTAACCATTATACTAATTGCGTAGTTTCTAGAACTAACATAAATAATACTTTTGTGTTTGTCTGAGAAATGACTGCTGCAATTGATGTATTACATTTATATTCGCGGACTGGCGATTTCCCATATTATCTGAAGATACAAAATTAAGTGAAAGAAAATTTAAGTACAACATTTTACCAACAGATTGTATATAGTAACAATTTTTTCCATTCCTATTTTTTTTTTTTTGTTTTAAATTTCAAGTATCTTTGAATTTATGCCAATAGAATCTTTTTTCAAGTAAACTAGGTATATTAAAAATTAAATTCCTAAACATTTGAGTAAATATTTCTCAATTAGTCAAAGGGTTAGAAACATTCAGGAACTTTTTCTACTTTTTTCACATTAGCACCCCTAGGAAAATGAAAAATCTCCGTAAAAATGATGTGCCAATTTTGTGAACTGTGGTGCAGTATCGAAATCAATCTAAATGCTTATTAATCTTCGAAATGAATGCATCATTGATGTTTATTACGAACAAAATCAAATGGACATACTGTTCTCAGATGCAGCACCATTTAAATAGGAAAGTGATAAGCAGTGTCCTTGATTGGTTATGATTGTGCCTTCGGGTTACAAACCCTGTTTTGAAACACTGAGAATTCTAAGTCTACGAACTATTTCTCTGGCATGCTGTCTATAATATTTCCGCGCTTTTCGTGTTATTTAATTGTTCTTCGTGCGTAACTGCAAGCTTCAACTCAAATTACGAACGTATTGAATACCTAGAACTTCATAAGCAAAGTCCAATAATGCGCTTCCTTTGTTCATAATGCAAATTATGAACGGAGATATATTTAAAACTGTAAACTTTCTTTCCCAAACAGTCATCCTTTCGTGTACACAAATTTCCCAAATAGCTGGCTTTTATGTATTTGGATAACAGTAAAACTGTTTTCGTGTTTGCCTTCCCTGTAGGCACGTACATAGTGGTAATGGTAATGACATGTATAATTATATCTCAGGTCATCAGTACTATAACCTGATGAATATTCTTGTCAATAAGATAAGAATAATACGGTAATTGAATGAAGTAAACATACTACAGTACTTTCGTGTACATAATCGTAGAAAAACTGTGCCATATTGTGTGCTTTATGTCACGCTGTAATATTTGTAACGTTGTCACCCAAATTTTCGTTGTCCTTCCCACAACATTATCGTTATTCTGAATTGAATGCTGTGTTATTACCACAATTCCAAAGAAATTCAATCTTTAATTTGGTGTATTTTGTATTTTATATGATTGTCAATAATGTTCCTTCAGAATTTTAAGTCTTAATTAGGCTCTCAATATCTTCAGAAACAATTTTCTTAGTTCTACAGTTGCGTCTGTGAAATTTCAATGCAAACGTTATATACATACATTAATAAGTCGTTTCAAAGCATGTGACATAGGTAATATAATTTTGGTGGTAAATATTTATTTTTTTACCTACGTTTAATCGATGTTTTCTGAATGTGCCCCGAATGTTTAGTATGATATTTTCCACGACTGATGAAGGATAATGAGACTGAAAAATATTATTGATGGTCTAGACTGGGATTATAGAATGATGTAGTAAAGTTGCAAGAATGGGAAAAATATTGACGGAACCGAAAGAGTCAAAATCTGCCGGCGATGTCGTGATATTTTGATATTTGGTAACAGATAAATTCAAAAATTACGGATTACAAGTCAAAATAAAATGTTTGTCAATGGAAGATCTAACAACAAAATATTTGCTGAACCCGTTTTGAGTCTTTTATTTCAAGAAAGTTTATTTCTAGATTACTACTCATCAAAATGTTGCGAAATAATTAATAACTTCATTTCAAAGACAATTACAATTTAAAATATTAATTTAATGGATTTAAAATGAGACCTTAAATGTGTACCTCATTTTATTCTCCATGAATATTTCAATTTAAATATTAGGAAAAATTGATTTTATATCAATCAAAAGAAATATGTTTATATCAAGAAGCAGCTTAGATCGTAAAGACTCTTTGCAGCTGCCAAATGCGTTGTCTGTGAAACAACATTAACATCAAGGGAAATTGTGTTCTACCATTGCATTTTGACTCCTAAATAATATCACGAAATCGCATAGAATTTTTTTTACAGTAATAGAAACTGAGAATTCTTCAATACAAAATGCAATTTGGGTTGGCAATAATTTTGCAGAAAAGTTAGAATATTAAAAAAGGAGACTATGAAGTTCTTCGATGTTCACAACAATTTTTTATCGAATGCGTACAAGAGCAGCAGTTTCCATAGATTAATTGTTTTCTTTTCACATTCTGCCACCCCTGTTCAAATACATTTTAGAATCATCAGTAAATTCTAGAAATTAGTGCATGGGGTAGAATATTCACGAACTTTTTCGTGAAGACTGGAAGTGGCCTTCACTTTTAGAATTTTGAAATTCTAACGATTCTAATTCTTAAACTCTTTTCTAGAATGATTAGACCATATTAATATAGCAATTGATACGATGCAATTTAAAACTACAAAAATTAACATCTGTAGCGTGTAGCTTATACATTTTCAATAAGACTATGTCACTTCCAAAAAAAAATAACAACATTACTTCAAATTAGAAACTGTTGCTCCAAAGTAGTGATAAGAGAGTAAGACTGTAAGTATGAAAATGGAGAAAGTCGTAAACTGGAGAAATGAATGGAATGTAAACTTTGGCGACAAACAGGGTAAGAATTTAGTCTAAATTTGGAAGACCATGCGGCGAAGGTGGAATTAGAGGTTCCTCTCCTTTTAGTAGTTAAGTAATGTTTTCATGTGTACTGCCTGACTGTAAACTTGCTGTAGTGTAAATGAACAGTTGTTGATATGTTACTGTTGCTGTTATAACAATGTGTATGAAATATACAAATGTACAGAGTATAGTTTACTGTCATTATTCCATCCTTTTACTAGGATATTAAGCATTATTTGAATCTTAACTACTAAGCATTATTATCTAAGTAGATTTGAATCTTACTATTAAGCATTATTTGAATATTAACATAACTGAATCGGTGATAAGTAGATCTAAAAAGTAGAAAAATTCAGTATAATTATTAGTGACAGTATAATTATTCTTGAAAAAGTTTTATCAGTTAGAATGTTCATTAAGTATTACCTCTGCTCATTCTGTGTGCGGACAGTAGATGAATCAAAGAAGGCACACAGAGTGCCTCCTAGAGTGCGGTAGTGAATTCTCCATCTCCTTCGTTATAGACTACACGCTATACATCCCAGTGTAGCAAATTGCCTACAGACAAGGAGAGTACAAGAACAACTGTAATAAGTACGCAAATGGATAATTCGTATTAAGCGATTTAACTCTTGGCAATGTTTATTTTAAGATTAAAGTTTAACATCAAAATATTGAAATTCCAATAATTATTTTCACAGTAAAACGATCGTATGTAAATGAAGGATTCGAATATAAGACAACTATTATTTAAACGAGTAAACTATTACAAAAACCGGAGACCGTCATGGGCCATAAATTAAATTTACTATCGCACTGCATTGAAAACATACGGTAGATGTAAAAAAATAGTATCACAACATCAATCATTTATCGTCTGTTCCAGAGCTTTCGAAATTTACTTTTGTCTGTGCTAGTTTTCCTTTTCCATCTCCCCAGCCACCGCACTATAGGCGTCTAAAATATTCTTATCGCGTTTTCTCAATGTTTCGGTTATAGTATGACTTTAAGAATATTACAGTTCATTGATAATGTTTGGAGAAGGTCTTGCGAAAATAACGTTAGTGGGTTTCCGAAAATGCGCAATTTTAATATCATTTTCGTAGAACACATTAGAGTTTGCGAGAAGCATCGTCAGAAATCATTTGAAGCACTTGTATTTACAGATTCAATAATGTTCAAAAGGTGCCCACAAAGTAAATAATAAGAACGTGAGAGATATTAAAAATTACATTTGTGTAATTTTAAAAATTCAAAAGAATGCCTCAATATGGCGTGTATGTCATGTTGTCCAGTGCATTTAACACTATCCATTAAAAAATCGAAAGAAAAAATTGAGGTTTTTCTGAGAAAATATTGTTTAAATATTGTCCGTATTTCACCAAATTGCGTAAAAACAACTAATGTTTTCAAAAAATGTACGTGCTTTATTAAAACCAATTCTGGCGAACAAATTTCAATCTCCAATAATTTAGTTACACGAGAAGTTTCAACAAATTTCAAATGTTTGCATTTTTTTAAAACTTAAAGGTAACAGAGAAAATGTATACTATCTTTATAAGTGTATTTCACTATATATCCCCACAAGAAATGTAAAGAAAAATGGAAATCAATTAATGAAATAATTTTGGAAGTGTCCCACAGTCGTATTGTAGTGGCTCCAAAATTCAAAGAATTCGTTTCAAACTTGCAGGACGTCGCGCCAGTTCAGAAAATATCGAGAGAAATTTACCAAAATTCATTTGAACAGTTTATATGCTAGTGTTGTTCACACGTGTTGGACGGATCGTTGTTCGGTATGAAAACACACAAATCGTGAAGTTTGACTACACGTATTAGAGGAAGTAATTAGCTCTATATGGGAACAGGTATTTGGCGCAATATTCTGCAGCAGCATTACATAACTTTCTCTACACTGAGTACGTATTACACCGTATAATCACATCCATTTTATTGCCTCATTAATCCATTCGTCAAGTACCACATGTTACCTAGGAAAATGTCACCAAAACTTTTTCTTTGTTTTTTTTTTGCACAAACGTAGGCATATTAAAATCAAGATTTTTGATATCCCTAATTCTTTATTGACTTCGAGATGACCTAAAAACTGAACTTCTAGAGTTTTTTCTCGTTCATTTTTAACGGTATGTTCCATAAAGCAAACTCATTCACGCCAGTTTTAAAAATCATAAAACTTCCTACAACTTTTGTACAAAATATTTTTTCCTAAATATCTCATCAAGCGCGCTTCAGACCATCTAAAAACACTGTTGATTTTATTCAAAATCACATATTTCTGATGTAATCGAATATTTTACTGGACTTGAGACAAGTTAATGAAAAAAAAATTGAAAAAGTCAAAATAAATACCGTTTTTAGGACCTACCACGATAGCTCAGGATTTGGAATGTTGAAACCTTGTGGTTACAGCCACGGCATGGAACTACCCAAAAGAAAATGTTTTTATGGGCTTTTATCAGGTAACCTCCATTTCTCAGTTCTTGTCAACTGTACAACATATTTAAGAAGAAAGCACATTAATATTATTAATACGCGTGTATGTGATTATACTTTTTAAATAAAAATGTAGTTGGAACCTTTAGGTGCAAAATTATTGACATTTGCATTTACTTAGAAGTCCTACTCCCTTGTTGAACGTTTCAACATAATCTTCATTGTAGTAAAAGCGAAGAAGAATATCTTTCTGAAACTAAGACCTGCTGTATGTTCGCTTCTTCCTGGCAAGTAACGTGTCCGAAAGGTGAGGCCTGGACTTTGCTATGTGCACGTGTCCTTCTGTAACTGTCCTGCCAATGTTTACTTGGGATATGTTAATAAGTCGAGCTTTGCTTATGGCAGATTCTAGGGACCTTTTCAGCGGTACAAGATATTCACTAACGTGCTCGTTCTCGTAGTATTCACAAAGCTTAGTTCTGTTAACTTCTGTCAAGCTAATAATTTCTTCGTTGTCAACTGCATTTGATAGTTAACTCTCTTTCATTCATTTAATATCCGTCAATGAAATGAATATTACATTCAAAAACGAAAATAGCTCATTGCAAATAGGATTTTTTTTCTAAAAGTCGAAAATGAGCTTTTATTTTTCTTTACGAGTAATTTAAACCCTTAAGAACAATAACTATGAAAGAAAGAAATTTAAATAATATTTATGTTACAATAATTTGTAATTGAAAGCTTGAAATCGCAGACTACGAACGAAACTCGCAAGCAAGAAGTACTAACAAATCGTTAAAATGGTATGATATAGATTCATGCAGAAATTCTGCATGAGAAAAGACTTTTACTAATTACTAACAGGTATTTGTTGATAAGAACTGTTTATGGCAACTTGGCTGTCATAATCAAATACTCATATGACGTTACCGTCTCGAAGACAATATTTTCACTTTCCGTTTTGTTTGTAGTCGCTGTTAAAACATCAAATGGTGTTCAATGTACTAACAGAAATATAGAGAGACCAGGAACGGGACTAGAAAATAATTAAGAAGGAACGAAATTCAGCTCGGAGCCCCATTAATATTTTTAAATAATATTTTTTTGTAATTCTTAGCTAGAAATTAAAGCATTCTATGAGCATTTTCGTAATGAAGCGCATTTTGAGCTTTGGAACTTAAGATTTTTTAAACAAATTTTGTTTTTGTGCCGAACTGAGTGTGCGGAGAGAGAAAATCCATTTTTCCCTAAATCGTTGTAAAAAAGAATAGTTAATTACTCAAAGACGAGACATTCGTTTTTGAAATAGTGGAAGTATGGTCATTTGAATTTGATTCATTTTTTCGTATTTTTAAGTCATCAATTTTATTTTGAGCATAGTATTCTATTTGTTACAAACTTCCTACTTAACCATTTGATTAACATATTTGAACCAATGACAACTTTTATCAATGACTCAGGGTTTTCCATTTCCGTCCCTTCTCAGTCATTTTCCCAGATAATCGAGGTTCAGCTGAATGTATAAATAAATATGAGGTTATCAATGGCGAAAATGTCTTTCTTCTAGATAAGTAATGAGCTGTCATCAACAGTCAATGAGAATAACTGCTGAGTCGGCCCAAGTTAACACATGTTTATACAAAGTTTCTCAACCATTATGTTTTCTTGGCGAATTCGAGAACAATGGCATTCACCCAAATTTCTCATGATACATAAAGGACGTATGTCTTGTAGAGCTTGTCTAAAGTTAGGTCGAGAAGCAGTAAATACACACTAACTTGAGCAAAAATTTTCGAAGTACATAAGAATATCGTGGGTGAGATACACACTATATAGTCTCTTTCGACAATAAGCGGACGAAACGGTTCGCACAATAGTGCTTGTCTAAAGTTAGGTCGAGAAGCAGTAAATACACTGTAACTTTAAGGGTCTACAATCAGATTGGTCTTAGAAAACGTGCGAAAACACAAAGCTTACACGAGGGCATTAAAATCTGGCGCACTCATGTCAATTTTGGAAAACCTGTTTCCAAAATTCTAAAGTTGTCATAAATTGTCAAAGTAGACCCTTGGCCTCTTCCGTCTCAAAACTTATTTCACCATATGTGTGTAGTATGTCTTTACCTTAATCGACCAATATCTGAATAGTCGGTAAGGATCAAGGACGCCCGATTTAAAATTTTTTTATAGGTTGCATCGATTCTTCTTGTTTTCTCCTTTAATTTATTCGTTTACTTTCTCGTATACGTAAGTATATACGAAATAATAGAGAAAGTAATGTAATTCTGCGGAATATCGATTCGAAGTTTTAACGGAAATACTCGTTTTGGGGCATATTGTCTTGAAAAAGTGTTTTTATAAACGTCTGCTTATCCGTCCGTCAGTTCGTTCGTTAGTCCGTCAGTCCGTCCGTCAATCCGTCTGTAAACAACATTAGCGCCTAAAAGATTCACGGGATTTTTTCCAACATGAATATTCCCCGGCCGATGTGGCCCGACTCTTTCATTATTTAAAATTTGGGGTTACTTTACATGAAGACACCAGGAATTTTCAAAATTTTCCCAAAAATGGCTCCCCTTTTTCTTTAAATTTCTTGTAAGAAGGCTATAAAATACACTAATGCAGATAGCGTAGGTCCGATTTGCACTGTTAACTCTGAAATTTTGGAAATTACGAAAGTTTGAATTTTTCGGCGTCTTCCTACTACTAGAATATTGAAGATAGCAATTTTTTATCCAAATGAAATTTGTTCTCCACAATTAGACCTTTCATTAATGTCACATGCATTTTTTTGAAATGTTCTTAGTTTTTGTTTAACTTTCAGTGAAATATGGGCAATATTAAAAAATATTTTTAAAAAATGTGTAGTAAACAGTTCCAATTTTTTAAAAGCACTTAGTAGGGATAGTGCTAAATTTACTGTAACAGTTAACATAAACGCCATTTTACTGCATTCCTCTATTTTTTCAAAAGTTACACAAATGCATTTTTTTTAACATCTATTTACATTACCGGCCATTTGTATACATTTTAGCACCTGTAAGTACAAAAATTATGTTATTATAAAATTATTTTTCATAAAGTTTTTGGAAAACTAAAGTTTTCTCTAAAAATGAGTATTTTCAGAAACGTTCAAACGCATTTTCCCGGAATAGGCTCCAATTTTTTTCTTTGAACTTTCTGTATTGATAGGGATTAATGCACTGAACTGAAGAACATAAACGCCAATTTATTTATTCTTTGGTTTTTCTCCAAAGTACAAACATGTAATTTTTTTAATGCATCTTACGTCATTAATATTTACATTACTGCTTTTTTTATATAGGGCATTTGTAAGTAGAAGTGATTCAAATGCTATCCAATAAAGTTTCTCGAAAACTCGAAAGATAACGTGAAAATGAGCTCAAAATTGCGCTTTTTCAGAAACTCTTTTTCGACATTTGAGAAACGACATTTTCTCAAAACGGCTCCTAATTTATCAACGAAAATTTCTGTATAGGGCAAGGTTTTTTATATTCTTAAATTCATATTTCTGAGAATATCCAATGTCCATTGGTTCTTTGATTCCTGTTTTTATCCAATATTCAAGACTCAGATCTGATATCCATGGATAAGAATAAATTAGTTTCTCCAGTTTTGTATAATTTTGTTATATTATATTACCTTACATCATTTCTAATAGTCCAATGGTGGTTCCACACATCTTTTACTCGCTTTTACGTACATTTTGAGGAAGATAGTTGGCACAGAATGGAAATGTTACTGCCCAAGCAGCAGAAGAATGATTCTTGTTCAATACATTTACAGATAATTATTTTGGACCGGACAAGACTTTTACTTCTAAATATAATTATTTTATTATTCTTGATGCAGACATTAAAATTGTTACCTACGGGCCACGGAGCGCGCGAGATCTTTCCTTCCTCACACTTTCCCCGTCCTCTCCCCTTACACATACACCTACAATGACATGCCCTACAGCACCACAGAGCAGTCGGTAGCTTATCTTGGTTGGGGCGGTGACACGCTGCAAGAGACATCTGCTAGGTGAAATGAAGGTGTATGCTTGTTGTCACTTTCAAAGGAGGGGGAGGAACACCACAACCGTCCGGAACATGACATGTATTACAGTAAAGGGATTAATGACCAGAGCAATTGACGCGCCCGGAAACACAAAATAATTAATCAAAATTTGTTCACATTTACGTTAACCCACAAAAAATGTATAACAAAAGAACTTATGAAGGCCGCTCATCTCCCTAGAAACGACGGCATGCGTTTTTTTATTGATTGATTAGTGGTTCCGCGCGTCAACTGCTAAGGTCATTAGTCCCGAAAGTGCAATGCATGATATCTTCTCGGGAGGTGGCAGCGATCTTCCCCCGCTGGATGGCGAGATCCGGCGTCGATCTACCGTCGGCTAGCGGGGCACCGCCAAACAAGTATCTCCCACCAGCGGGGCACCGCCCCTGCCAGGACAAGCAATAGACTCCCAACTGGTCTCCCGGCTTGTGTGGTAGTGTAGTGCATGTTAGTGTAAGTGTGTGTGTAAGAGGAGAGGATAGGACAAGGAGGAGGAAGGAAAGATCGCGCGCGATCCGTCGCCCGTTTTTTAGCATACTGCTCCGACATTCGCCAGGTGTTGATCGGAGAAACCACGGAAAACTACCGATGAGAGCAGCCGGCCGCTAGAATTGTCCTCCAGACAGCGACTGAACTCGACCTACCTGTCAAGCTAGGTCCCGCCGACAATCCTGCTAGCGTCGGGGCTCGAACCTAGGACATCAAAGTGGACAGAGGCACCGCATGACATCAGTTGACTCCCTGAGCAACCTCTACCGGAGCTTGCGGTTTTCAGACCGCAGGTTCCCCAGCCTTGGGTTAAACCAGGTCTCTTCGCTCCGTAGCGCCAAGACCGATTGCTCCGATTGATCTCAGCGGGCGGCCGGGGCCGAACGGGAGCACTATGAGAAATTCAAGGGTCAAACGCCAGGGCATGAGAAATGCATTGGTCAGTGCACGCTGCCGTTTCTCTTTCTGAGAACAGCTTGTTTCGTCCTCCATTTCAACAGATTTTCCAACGACGCCTGGTGTGGCCTTATCGCTTCTACCTCTCCCCCCTGCTCCCGGTGCAGCTCCTGCCATCCGCTCCGGCCGCTGCGGGCGGCTCGTCGCTCCCGATGAGCCCTGGGTTAAACGATCCCGAGCGGCGAGGGCCAACCGGTCGCAAGGTGCAACCGGACAGGCGGCGTGACGGCGCGGCGGTGGCGCGGTAACCGCGGCCGGGACGGGCTAAGTTTAGCGGGCGGCGGGCGCGCCGGGCCCGTTAGCCTCCCGGCTCTCCCGTTACGTCTCCCACGGCCGCGGGCCGCCGCAGCGGGAACTGCGGCGTCAGCGCCTGCCGCCTCGCCCGCAGTGGCGGAGCTTCACTTGGTGTCACCTGGGGCGAAGCTAATGGTGGCACCCCCCATAAATTAAGTATAAAAATGTCTATTGCTGCATTGATTATACATAGTTTCATTAAAAATACAAACATATTTGCCCATGATAATTATTTATAATTTATTAAAAATGGCATTTTATGTAAATAAGAATAATTGCAATTAAATCATAATCTATGCTTCTGATTTATCACAATCTATGCTACTTATTAAATTAATATAAATAATTTTTAACTAAACCATAAAAATTATATAATTCTAACAATAAAATTGTCAAGCTACTAAAACTAAGAAAACTAACTATTAATATTGTGACGTACAAAATATGGCGGGTTGAATAATTGACGGTGAACGTCAAGAAGTGGACGTGGAGCTGAAACATACGCGGCTGTTGCGGCGTTGCTATGGTGCGCGCTCAGCTTGTTTATAACAATTGAGTAGACACTGGGGTGCCGTAAATGCCGGATCGTGTGGCGATTATTAAGTTGTGGTCCATTAGATAATTATTACGCGAGAAATTGTAATTAATTCATTCTTATAGAAGTGTTGGTTGAACCAGGGTTTAGGGTAGCACGGTTCCTTTGGTTCACTGATCCGGTTCACTAGAGAGGAATCCACTCAATGAACCGAATCCTTGTTTACTATTCGCGTTCAACATGGTAACGTAATAAATGTGTTTAAAATACATGCTATTTCACCAGCGCGTGCCACTTGAACATTCTTTACTACTTAAACCACACATTTTTTGTTATTGAAAAGAGCCACTCGTCTATTTATTTAATCAAATGCTACTTATTACATTTTTAAATGCTCTATAATATAAATGGAAAAAGTATAACTCACGTATTCGTTGGAATAATTAAAGATTTATTTTAATTTTTTTAATGAAATCTTGTGAACGACATAACAATTCAATTTTAACAAACATGCAAACAAATAATAATAACAAATGGAGAACATCTTGTAATATCTGGAACAAAAAATGTAATTTTAAAATTTTACAAATAAATAGTAACAACTCACTGCATAATGCGATTTAAAATTAATTAATGGGGTTAAATAACAATAAAAAAAACTGAAGAAAACTATGATGTTAACGCAATAATTATAATTATTTAAAATTAATTCTATTTCACAAAGTCATATTACTTAAACTTCTGTTATTGGGGGGCTATCGCCCCCAAACCCCCCATTTTAACTCTTCAAAACGTGTCGACACAGTAAATTTCGTTATGTTAACACCATAAATAGAAATATTTAAAATAAATTCTATTGGGGGACTATTGGGGGACTATCGCCCCCCAGACCCCCCATTTTAATACTAATAAACCAACTTGTCTGTTTTTTAAACCAATTCTACTTAATGTGTTAAAGAAAGCAATATTTTAAAAGCAAAAATCCACTCACATATTCGTTGAAATTATACAATTTTAATAGTATTACCATTACCATAGTAATACAGAAAATAGTGTAGTGTCTCTGTACGAATTACACCCTTATAACACGAAAAAACGTCAAGTTTGTTTCTGAAAAATACATACTTTTTACGAAGTGAAGCTTAAAAAATGAATAGGAAATAAAAAAAATAACTTGTGTAGCTAATAAAATAAATATTTAAAATAAATTCTATTTCACAAACACATGCTACTTACATGTTTATTATCACCTTTCAAATCCTCCATTTTAATACTAAAAAACAACTCGTCTATTTTTAAAGCAAATACTACATAATATGTTAAAGAAATCATAAATAATACCTGCATTTACACCTTCCATCACGGTAGACACGGTAGTCTAGAATGGTGTCACCCGGGGCGCGCCGCCCCCCCCCCCCCGCCTAGTTACGCCACTGGCCGGCCGGCAGTTCGCTTCCTGCGAAGAGTCACCCCACCCCGCCGCGCAGGGCCACAAGCTTGGGCCCGAAGACTTCGCGGCGACACAGACGCTTGAGTGGAGTCGGCGCCGTGGCGAGCAAAGTGACATAAAGCAAAGTGACTTTCAAAGTCAATCCAGATGAGGGGAGCACAATCTTTTTTTTATGGTATAAGATTGTGCTCCAGTGGATTGATGGTTTTTAATTATCCTTTAGTATATAAGATCTTGTTAATTATATCTTCATTTACAGAATAATAGTCCTATTAGGTTCATCTACATATATAATAAATTTATTAATAATCATAACCACTTTAGTGTGTATGCATATAGAAATAAATTTTAGAATACATGTATTATATGCGGTATATATATATATATATATATATATATATATATATATATAAAATAAATGCTTATATATTAATAAATATATATTATTCCCATCGTTAATAAATTGCTTGTTATCAATTAAAACATGATAGGTAGGCATATAGGTTTTTATTATATTAATTTTTGGAACATAAATTATAAACCATTATCAATAATTTTCCTTTTTTATAACAAAAAAGGGAAAATTAGTAGACATGTTATTCTTCAGATTGTTGAATTGATAGAATTGTGAAGGTTTATGAAATAATTATGTGACAGGAGAAAAGTAAATTATACAATTGTTTGAAGCGGCGTTGAGCAATTTGCCTGGTTGTTGACGCCGCTGGTGAAGTTATTATGGGGGGCGCGCCCCCCCAGCGATGTTGGACCGCAAAATGTTGAGGTTGGTTGGGTTGTGATTGGTTGTTCTTGAAATCATGAGAGGGGTAAAGGGTTTTCTGATATGGGATTGTTTGCTCCAAAAATTTGGTTAATGAAGAATAAAGTTGATGTTGAGGTTTGAGGCGGTGTGGAGCAATTTGGCTGGTTGTTGACGCCGCTGGTGAAGTTATTATGGGGGGCGCGCCCCCCCAGCGATGTTGGACCGCAAAATGTTGAGGTTGATTGGGTTGCGATTGGTTGTTCTTGAAATCATGAGAGGGGTAAAGGGTTTTCTGATATGGAATGCAAAATGCAAGCAAAGTGCAAGCAAAGTGTAAATAGTGCAGTGCGTATGAATTTGTGAATGAATGACTTTTGTAAATATAGTTTTAAGTATGAATGTGAAAATGAATGCCAAAAAAAAGATAAAAGAAGAAAAATGAACTATATTAAGAACTTTAAATGCAACCTCAAAACTCAATTTGTTTTAAACAAATATAGCCCAAAGAGACAGTGTACATTAGTTTTAAGTTAGAATAATTTAGTTTGTTAAGTTACAAAAGACCTCCCGTAACTCGACAAGCTTCATCAGCTGGAATAAAATGTATTCCCCGAATATTTGAATAAATTCCCGCCTCTCCAGGATAACTGGAGAGGGGAAAATTGAAAACCGGGCCACAACTGCGTCAATCGCTAGTCGCATAAAGTCGTATGCTTCCGCTGCCACAGCCAAGTGAGTGATCCTGGGTCTCCGGGTGGCCGCGTTGAACGTGTGTTGGTCTTATCGTGGTCTTCCTCAGACCAGCCCAGAGGAAGACCACGACAAAATGGTCGAAACGTCGGCAACACAGCCTTCGAGGAGTGGTCTTGAAGAAAAATATACATTATAGGCTTAACATGGAGATAAGAAGGGTGGGGTGTAGCATGCGAGAGTTCTCGCACAGGTACGCTAGTATTTTTATAATATCTTTAACCTTTCCGAAAATGTAAATGTGTTTGGAAGACCTTTACCTGCTTTTATCCTGTTGAACGAAAAAATGAAAATATGAGTTTTTACACTGCCCAGACAACGTAAGCCAATGAGTTGATAATATCCAAGACCTACTCTACATTGTAGCTTGACATTCGCACAATGTTAATTAAGGTAAGAATATAAATTATTTATGAAGTTGCCCCGGTGAGAAATTCAAATCCATGTCAGGTGCAAAGGTGGAACAATGGGCTTGCTACCCTTTTATTGTTTCAGTATGAGAACACAACGGTTCTTCACCGGAGATCTCCTGATTCATATGAACATTGCACGTTTTGCTGTTACGTACGAGGGGAGTGAATGTGAAGTACCGAACTTATTCCATAACTTTGAAATAAATTATTTTGCATCAAATTAGTCATCCCCGTTATGTATAACATGCTACGGAAAGAAGACGGTTCAGTACCATTTACAAGCCGTCGACATGAAAACCCGTGAGTCTGCAATTCAGAGAGTTTAACTCCTGTGGTGTAACTCCTGGAGAGGGAACCAGCCATCACTCCTGAACCAAACAGATTGAAGACGAAACAAATTGAAGTTCGAAGATTACAACAGGGGGAAAGCAGGCGCTCGAACAGCCTGCAACAACTTGACGTTGCAACACGCGTTGCGGCCGTTCATAACTCTAAAGCTATGCGTCCTTGACCCTTAAGGTCAGTTTTTTGTGTACCTAAAGCAGTGGTGACAAGGTCTTCTACTGGTGGCAGTGGCACGTCCTGTGGCACCGCAGCATGCTAGAGCTTCTCTGCGCAACTAGCGGCGGGAAGGGAAACTATTAGTAACCCCGCCGTTTTACAATAGGGATGGCGTTGTCTGGTGGCGGGGTAATGAACTGCGTGGAGGGGCGATTTCGTCGTGGCACTCGTGCCACGGACTCCCGCTCGAGGCATCGACCTTGACAACACTACCCTAAAGGGTCACTGCTTTTTATACTCTGTTTATACCTGTAGACTGATGATGACGGAAAAGCCGTCGAAAGCCGGCTCTCTCAATGAAGACACTAAGTTGACGGAGATTACATCTTTTATTACTCTATTTAATTACGTCAACAACACCACATCAGAAATCCCACACTTCTTATACTCTGCAAATAGAGACCTTTCCGGTCGTTGCATTGCATTTTCGAGGGTTTGCAAACCCCCAGCACACAAAAGATCGAAATTATGTTTAAGTATGAAGCTATTTTTTTCTTTTAAAACAATGATTTATGAATTGCAGAATGTTCTCACGCTTCCATATATGATAAATGGGGAGCGGATTTCTATGATTTTGCATTATCCGTCGGTTCAGGGAATAGCTAAGTGAAATTTCTCGACGTTTGGTTAGAATATGATGCTATATAGATTAATACGTTAGTGCATATTTGTGCATTTTTGGTTGATTTTTCCTGATTGTGTATATTCATGTAATTATAAGTGCATGTTTTGCATATTTTGTGAAAAAAGAGAGTAATCTATAAAACGTTTCATCTTTTCAAAAAATCTTATGTAATTGTGAGCGTTCATAGATTCGAAAGAGCCAGTCACAGTTTGCGATTTTGTTTTCTGTAGATGATAAAATACTCGGGTAAATGTGGGATATTTTTTGAGAGAAACTTTTAAATCAGTCAGAAGAAAGTCAACTAGACATACAATGTACTTCACTAAGGTGAATATTTACTTCGATTAATCCTCTCGCGAAGTAGGGTAGATTATACTACGTTTGCACAAAAAATATATCTTTTCATTTCAACCAAATTTTCATTTCATTCCAAAAATTTTATCAAGACAGATTTGCAGAAGAAAAGAAATATTTTTAATTTTAAGTGAATATAAAAAGGCATATTTAAGAATTTTTAGGTTATAAATGCATATTTTTAAGAGCATATTTCAAGATTTTTTAGGGCATAAAAATCCGTTCTCTAATGATGAATAATAGCTGGATAGCTAGGTCGAATTCAGCTATAAAATGCAAATAATATGAAGCTCAACGCAAAAAAAATCTTTTCTTTGAACTATTTACTATTAGGAGAAACATTTTTCTTGTATTCGAATTGTTTTTCACGTGAGATCCTAAATTTTTCTGAAGTTCGACCATAGTTCTTAGAAATTTTATTAATTTTGTATAAATTGAAACAAGATCAAGGGTAAAATATACGTACTAAATGAATCGGTTATTTGTGAAAAGGCTGAAGTCAATTTTTTGTGAAAACGAGACACTGGTGGGATAGATTTCTGTGGCTGTTGATACGCATTTTAATTATGATAGGGCACCAGTCAGGTGTTCACAAAGCTATAAAATGAACACCCATTTTTACAGTTTATTTATGGAAGGGCACTAGTCAAATGACTTAGGTCATTTTATAAATGAAAGAGTTTAACGTAGTTCAGGTTATCAGCACTGAGTTTAGTAACTACAAGTTGTAGACTTCGTGCTACTTAGTATTTTGTTTCGACATTCGAATGTCACTGAATGGTAATAATGAGACGTTGCCAGATTGGCATTATTAATTTATTTCAAAAAGCTTTTCCTTGCGTGAAGCAACCAACGTCAGTTTTCTACTTCAAGCAAGAGTGACAGGAGAACCCAATTGATTGTCATCGTTTTTTGTTGATTTATTAGCAGTTGTGAATATAAAAACAGCCTTGCTCTTAGAAGCTTTTAACGCCATGGAGCCTTCTGTTAAAGATTGTAAGAAAAGAAAAAGGGAAGTATGAAATACAAAAAATTATTTTCATGATGAAGAATATATAAATGACCGCTATAATTATGTTAATCTTTGAAATGTTTTGTTCTGCTAGAATCTAAAGAAAATTTACCGTTCACACGATAGATTCGGACGATGCACTGCATAAATCCTGGTGGCCTAAATTTTACAAAAAACGTTTCTGTCTACAGAGACAAAACAAGTCTGTTCCACGATATCAAAAGCATGAATTTTCAATTTTAAACTATATGGAATTCAAGTATGGTTCTTCTCTTAAGGGAACTATTGTTGCGTGTCAGTTCATTGGAGGTTTCAATAATACATTCATCTTACACCACAAGTCCAATCCGAATACCATGTGCCAATTACAACTCCAAAAGCTTATCCATCCCTCTAATGTAACAATTCATGAAGAAAAACTCAAGGACAATTCAAAAGCAATGAAGTATATTCCTGAAGAGAACGAAGACTTTTATAAAGGGACCTTAAAGTGGCTTCAACACTTTCTCACTAAGAAGATATAGAATGTTCTAAGAAGAAATAAAAAACTATACATGACTCTGAGAATGAGTAAAAGAAAATAAATGGCAAAATATAATAAATATAGATGTTTTTATTCAGTCGGCAATTTTAACAAATGTTTTTATTTTTTCTGAGGAAACAAAATAATATAAAATTAAAATTTGCACAACAAATTATTTAAATACATGCATAGAACACGCCTACAACTTTTAAAATTGAATAAAAGAAGCAGATTATGAACAAAAATGTTTTTCTCTATTTTCCTAAACTTAGATTTTTTTACTTAAGCTCTCAAAAATAACCGATACAAATATTATACTTCTAGTATTTTTTACATCACACTGAACAAGTCAACAAATTCGTAGACCAATCGGAAGGGGTCGTGCTTTTTCGACAGATTTCACGTGGAATTATCCATACCTCAATGTCGATCATTTCGAAGATAATTTTGTAATTCCATTTCTCATTGATGACAACACGCATTTGGTTACTAGCTGTTGTATTCGTGAAGTCTTATTTGCGATTATCTCTTCATTAGGGGCGCATACGTCTATCAGACACATTGCGTTTCAAGAACTCAATACCTCACAAAGTTGCGAGTTTATGATTGCGCGTCATGTGTTAAATGATTTCGCGTCTGGTTGCAAGGTTTCCCTCAGATAAGTTGGAAGGCTTATCTAAACTTTTTTAGAAGACGATACTTCGAATAAAATTCCGATTGCAAATCGGAAGATAATCTTGAAGGATAGTCGGTGAATTTAGATGAAGTAGGCAATATCATTAGATCAATATCATGATAATATTGTGGAAGACTTTTTTTCACAGGTACGCAAACATGATAAATATATGGCCGATGGCCCAAGATTTTGTCTTATCTTCAAAATACTGCAGCAAGAAGTGAGAGGAGTAATTTATTTAGGAAATGTCGAACAATACTCGAATTGACGAGAGGACCTGCATGAAGAAGTTGGACCAAAGTTTCTAATTCCAGCAGTTTGTTTCTCCAGTTATTACTAGTTTTCCAGGAGAAATTCAACAAATGCTGACTAAATAGACAAAACCAGTAAATTAAAGTAAAATTCTTTCGGAACTACGAGAGTTGTAGAGAAAAAGGTACCAGCCCTCCTGAAAGGAGACAAAAAAAATTGTACACAAAATATGCTTGTAAAAAATATGATATTTTGCGTTGAAGCAAACAATCAAACATTGTTTGTAAATTGTGTTAATGAAAACAACATTGTTTTTATAATGAATAAGGTAAGACCATAATTATGACTCCTTGGTTGTATTGATTTTACGAAATATTTTGTTTTCTTGTACTGCATTATTAAATAAGTCATCCCTAAAATACACAATATAAACTGACATTCATTTGTCATTAGATACCTTCTTAACACTTCCTCAAACAATGTAAATAAAAAAATTCTTTTAAAAGTTCCATAGAATGTTCTAAAAAAACAAAACAATAAATATAGCAAGAGGCAATTAAAACCAGCGCGACTACCCGCGTGTCGAAAAAGGGCGCGCGTTAAAAGTTAAGTGTAAACAAACCATTTATTATTTTTCTTCTCATTCCCGCAATTTTGAAAACGGATCTCAGTTCGTTTTGTGAAATTGGGCCACTCGTTGGCACAGTAACAACGAGTTTGTCCCTCCGCCATCCGCTCCGAGTTTCATCTCGAAAGACGACACCTTCCGGGTTCGGAGATACCCCACTAGGGAGCACCGGCGTCGCCACGAATGCATGACTTGCACGCTCCGGTACCTCACCGCGCGCCGAGTGGTTCATCTGTGCAGCGCGCTGTCTTTGGCGCGCGGCCAAGTTCACGGTCGCGCTGCACCTCCCGGCGCGCGCAAATACAGGCGGCGGCCACGGCGGAGCAGACGGCGCACAACCCAGCTGGCGAGATGTTGTCCTGTGCGTGTGTCGCGTTGGCGTGGGTGTTTCTGGTGCTGTACATCTCACTGGATGTCAATTACTTCATCCGGTTGGCGAGCATTATCGGATTAGGGAGGCTTTTCCAGAAAAAAGTCAAACCTACTGATACCACATCCATTTATGGTGAGTGTTTCATGTTGTTAACGTCTATGAAATGTGACGAATTTAGGTTTTGTGTCTGCTTTATTGAATTCAAAATTAAGTTTAAACATTGTCATCAATTCTTTATTCTAGTAGAAAATGATTCTTTGTTACTAATTTACTTCTGGATTTTGGATGGTTTGAGGCATTGTTGGTTTTGCAGTGCAACAGTGTTCATTGTTAAAGTCTGTTAAAAACTGTGTATTGCAACAATTGCGTTCGGGCTTCGAAAATCGTTCAGAAATACCGCGCTCTGAACTCGGTGAATTGTGCACGTGTGCTATTGGCTCTGCTCCAATGCTTTCCAGCTGGTCTCTGGTCATGGTGTGTTGAGATGCCGACTGTCATTTGTTAAGTTAACATTAAGTAACTAACATAACAATATATTCAATATTTTACCCCGGAAATAATCGATGATATCTAGACAGAGTAATATCAGCGATGATGTGAGATACGCGCAGGAAAACCTACTCCTGAGTGATTTACTTTCCTGTAACAAATAACAATTTCCTATTCATCAACACCAATTCTGTGAGGTACTAGAGCGAAGACAGAATTATCGCTTTAAAACCTAAATCGTGTATATGAGGAGGCGTGAGCTTATATTAGTATTCAAGAGCCTGTTTCCTGTGACTACCAACCGGCACATTTCACGATCTTATAGTTCATGCTCTGTTCCCCATTGTATTCATGATCTATTTTCACGAGTCACTATTCACAGACCAAGAAGGTTAATGTCTGATATTCCAATCGTGAATGTAATTAAAATATCACTAGCGCACATACCTTAGAAAGTGATGCTACGACTATCTACAGTAAATGGTTAATGACTAGTGTTGACAGGTGTCCACTAATTGACAGGTTAGCCAGCTACTTTAAAAATAAAAATAGCAGATACATTTATAAAAAAAATGATGCTTTAGTTTATGCACTAAGTTCGAGAATCTAATATGAGGGTATGCCGAAAGAAAATTTATCCTTTCTAACAGTGCACCTCTTCAAAATTAAGTTTAAATATTAATTTTTGAAACATTTGAAATCTTTCTTTTACAAACCATCGGGGAAATGTTCATAATTTGCATTTCTACATATTTAGTGCCTATTTTTGCAACATCCTTTCCATTCCCGCACACTTGTCTATTTTTGGTGTGTTTGTACCAAAAATTGATTTCTCAGATCATGTTCCACGTACGTTTAGTAATTAGTTTTATGTCTTTACCATCAAAACCTCAAAATTAGTTTCAAGTTTTCATTCGTTTTATAAAGTTACCCTTAATGTAACCCTTGAATCATAAGTTAATTTTCAGGTCTGATTTAAACGAGATTATATGTGAGTTATTGCTACGTGTTTCATATACCTTGAAATCATTAGAAAGCTTGCGGCTGTCACACGTGTCCTGAAGAGTAGCTGTGGCAACTGGTGAGCGGAGATGATGGGTTGTCCGTTACGTCTGCGTTACGGGTTTTTTCAATTATAGCCGCTACGCATCTGGTCTGCGTCCGCCTTTCCTTTACTTACGAAACGCAGGCCTTCCTAGCTGCGTTGGCACCTTAACCGGAAACGACTTGTACGCTTTGTTAACGCAAACAACAGAATTCTCCTGGTCGTTGCCTTGGTTGTAGATTCTCTCTCAAAAACGGGAAAGACCATCAGAATAAACTTGTTAATTTGTTTAGTGTTAACAATACTTCTGCCTCTGCGTACGACTGTAACTCAAAGATTTTAAAATGAATAAATTAATTGAAAACTATTGAATAGTGAAGAAAATATTGCGAGCTCATGCGAAGGGTGTATATACACCCCTGTTTTATCACCGCCTATAACATCCTGCCAAACGTGAATGAGCTTGCAGACTGTGGGTCTCTTAGAACGACTGTGTTAAAAACTCCACCGTGTGACTAGTCCAGGACCTCGTATGTGTCTGCAGCTGTGTTTGCGGTAGAAAACTGAAGCGAGAACCAGGAGAATCCAAAACGACAGAACAAGGAAAGAAAGACCAGGTTAAAGTTCGGATTATATCGTAGAGTATGAAGAATTGCATGTGTGTGTATGAAAGAGAGAGAGGGGAAGAAATAACAAATTTAAGATGGATGACGATGAATGGGTTTGGCGTTTCAACATTATGGTTATTGGTCTTTTCTTCTGCATGTATTCGAAAGGAGTTATCAAGAATGCCACGTCAGACATTACGGGAAAAGTAATTATAATATTTTACGTAATTAACTTTGTTATTACGAGATCATCAGAAATTCCGAGATTAGACTATTCTAAAGTGAATAATAATGTATTTCACTATGAAAATAACTAAAACATCTTAATATTATTACTACAATATAATTATAACGTGATAATTGTTTCTAATTCATTGTTGTAGAATTGTATAATAAAATAATGTTGGACCTATTCTTGCGTTGATTGTGAACGATCATTCATACTATTGAATGATTTATTTTCACTAATAGCAGACGCAACTGAATATAACGTTAGATGACAATTTTTCAGTCTTATTATTATCCAGTCTTCAAAACATTGTTGCCAAATATTACCCATCCACTTACACCTTTCGGATTCCAGTGTACGGTGCCCATACATTATTTACACCGACAAACTCCTAAGGTTCGTTTGTTTGATTTTATACAATCTAATACAATGTACAAGTCATTTCAAAATTCGTCATTGCACATGCAATTTATCCCAGTCATTGCTCTATTCTTGATTGACCTCGAGATATAACAGGCACTATAGATAATTTTTCACATATCTAGCTTTTAAATTAGCCCTAGGACGCACGGATCCGGGAAACTGAATGAACGCACCTGCTGGGCCTCTGAAGTCCTGCGCTAAACACTCTCGGAAAATGCACATAAAAAATGCTTTTATTCTTAGTAACTTCATTTCTTAATAATTTCAATAAAAGTCAACTCTTTATGTTGAATAAATTAGTATTCATTTAAATAACTATTGAAGTAAATTTTTGACTGTAATGTTTTTATTGAAAACAAAAGTCTTCAACGGTATAACAGTGTTCAAAAATGATTTAGTGATTCTGCCATTCTTTTCCACTACCTATATTTTGGAAGGTTTGTAAACACAGCCCACAATTCTGAGAAAAGTGGAACGTTGCTGAAAAAAAAGCTTTACAATCAAACTTCACTTCAAAAATATGAATCACTATATTATATTGTATATATTTCTAGCAAGATACAATTGTGTTAAATTTCAACTATTTTTTAAAAATAATTAACAAATTCGTTGATTGTTTCTAATTTGCGCAAGGGGTATTGGTGGCAGCACCAAGCTTATATAGTTCCCACACCGTTTCTGATACAAACATTTGTATTGTTTAGGAGCGAGTAAACCATCGATAGTGTTATTCGCAGATGGACAGCAACGCAGGCAGACCGAGAGAGGCTGTCAGGAGAAAGACAAGAGACAAACAAGGGACAGTCGGGAGACACTCAGGTGACACAAGAGATAGAGATGAGACACAAGAGATAGCTAGGATACAGACAAGAGACACCGTCGCGACGGATGGACAAACAGACAGCCACCAGTTTGTTTTCCACCACGTGACAAATATTATTTTAGCCCCCCTTTTCAGAAAGGGAACTGGGTACACCCTTGTTTCAATTCTTCCAAATCGCTTTCTTCGTCTAAGGTCCCGCCTCTACACGGTGTTTGCATGAATGTGTATTTGCATGCCTATCCTAATGCGCTGTTTCACGCTTCGAACTGATGGGCAGCCAAGTAAGTCTTCTCCCAGAAGCAAATTTAAATTAACCAAGTTTCATAAACGAAATCAAACAAATTATATGGAAGTTACGTGTACGTCAATATTTCGGAAAATTGAGTTTCAAGTTTTGAAATTAAAATATCAGTCAGTTATGTTTGTAATTTTTTCCTACTGTTTCACACACAGATATTCACTCGCTGTCTTTCTGCCATTGGCTCTGACCCTAGCCATGTTTCTGCATGCTTGCTTACGTCTTTATCCTGCAGTTCTGTTATGCCCTAACGCTGTCTTCATTGTTGGCGACCAGATGTCTCTTGTGACAGCAGGTCTAAGTGGATCAATTTTGCGTTCATGCGTGAGTGAATTTAAATACAGTTTTTTCAAGCGCATCCATTACTTTGATAATTGGTCCCGTGTGTTGGAGTGCATAATGTACTTGGTAGGTGTCGGTGCCCCTTCTACGTTGGAACTTGAGATCCATCGACGACCTATTCGTCGACTTTCCTGTTTGCCTCCCTCCAGCTCTCTCCCACCGAGGCACTGCTTCAGCTAAAATAAATTTTAAGCTTCTGTCTTGTCTCCGACCTGTGTAGTATAGTGCATGTAAGCAGTGGCGTATCTACGGTATGGCAGACATGGCACGTGCCATGGGCGCCACACACAGGGGGCGCTATTTAGAGTATACACGCTGAAACAAATAACAACTTAATTTGAAGGAGCCTGACAGGGGCGCAAATTCTATGATTGCCATGGGCGCTCGAATACCTCGATACGCCTCTGCATGTAAGGTGTGTGTGCGCATGTGTGTAAGAAAGAGGATGGAATGAGGAAAAGTTAGGAATTATTGCAACCAGACCGTGTCCGCTGGGTTGCTGCTCCAGCATTCGTCTGTTGTTGTTTTTTTTTTTACCGGAGAAACTAACGATCAGAGCAGCCGGCTGCTAGAATTATCTTCGAGACAGTGGTTGAATACCCTCTAGCTCTATAACTCGTGATGAATTGCCGTCACTGTCGGGGTTCGAACCTTTGAACCTCCCGGAGAGAGACGCTGCAACAGCAATGGCTGTTGTTACTGAGGCCAATCGCGTCATTTTATTCAATGTGAAAAACTAACGCAGTAAATAAGTGACCCCAAAGTCGGGCTTGCATTAAAGTAACGTCAAATCCACTTTCGCGATATCTTACCCACTTACTCCGCGATCTTATCGTACTCATTTTTATGATAAGTTAATGAAAGTCTTGAACGCTCTTCTACAGAATATTCGCTCAAGCTTGATCCAACTATGAAAGAAAATACTGAATATAGTGCGATTTTATAAAGCTGCCTCTCAAGGCACATCTTCACGATGGAATATGTCACAGCATTTCGCGTCTTTCTCGTTCGTGCCGCTAGATGTCGCGTGATCACCACCGTATCAAACACGGCTTGATCACGCGACATCTAGCGGCATGATCGAGAAAGACCCGAAATGCCGTGATGTATTCCATCGTGAAGACGGGCCTTGGGAGATAGCTTTATAAAAATCGCAGTATTCGTCACTACTTTATACTTCGGTTTTTCTTTCTTGGCGCGTGGGGGTGTGTCATCAAAATGGAATATCTCACGGTATTTCGCGTCGTTCTCGGTTGTGCCGCTAGGAGTCGCATGATTGCGACTGAATCGAGCAGTGCTGGCGATCATGCGACTACTAGCGGCACAACCAAGAACGACGCGAAATACCGTGAGATATTCCATTTTGATGACACACCCTCGATCGCCAAGAAAGAACAACCGCAGTATAGCGTCCCAGAGCGCTCGTCCTGCTGCGTGCCTGAACCCCAACACGTGCTTGCGTGCGTGCTCGCGCCGCTCGTGCCGCCCCGCCCTCACGCCTCCTGCACGCCATGTTGGTTGCAGGGCTGTGCACGACGCAGGACGTGGACATCTTCTGGCGGCACATGAACAACGCGCGCTACGTGCGCGAGCTGGACTTCGCGCGCTTCGACTACTACGACCGCAGCGGCCTCTACCAGGAGATCGTCAAGCTCAAGGGCAACGCCATGCAGGGCGCGTCCAACGTGCGCTACCGCAGGACCATCCCCATCTTCAGCTTCTACCGCGTCGACACCAAGGTGAGACTGCTCGCTTCTTCTCCCTCTACTTCCCTTTTTTTTCGAATCTTTCTTCTTCTCTCTCCACTTCTTCGCTTTGTACTTCTCTATGTGCTTTTCTTTTTTTCTTGTCTTCCTGCTTCTCCCACTACTTCTTAATTTTTCCTTCATTTTTTCTTCTTTTTCTGCTCCCTATACTTCCCTTCTTATCTTTCTACTTCTCTTTGTTCTTCTCAATCTACTTGTCTTTTTCTTGTCTTTATACTTCTCCCTACTTTTTTCTTCTTCTTCTTCTTCTTCTTCTTCTTCTTCTCCCGCTACTTCCCTTTTTCCCTTTCTTCTTTTCTTTCTACTTCCCTTTGTTCTTTTCTGTCTACTTGTCTGTTTTATTGTCTTTCTACTTCTTTTTTTCTTCTTCTTCTTTTCTTCTTCTTCTTCTGCTCCCTCTACATACATTTCTTCTTCTTTCTTCCTCTATTTCTACTTCTTCTCTTTGTTCCTCTCTTCTCTATCTACTATTCTTTTTATTTTCTCGCTTCGGAGGAGCGAGAAAGTTACGTAATGTTTCGCGAAGAAACGGCGAATTTTCGGTAGAAAAATTCTCATTGCCAGGCTTTGTTAAAGAAAAAAAGGATAAATCCAGTTGCTAAATTTAGAAAAAATCCTCTAACACATGGTGCAGCCAGAATCCGTGTTTTGTGGGTCCTTGATAGCGAAAAATCTATTGATGGTAAGAAGTCTGTTTTGCCCGTCTGTGAACAACGCTAGCGGCTAAACCGTTCAGCTGATTTTCTCCAAAATTGATATTCCATAATCGATCTGGCTGATGTCGTGGCCCCTTGAATTTGAAATCAATATTTTAATTTTGGGGGGCACTTCGCATGAAGCCCCAGGGACATTTTCCAAATTTTCTAAAAAATTACTCCATCGTTTTTGATTAAATTTTGTTATTGGATAGTGTAAAGGAAGTTGAAGAGATTGGTGCAGACCTCGTGAACGCAGAAAACTGTGATTTTGCGAAAACTGTAAAAGCTTAAAACTTTTTCGGTCTTTTCCTACAACTACAATTATGAATATAGATATAGATAATTTTTCGAAAATTTGAGTACTTTTCGCGTAATCTTACGCGAAACTACAGGCAAGAAAGTACGTGCTGTTTTAGCACCACTAGTTTTCTTGTCTTTCTTCCCTCTAATTCTTTTTTCTTTGCTTTCTTCCTCTTCCTATCTTTATTCGTATTCTTGATCTTCTTTTTCTTATTGTTTTTCTTATCTCCTCGAGAGAAACCTCTTTCTGGAAATCAGGGGAAAAAATCAGGAAACTTCTTTAGTCTGAAACAAATCAGAGGGGCATAATCAGAGAAATTTTAGAATCGTGAGAAATTAGGAAACAAATTACATAAAGCTGGTTATAACTCTTCAAATTCAATTGATAAATAATGTTGGTGTAATTTTTATTTCTTAAACAAACATTTTGAGGCGGGCAAAACCAGAGAATGTGTAGAAGAATCGTGAAAAGATAGCTCGAGACGGCGACAGTCACTTCTAAAACTAGATATTACACTTCAAATAATATTAGTACATCGTTTTTTTATGTAACGTCGCATCGACAGCTAGGTCATTAGCGATCCAGAAAATAAACATTACAACAGTGATACATACATGATTAACGGAAGGTTTACAGATTCAGTACAAGGTGCAATAATTCAGGTTGTTTACAAGATTGCAAAAAAGGAAAGAGTAGTGACAATAATACTTATACGAATATGCTTACAAAAACATGAGAAAAACAAAGTTAAAACATTTGATAAAATATTAGTTACATATACATCAACAAGCACTCTTGAGTAAGGCAATATGCCAAAAATATCTTACTGCATAGAAAATGATGTAGTACGGAATAAACCACACTTCTTTGAAGGAACCATTGTTATGTTTTACAGATTCAGTATAAAAATACGGTTATAGAGATTGTATACAGGATGATAACATGCACATGGAAAGAGAACAAGGGTGTATCATGTCGAACATCTTTAAGTGTTGTCAGGTGACGAACCATTACATTGGTACATCGTTTTTGATAGCATACTTTTTAGTTCGTAAATATAGTTCATTTATCGTTTTCTCAGCGAAATCGGAGAGCTGACATCTGTAACTAGTAGAGTCTTTGGCTCTTTCACAATATGTTGTTGCAGTTGTAAAATATATGAGATTGGTTGGTCCGGAATGTTCTAGTTGACATAAGGAATACCTTTTAAAGAGATTGACGTTTGATGAATTCAGAAAAATCCTTACGAAATTCGTCGCTCTTGGAGATTCGCGCGAAATCAGTTATTTGAACTCAATGATTGGTTTGTGAAAATGTTATTCATAGTGTTCAATGCACAATCAATTTTTTTAATCGCAAGAAATAGGAATTATCATTGCCAACAATATTATTTATTAAAAGAGCAGCTTTCGATGGCTTAGCCATCATCATCAGTTTCCTGTTAGTTGGAAGCTACGAAACGTGCTGCTCTTTAATTGAGGTCAATGAAGTACGTTCAACCGCACAAGGAATTAACTTTTGATTCCGATTCTTATCCTTGAAGAACTACGCAAGAAAAAAATTCTACTAACAATGTAAACTATTTATTATTATATTAATTTAAAGTGGAGACATCAGATACGACAATTTTTTTATGTGATGGTTTCTGGGAAATAAGTGTATAATATTTTTGAATTACTCGATTACCCACGAAAAGAAAATCTATAGATACCTGATCGTTTCGAAAGGCAAGAACTGGTTTCTTGTGTTATTTCTTGTGTTTCAGTGTTTCTTAAACTTCCTATGTTTACTTAAGTGAAAGTTGATCTTCGTTGTAGGATTTCCTGTTATTTGACGTCTTAGTTGTGGAAGGCCCTGAAGTATTTAGTACATCCTCTGTCTCTATTCATTTTTAAATTTCGGTATTCTGCTGTACAGTATGTAATATGAAATTTGAAAGTCCCATATGCAGTGAAAACATTATTTCCACCTCAGACCTGCAGATGTTCAACATGTCTGTGCATTGATTCATTTATTAACTGCAATTTCCCCCTTCCACATTGAATAATTTTTGTATTCCTGCCCGCGAATATTTTTGAGAAAATATAATATTTCTAATATTTTTGAGAAAACTGACAAAAGAGAAATTGGCCGGTAATTTTGAATATCATTTTTTCCCCTTTTTTAAAAAGTGGCTTAATTTTTGCTGTTTTGAAAATATCTGGAAATATTCCTGTACATGCTTCTTTATTTACAGGAATATTTCCAGATATTTTCAAAACAGCAAAAATTAAGCCACTTTTTAAAAAAGGGAACAAAAATGATATTCAAAATTACCGGCCAATTTCTCTTTTGTCAGTTTTCTCAAAAATATTAGAAAGGCTTTTCTACTTACGAATGGAAACATTTCTCAGGAAAAACAGAGCGTTTTCAGACTCACAACACGGTTTTAGAAAATCAAAATCTACGGAAACTGCCATTTTTTCTTTTCTCAAAGATGTTGCTTCATCAATAGACCAAAATGAAATACCCATTGGAATATTCTTAGATCTCTCGAAAGCCTTTGACGTTATTGACCATAAGATCTTGCTCTCAAAATTACCTTCGTATGGAATTCGTGGTATTGCCATAGATTGGATAACTTCTTACCTTAAACATCGGACTCAAAGAGTAGAAATACCATACTGGCAGGAAAGGACATTACATACTTATATTTCCAATTCTTTGCCAATTGTGCATGGGGTCCCGCGAGGTTCGATCTTAGGTCCTATTCTCTTTCTGTTATATGTAAACGATATGTCCTCGTCTATTAAAAATGGAAGAACGGTTCTGTTTGCTGATGACACGAATGTTCTTTGCAAAAAAGAAGCAGTAAATAGTACAATTTCAGAAGTTTCAAATTGGTTTAATAATAACAAATTAATTGTTAACGAAAGAAAAACTGTTTCAATGCATTTTTGCATCTCAAATCGGAAATCGCATGTTCCATTGAAAATGAACAATATGCAATTAGCTGATGTTGAGGCAACAAAATTTTTAGGTCTTTCAATTCAATCAAACCTCAAATGGAATGTACATATAACAGAATTAAACACTAAATTAAGTTCATTATGCTATGCATTCAGAATTCTTTCAAATTCTGTCAGCCTTCATGCAGCTCGTTGCGTTTATTTTGCAAATGTGCATTCCCGCCTGAGATATGGCATAATATTCTGGGGAAGCTCATCCTGTAGTATTCAGACCTTCAGATTGCAAAAGAAAATTCTTCGAATAATGAAAAGTGCCTTCCACGTGATTCCTGCAAGCCTCTTTTCATTGAGCTGGGAATCCTACCATTGCCTTGTCTATTTATTTACGAATCTGTAATATTTGTCAAAAATGACCTACTTAACGGAGGGAACATATTGCAACGGTATTCCCTCGCCTACACGGTCAATTTGCCCCACGCTGGGCTGCCAATGCAACGGTATTCTCTCCCTCACGCTCAATTTGCCCCTCTCTATACCTCCCTTGTTTATTTATTCCCCTTTCTCCGAACTGCTCTGTACTTTGGAGCCAATGCAACCATACCTTTCTTACCGCTATTCAATCTGTCAATGTTACTATCTGAGGGTGTTGCATAAAATTTTATTTGGGTCGTAGGTCGTGGACGGCCCCGTACGGGAATTACCTGTAAACAACGCTTAACAGCACAGCATGCACATGGCTACTAAATACTGAAATAAAAACACATATATTTCAAACACGAAAACAAGAATTTTAATTCCCCTTTTTCATTTTCTAATTCTTCCGTCAACACTACACGGCACATGAGCATTTACATCCGCTTGGCAATGTTGCTATGGGTTTCTTTAACATTAACCTTACCCAATTACATAAATTTACAATTCATTACAATTCCCAATGGCCATTAGTTAGTCGTTTGATCGTTTATGAATCTTTAGGAATTCCTTTTACAAAAAAAACACTCAATATTATTGCCAATCAATACTAGGTACGTACGTACTTCAATGCAACAATGAGAAAAAAAAATGAAACCTAACAATTACTAAATACCAGCCTACAAATTATGATATTATACTAATTCCGCTTGAAATTCCGTAAATTTCAAAAGTCTCATGAATGTTTGTTACGTCTGATGTGCACAAGTTCAAAGCTGATTTTTTTTTTTAATTATTTCGCGAGTGCGTCACTTCCCTTTCTCTCTGCCTCGTCGAAAACAGCGTTGTTGTCGGTCCGATGATCCTATGCGCGTCCACTCGCACGCATCGGATGTCCACGCACGCTCCACTCGTGCACGGGCCGGTTCTCTTCAGTATTTCTCCAAAAAAAATTGTCCAAACACTTGCATCACAAATTCACTACCAAAAATACTTCTTCTCTCTTCAAGTATTAATGCATTGCCAACGTCCGCCCAGTTATACGTTCATCAATTACTTTAGCTCCACCGCTCCAAAAATATCTAAGTCCGAAAAGTTAAACAAATCACGAATACTACGGACGTGGGGATCACGTTCTCTCGACCGCTGACTAGACCGAAGTGTGCTCAAAATCATTTCGATTTAACATGTTGACTCGCTTATGAAAAATGCCGGCGAAATCCCTTTCGCTTTTTTTTCATTGTTGTTTCCACAAAATTTTCTAAAATGGTCATTATTTCCCGTTTTAACTTGTGTTCGTGTTCGTTCGCTTTAGCTTTTCCCCAATGTTAAAGATTTCTTGTCGAAACAGCAGTTTTCTATTTATTTCCCGTCGAAAATGCTAATTTTCTGTCGACATTCCCCAGCAGTAAATCGTCGCTTGTTTGGTAGTATTGTTAGCTTGCAATATTTATTTATTTAGAATGTTCAATGTTTTTATAACTCTCTAAACCATGTATAAATTTTGTTTAATTCCTATTACGACGATTCCCGCCGCATCTCATTGTTTAATCAGCATTTCTTCGCAAGATCTCGATAATTCAAGTTATGCCATTTGACCTGTTCGACTGGGATTTCATTCTAAATTTTCAAATTACAATTTTAAGGGAATTCGTCGTCCGATCTCGTTCAAACAAAAAATACAGCGTTCGTTTAATTCTTCTTCAACTAACTGGTTATTCAAAATTTCTTTCCGCATTTGTTGACCCCATAAAAGTCTCCAGAACGATCGAAATATACCTTCCGCGGCGCGCTGTTCTTTTGTCTTGTTCATTGATTCTAATACACGTTGTGTACATCATAGACTATAGATCTTAAATAGTTATTCTTTTGTCCACTATTGTTTTGAAGTATTCCTAGGAATAATGAAATCATTACAATATTTTCATGCAATATTGATATTTATAATTACAACACACGCCGTAGAAATCACGTGCATCAAGTGTCAGTATCAACAGCTCAGTACAAGAAATCAACATACAATACATGTACGTTACTTTACAACGCATTGCCAGATGACATAAAACAATTAAAGTCGGTATACAAATTTAAGTTCAAAGTAAAATCTTTTCTGCTGCAAAACTGTTTCTATACAATTAGAGACTATACTGATCGTGAAAAAGAAAAATAATGTTTAATGTAACAAAACAAAGATATATAATGACTTAGTTTATGTTTGCATTGTATACATTTAAAAAAATATTTAATACGCCTGTAACAAGTAATGTACTTCAGCTTCCGGGTCAATGACCCCCATCTCGATCAGGTTTTTGTCCAGTTTCCCTGATCCATAGAGCAAATGCTGAGATGGCCCCTTGTTTTGCTTCTGGACGTAAATGTAGCTTCACTGTGCGCACGTTTTGTTGAGCGTTTTTTTTTTTTTTTTTTTTAATAAAATTCTGGCCCTCAAGAAAATGTGCGCAGATAAATTTCTTTCCCCACACGTCATATACAGTTTTTACTGTTTTTTGACTAAATAAATAAACAAATAGGCCGACTTGGATCACGCGTGCAGCATCAAGCACTTACCGGGGCTCATTAACATTATCTCGGCGGCAGGTGCATGTAATTTTTCAGGGATCAGCATTTAGCTGGATCCGATTTTTATCCCCTACGGTTGTTAGCTCTGCCGGTATGGATGATGAAATGATGATGATAATGAGAGGTAAAAGAACGACACACACATACAGACATACACAAACACACATATGCCTGAGGTGGGACTCTAACCAGCGATCCTTCCGTCCGAGATCGCCACGGAACTATTGCCTGAGCGATCTCGGCTATCCGGACCGGCCTTAGGCCATAATTTATTGTATCCAGCTTCATTGAGATCGTAATAGTATAAATTAGAGGAAATAAACCTATATGGATTGTCAATAAAATAGTGTCATTTCTCACTATGAGTGTACATTAGCTATAGCTGTTAACTTGTATGGTTTATTTGTGCTAGGCTTATTGTCAATACAGTCAAATAAGGTTTTCGAATGGGAACTTAAATAGCTTAAAAATTAATTCTTTGCATTTACAAAAATATATTGAACATTATCAGGATATAAAAACAAATTAATAACGAAATCGCTGTTTTCTTTTACTTTCCACTTGTGAGAGGTTGCCTCTTATTTTGCGGTTCCAGCCTTCTCTATCCGCCCATAATTCGTCGTCCATTCTCCTTTCACGCGTGACTTCAATTGTGTGGTGAATTCCAGGTTTTAGGAAGCCTTCGTCTTTTCATTCTTCCTGGAGGAGGCCAATCGAGGACATTCTTAGACCATCTTGAATCTGGTATTTTTCTCAGATGGCTCATCTCTATGTTTCTAATTTTCTGCATTCTAGAAATTCGGCAGCTTCTTTGTAATCCATCCATTTTTCTGCACACAATGTCTGCTTCGGACGTTTCGTCAGGATCCGAAATCGGTCATTTTGCAAAATCTTTAGTGCCAGATGGGAAGAAAAGAACGCCAACAAGCTTGGGAAGCGGCAGACCGTTTCAGTGGGAATCAACATTTGCGGGGGAACTGAACCGGAAAATTGAAGGAAAAAACAGACAGGTGGAAGCACAAAACATAGCAGACCAAAACTTTCAATAGCATTGCTGTGGACATTAAGCAGACAAGATTAGTGACCGAAAACCTTGGTGACGCATTATAGTCATGCGGTAGATAAGATAATCTTTTATGCTTATGCAACCTTTATGCTTATGACACAGCATGAGCAAGATTGGCAGAAGGAATTTAACATACTCGATACATCCTCTTCGATTGTGCAAAGCGGAAAATGTAAATCTATTTACAAACATTTTTGCCTTGCGTATACCATTATATTACGTAAGCCAGCTCGAAAACTCACTACTACACTTTTTCTTGAGATACAGCAACAGTAGAGTGGTCTTTATTTGGACTAGGTTTGAATTTCTTTGATCTCCCCCTATATTTTATTTTAATTTAAAAAATAGGAGAAACAAATGTTAAATGATGTCATCCAGTTTGACGATTTACACAAAAATAATGCTACATTTCCTCTTATTGTGGTATAATTATTGTTTTCTGACTTGAAGAAACTTTATATATGAAGAGCTTGCATGCGAAAAAAAGAGATACTCTTAATTCGGAATATACACTAACTAATGTATTACTTGTATATTTACTATAAATATCAGTATATTTACTATAAATATAAAGTGAAGGGTGATTCAAGGCATTCCAATTTTGCCAAAATAACGAGAATGTGCCACTACCTAAAGACGACTATGCTACTACTAAGTTTTTTTTAAGATGAAGGCCTAAGTAGTTTCATTCGTAGAATAAATATCAGGATGATAACTGTATTTCTATGCATATCATTTTCCATTAGTGGAAACTAACAGACTTCCCACTTGCCTGAGGAGTAATGGGCTTATTCAACATTTACTTGAAAGCATTTTTGTTAATTGAGTGTCTTATAGGGCCTACTAGAAGTTACCATGACAAGCTCCTTGTTGGAAACACACACGCTTGGCACCAAACTCGAAGCAGCAGTCCATGCCGCTACGAAAATAGTAATTTACTTCCTCTTCAATGCTTCTCGCTACACTTGAATCTCCGCGCGACTGAAGAACAAGCGATTACTTCCTTCTGTAAACAAGAAGGGGAATCTTAGGGTGACCTCCGTGTGTATGTTTGTTGGAGTGTCCGTCCGTTCTTCACGGACCACCATTTATGGCAAATTCGAAGAGACTCTGTCAGCTGGTGGTGAAATGGAAACTTTCTCTTCAAGAGTATTCTAAGGTAATTCTCAAAAATAAGGTTTTTTTTGGGGGGGGGTAAGTAAATTTAGTGTGTATTATTTTTCACTACATTGGAATGCGACAAAATTATCTGTTGCTCCTAAATGAAAATAAAATCACTCAGAAATGTGCAAAGGGCAGTCTACTTTGATTCATACCTTTTTTTATGTATACATATTACAACTCTGTTGTTTGGTCAACTTTCTTCCTATAATCTCCTTTGAGGCGCGAGTATTTTTCCAGTAAGTGTGGGAGCCCTGCAAAGCCTTCATTGGAGTGCCATCCGTTCACTGGTTGCATTTGAAATGAAACCCCACTTTTGATTTTCACTCTTGCATCAGGTGTTATATTAACGCGTTCGTGGAGTTTTGTTGAGCACGTGTGCGTGGAATTTATGTAACGTGTGCAGAAACACAACACAATGTAAACTTATAAGTAGAAGTACATCTTATCTTGTATCTAAATCCTGATCTTGTGGATTTAGGCATATCTGTATTTTAAGTATGTTTGTAATCATATCTGGTTTATTCTACATAATGTATTTCTTCCTGAATTGACTAAAGTGTGGAAAAACTCTTTTCGCAGGAACTTTCCGATTGAGAAGCTACTTTGTAAATCTGGCCAATTCGCTCTACATCGCCGCAAATGATTCACATTCACTTTATCCAAATGTTGCATATCCAATTCTTAATTCCACTTTAATAGAAACGATATATTATATATTGTAATGTGTGTCCCTATTAAATGCCCTCCAAAACGCATTAACGCCGTCTTTCGAAATATATTTTCATACAGAGCCAGAATATTCCTTAAAATAAATCAAGTACAAAATAATATAATAAATTAAAGACATCGTTAATTAATTACATAATTATCAAATATATCGAAGATATCTCATATTCATAAGCACAAAATTTTGATAAATTAAATTTGTGCAGATTGTGGGTACCATCTAGATAGCCGGGTCGAATTCAACCTGTCTGGAGAAGAATTCTAGCGAGAATCTGTTTCGATCGGAAGTTCTCAGTGATTTCTCCGACCAATATCAACCGAATGCAGGTTCCTATCAATTCGGCCACGATCTGTGCTCCTTTCTTTCTTTCTTTCTTTCTTTCTTCATTTTTGATGACACTTACGTGCACTACCGTACCATACATTCGTAGGTAGACCTGTCGGGAGCCTATAACCTGTATCCATTGGGGTAGTGCCCCTCAGGCGAGTTGGAAACCTACGAACCAATGTTTATGCGGGCGCCGGATCCCACTTAAAAGAAACACCACGATCCTCAGAGATGATAATATATACTCCTGGACCATGATATACACTACATTAGCAAGATTACTAACTACTAACCTTTCAAGTTGATACGTATGGATCAATATTCACTCGTTCAAGATGCCCAGCATCATCAATATTATTGTTACGGATTAGATAATTCGGGTTGAGAAATTTTTTTAAATTTCATTATTTTGTGTCTCCTAAGACGGAATTTGGATAATGGAGCCAAGATTGATAGAGATATATTGTTAACAGAGGAGACCAAATAAATAGATTTAGTATTTCGAATGAACTTTGAACATTAAGTTCGGCTCTTAATTTACTCAAAATAAAAACTGTAGAAGATAGGACGATAAATGTGGGAAATTCAATTCATGATTGCCTTTTGTTTACCAACGCATAAGCGTAAAAAAGACGAATTACTCTACTGCACTCATTTTCAAAGCCATGTGCGAGATGAATTCTGAAATGTATGTGCTAATTATAACATTCGGGTTCAAATACAATTCAATGAATCTATATTAATCTAGCAGATTGAATGAATCTAAATATAATCTAGCAGAAATATATTTTGGAATTTCCGTCCACGACCTTTTTTTTCGTGTTGAATCACCGGAAAGTATTCGAAATTAATTAATAGCAGAATCAGTATAAAGAAAAGTAAGAGTGCTTAAGTGTTCGGAGAACAACGTAAGATGCAGAAAATCTACGAATTTTTTACTATTCCACTCAGAGATAAGTAGTATATATTAAGAATGTCGATTGACAGATCACAGAATATTTCAATCGACGTATTTCTACCGTATTGGTAGGAATACATATTTATCATATTATTATTATTATTATTATTATTACACTGCATCACAACTAAAGATGTTATGAGGTGGCTGAATATAAAATCTACTCCAGGTTGCAACCTGCTACCTAAGGGGCAGATCTAGGGGCTGTCGGTGCCTCTACAATACTTTGCGCAAAATGTGGGCTGTTCCCAATAAAGCGATTTCTTGCACTTCCCAGTCTTTTGAATTACCTGGGAGTTTAGACAAGTTCTTACACAAATTTTGCGGAACAAATCCCAAAGCTCCGATAACTATCGGTACGATCTGTGCTTTCACGCCCCACATTTGGCTGATCTCGATTTCCAAACCCTTGTATTTAAAACGTTTCTCTGCCTCCTTGGTAACTTCCTTGGTAAGGTACAGAAACATCGGCAAGAAGACAAGATTTTTTCTCCAAATCCCGGATAACTATATTCGGTTTGTTTGTTCGCTATCGTGTGATCAGTTTTAATTTGTTGGTCGTACAATATCGTACACAATCCAACAGACGTCACCGGTTTTGGTGAGTGTTCGTACCATTTGGGGCATATGCTTGGAACTTCGAGGGAGGTACAGATCTGCCAATGGATATAGCTACATCCGTTTCAAATACTGTCCATGGAGTGGTTTGTCTCTCCACGATTTCTTTAACATTTTGTGCGTTCAGTGTCTCTGTCATTCTGCATGCCTTGCATAGCTTTCTTTGCAATGTTTCTTGCTACACTAACAATGTCTCCGTTTCCCATTCTTTGGTCAGATTTCATGACCTACCTCATTAGTGAGTCATCTTGATGGATGACTACATACTTTCCCATCCCGGTCATTGCATTGTGCCAGGAGGCTTCAGTTTGTCTCAGGCCTCTTCCTCCTTCCTTACGTGACACATAAAGTCTATGTACATCAGCTCGAGGGTGGGCGACATGATAGCAGTTTTCTAGTTATTCAATCCATGATGCGAATTTCTTGCTCAGCCCAATCCACTAGTCCGAAATGTATTCGGCTACAGGCACCGCCAAACTACTTATTGCTGATATTTTATTCCTGAAAATCAGAGCGGACTGCAGGACCAGGCTCACTCTTCTGTAATACTCCCTGCGAATTCTCTCTTTCATTGTGTCGTTCGAGATGTCCTCATATTCTTCAATTTTACCTGGCTCAAGATCTTGAATCACCGTGTGCGTATCAACATCAAAGCTCTCTGACATTGCTAGTTTGCCTCTTTTTAAATTGATTTTTGCACACTTGTTAAGACCAAATTTCATGCAGATGTCATTGATAAAGTCATTGACGACAGACAGCATTTGGGAGAGAATCGCTTCATTCTTAGCAAACACATTAAGATCATCCATGTAAAACAAATGTGATACTTGCTTTCATCACCATGGAGCTTGTTACCAAAGTCAGCTTGCGACAATTGTATAGATAGTGGGATCAAACTAATTCAAAACAGCAGAGGGGATAGTGAATCTCCTTGAAAAATTCCCCTGTTAATCTGTATACTTCTGGTTTCTACTGTTTCCTTTCCGCTGTCTATTAGTAACCTCGTACTCCACGATTTCCTCCTAGCCTTGCAAAATTCAGTAAGTCTAGGATGAAATCGATAGGTCTCCAGGGTCTTCAGAATTCAATTGTGTGGTACACTATCAAAGGCCTTTTGGTAGTCAATCCAAGCCATGCTCAAATTATTATTATTATTATAAACATTATTGAATATTGTGTATTGTGAAAATATTGTAGCAAATGTATTTAAAATTTAAATCTCAGTTAAAATTTTCATACTAACTTGCCTAGAAACAATAAAAGAGGACACGAACGTTCCAATCATCATAAAATGAAATCATACTGTCTGACGATGATGAGATAATTTCCAATCATATTCATCCTTTGCTGTTACGATGTCATTGGGTCATTGACGTAAGACATTCGTCTTTGTTTCGTGGACTTCATCAGTTATTAGATGGTTGTATAATAGTTGTTACGCAATTAGGAATCAAGATGTTAGACCTGTAGTACACAATGGGACAACTCGCATTACAAAGACGAACCGTTCAAGCGATTGACTTTCTTTCATTGACATTTCATTTCGAATAGCAAGCATTCATTCTGATTTCTTAGCTGTCACTCATCCTCTGGGCCAACATTTTGAAATCAGTTTTTTTTAGTTGAGGTCTTTTACCATCCACACAACTATCGAGACTTTTCCACATCCACTGAGTTGTTGAGTTGCGCGTCACCAGTCTCTGGATGACAGTTCTAAAAGTTTCTCAAATCAACCATTCCCGTGGTTTCCTCCCATCAGTTCCAGGCGAATGCACAAGCAGGCCTCCAGGAAGTGGACCATGACTCTTCCTCCGTTAAAGCCTATATTCATCGTCCTTTTCCCCATCTTCATCAACTGTGTTTTTCTATTCATTCGATCACATTCCAATTTTTCATTGAATCTGCCTCATTTTCTACCATCTCGTTAGTTATTGTTTGTAAGCAGTTAATAATATTTCAGTAAATCAGTATTGCATTGTTTTGTTCCCTCTCTTTTAGTGGCCAAATCCATGAACTATTGCCGATTTATTTATAAAATCTCCGACTGACGATGGATATTTTGAATGCAGTTGATACGTTGTGCGACCAAGACAATGTATGTGCCTCGTGATGGGTTAACCGAAAAAATGAAGAAACAAGTATTCATTTTTCATTCACACTTTTAATTTATGTTGTTTCACTGTGCACATGAAACGATCGTACGACACACATGGCGCACCAGAGGGAGAAAGTGGAGTATCAGAAATCGTATACTTTTTCTCCGTACTGGCTAATGGGCGGATCCCGCGTTCCCACTTGTCCCCTAAACCATAATGTCGAACGGCTACAAAACTTCTCTCGAGTTCGCGGATTAATCCATTGTTTGATTCTTCTATTTGATGACCTTTCAACTGCTTTGGTCATTAGACCCAAAAGTGCAGTCTAGCAAGTGCGACCTAGTGTCGATTTGCATGTCGACATGCAGTGGTTTTCCATTTCAGGTATCACCGCCAATGGGCCACATCCACCTAGCCGGGAGAAGCTCTAAGCTCCGTGGCCCGTTTGTTGCTCCGACAATCGTCTGGTATTATCGGATAAGCACGACAAAGTGCCGATCAAAGCAGCCTGCCGCTAGAATTCTCCAGACAGTGCCTGAATTTGACCTATACTGCGCGTTTCTTAACTGTGCCCCTGACAGGAATCAGCTGTTGACGGTTTGATCCAATCGGGAGTTTGAACAACACCATAGTGACTCACTATGCCGACATACAAGCACCCGACTGGATGGCAGCGAAGCAGCTGATTCTTGTCACGTGCACAGTTAAAAAAAATCTCAGTAGCTAATGTTTGTCACTGCGGGTACGCGAATGTTAGGCCAAAACTCGATCAGGAGCTGCTGCCTCAGGACGAAGGAGGGGTGGAGTGGTGTAAATGTGCCCTGGAGAAGCCTCACTGCCCAGCGAAGTGCAGGTGAATGCGGGTCAATACTTTTTTACGTGAATGCGGTCAAGTCAGAGACCGTGTGTGATTTCCTTTCTCATTCCATTGCATTCTCGTCTCGTTGAGATGGTCTTTCAATGAGATGGTTTCATGATGAACTAAAAAGCTATTCCAGTTTGACTTCCGTTATTTCAGAAGACTGGCAGTATTGCGAGTACGTGGATGTCAAGCCAGGACACCAAATGGGCTGAAGCGTCTACCGAGAGAAAGAGAGAGAGGGGGGAGAGCGGGGGGATTATAGATTATATTAATAGTGAAATCAAGTACCAAACACGAATCTTTCTTCTCAACAGAGTCCCTATTAACATCTCATTGGCAGGCCATGTGCTAATGCAAACGGATGACTTGGAGAGGTAGCTCAGTGCATCAACTGATGTCACTGCAGTGACTCTGACCGGGAGGCCCTAGGTTCGAGTCCCAACGGCGGCAGAATTTTCGACACTAGCTTGTCAGCTAGGTCGAATTCAGTCGCTGTATGGAGGAGAATTCTCGCGACCGACTGCTCTAATCGGTAGTTTTCCGTGGCTTCTTCAATGTTCGGGTGTACCTAAATGGATAATCATTATGGATGATGTACCTAAATGGATAATCATTCAACATTCATGTTATAATAATATGGAACTTTTAGTACGATCAACACTAGAGGAATGCAGGAGCTGTACCCTAACAAACGGGCCATGAACCGCGCGAGATCTTTCCTTCCTCTTCCTTGCCCTATCCTCATCCCTTACTTACGCTTACAGCTCGTCCGTGCACCACACTACCACTCTCTGGGCTGTCCGGGTGACGCCTCCTCGAAGGCTGAGGTGCCCGCGTTTCGGCCAACATATCGTGGTTTTGTCATAAACCGGAGTGCCCAACATCCGGGCGCACTACAGCCCTGAAGAAAGCCACGATATGTTGGCCGAAACGCCGGCACCTCAGCCTTCTTCCCGTCATCACTCGGACAGCTCAGATCATGACTGTTCGCGGAAGCCTACTACATCACAACAATACCACACGTGTCGAGAGCTTAGATTTTGCCGGGCTGGGGGGTACCCCGCTGGTGGGAGATACTCGAGAACCATCCCCGGCAAGGCGACATGTAGGTCGGCGCCGGATCTCACTAGCTAGCGAAGGCTAAAACATGCGCTACACTTACGGGACTAACCTTAGCCTTAGTATTTGACCATAGCCACCTTAGCATTTGACGCGCCCGAACTCGAAATGCGCTTGCGCTCCTCGAATTGGACTTGTGAAAATCGAGCTGTGCTTGCCCTGCTGGGAACTGTGCTTCCGCTACTAGAATTTTGCTAAACCTACTCGAACTGTGCTTGCCCTACTCGAATTGCGCTTGCGCTACTCCAACTGTGCTTGCACCTCCCAAACTGAGCTTGCCCTACTCGAACTGTGCTTTCCCTACTCGAACTGTGCTTTCCCTACTCGAACTGTGCTTCCCCTACTCGAACTGTGATTGCGCTACCCGAACTATGCTTGCCCTACTCGAACTGGTGCTTGCCCTACTCGAACTCTGCTTTCACTCCTCGAATTGCGCCTGCGCTGCCTTTGCACTACTCAAACGGCGCTTCAATCAATCCATCCCCTGAGCTGCATCTGAATGTGCGTGTGTGCCTGTTGCAGCTGGTGTGGTGGGACGACAAGAGCATCTACCTGGAGCAGCAGTTCGTGACGCCGCGCGACGGCTTCGTGCGCACCATCGCGATGAGCAAGCAGAACATCGTGGGCGTGGACGTGCCGTCGCTGATGCGGCGCGTGGTGGGCGAGCGGCCCGAGCAGCCGCCCGAGCTCATGCACTGGCTGCGCAGCGTCGAGCTCTCCAGCGCCAGGCTCAGGCGCAGCGACTGAGCCACTCGCCGCTCTCTCCGACTCCACCCGCTCCACATGCAAAGAAAAGAAGAAGAAGAAGAAGAAGAAGAAGAAGGAAAAAAATCTTATGAGAAGGAACAGTTCCTCCTTGTACTCGGGAGCAATTGCTCGGGAGTGCTTACCCCTTTTTATTCATATCACCCTTTGGCTCTAAATGTGGGCGAACAAAAAAAAGAAAAACATCTTATGAGAAGGAACAGTTCCTCTTTGTACTCTGGAGCAATTGCTCGGGAGTGCTTACCCCTTTTTATTCATATCAACCTTTGGCTCTAAATGTGGGCGAACAAAAAAAAAGAAAAACATCTTATGAGAAGAAACAGTTCCTCCTTGTACTCGGGAGCAATTGCTTGGGAGTGCTTACCCCTTTTTATTCATATCACCCTTTGGCTCTAAATGTAGGCGAACAAAAGAAAAGAAAATGGGGGACTGTGGCGAGCTCTTGAATTTCGGCGCGTGCGACTAGGCCGCCTCCGATTCCACCGGCTCCGCAACTCTTTGGGTGATATGAATAAAAATGAGCTATTACTTCTTTCTCGAGTTTTCAAACCAATTGCTTCAAACAGTGTGAATAAAAGACGCGAGTAATTGCTTTAATTTTGACCAATTTCTTCATTGGTGAGTAACTGCTCGGCCGAGGAGCAATTGCTTACTTTTCGTGTGAAAAAATCTAGAATTTGCTTCTAGCGCGAAGCATTTACATCGAATTTTCGGAGCAACCTCTGTAGGTGACTCAAATCGTATTGAATGGTTACAAGAGAGGTTAGTTACGACTGTTGTGAGCTGGTTGTGAGGTTTTTGGTAGTGCATGGATGAATGAATGGTGGAAGATTTCCTACGATTTCGCCAACAATGCACATCAACTGAACCACTTAACCTAACACGATCGACATCACCAGGAACAAGCGCGCTTCGCCGTGATGGAAAGACCACGCGCGACACACCATGCGCGACGTGCGGTAACTTAGACAAACCAATCAGACGAAAATCGACCAATAGCAACAGATCAGTGAGCAATTACTCATAGAGAGAAGGAAATGTTCCGACTTTCACGAAACTTTTTATTCACATAAAAAAGAAGCAATTGCTTATGAGAAGTAACCGTTCCTTCTTGTACTCGTGATCAATTGCTCTGGAGGACTTATTGTTATTCATATCACCCTTTGGCTCTAAACGTGGGCGAACAAAAAAAGAAAAGAAAATGGAGGACTCTTGAATTTCGGCACCTCTGCCTAGGGCGTCTCCGAATCCACCAGCTCCGTAAATGCAATAGAAAGAAGGGAGTTTTTGCTTTGCGATGCGTTGCAGGAATCGACTGCATACACAATTTTCTGCGCATGCGCAGTTTGACTTTCGCATCTCTTTTGTTCATTGAGCATGCGCAGAAGATCGAGATTGCAATAAGCCATCCCGTTCAAACACTCCCTACTTCGTTGCACAGCGGGACATACGTTAGCGTATACCAGTTGTGAGCCTCTGCGCAAGCGCAACTCTCTTGCAAAATGCTCTTGCGCTCCTCGAACTGGACTTGTGGAAAACGAACTGTGTTTACCCTACTCTTACTGCGCTTGTGCTACTCGAACTGTGCTTTCCCTACGCGAACTGTGTTCTACTCGAATTGCGCTTGCGCTACCCGAACTGATCTTCCCCTACTCGAAGTATGCTTGCGCTACCCGAACTGATCGTGCCCTACTCGAACTGTGCTTGCGCTACCCGAACTGATCTTGCCCTACTCGAACTGTGCTTGCGCTACCCGAACTGATCTTGCCCTACTCGAGCTGTGCTTGCACTACTCGAATTGCGCTTGCATTACTGGAACTGCCTTTGCGCTACTCGAACTGTGCTTGCGCTATCCCAACTGTGCTTGCGCAAACTGAACTGCGCTTGCGCAGTGGCTAAAAAGTGGTACACGCTCAACGCGTCGCAAGAAAGGCTCTATTAAATGGAACTGAGCTTGCAGAAGCGCCAGAAGCATGTGGTTTGGATTAATTTCATTCAACGTGCTCGATATTGGCTCTAACAAAGAAACACAACGCATCACTTAGAAGCTTTTGGGGTTCGTAACATCTGTTTTGTTCTTTTGATTTCACTTGATCTTTTGAAATGCAATAAATCTGTGCACCTGCTGTTGAGCCTGCAGATGCGTCCAAAACATGCGATTTGAGCTATCTTGACACAACTTGCTCTACAAGACACTGCCTGTAAGCGTGGACGTTAAGTAAGAAAAAGTATCTTTTACAAGATTTTTATTCGTAAATGTCTTGTGCTTTCATGTCGAGTCGATCTCTTTAAATGCACAAGTCTGCGACAGAGTTTGCAGAAGTGGTCCAAACTTCCGTTGTGAATTGCTGTATTCAATTTGCACTGAAAGAAATTAGTTGGAAAAATGCACAAAAACAAAAAAAATCCGTTATATGCTTTTCGGGTTCCTAATAGTGTGTTTTGTCCTTGTGATTCCATTCGATCTAATTAAAAAAATAGCATGTCAGCGATGCCGCGACTTGACATGCACATCCGCATTAACCGTGCAGTTTGCAATTCCTTATTCAGTCTGTTCTACTATTACTCTAAACAGAACGAGAAAAAAGGATATGTTACAAACAATTTGTGCTCTTAACCGTTTCTTTTCTGTTTAGAATGACTTAGACATTTAATAAGCAACAAACGCGATGCAGTGGCTGGGAGGAAAAACCAAGCATGCAAACCGTCTGGTCCCGTTTTTCCCGATTCAACCTCCTGTACGAGTTTGGCTTTAAAATTAACTAAAAATGGGAAAGACGAAAAGCTGAACTCTTACAACTACGGTGTTTCCTGTCCCCTATGGTCAAACACGATCTAAAAATTCATAAGAAATAGAATTTCTTGCTGATTAATCTCAATCTTTTAACGCACAGCTTTCAAGGAAGAGGGTTTTTTTCTTTCGGGAGTATTATGTGCCTGAATGATTCCATGAGACTGCTTTGCAATCAATCCATGATCAAAGCAAAGCTTGCGCGCAACATTTTTTGAAAATTCAACAACTTCTACAAACGATTCTACACCACTTTACCTAAAAAATACATCTCGAAGGAAATAATCCTTTTCGAATTTGTTCAAATTTCGTATTTTCCCTTCGGAAACGGCGTTGCTCGCAAAGTTTGTCAATAAATACACTGCGTCTGCACTGCAGCCACTGAATGAGCACGGGTGCACGCAGTCTAAAGGCACTCAAGCGCAGCTTTAGCATCAGAACGTGCGGTTTTACTCGTCTCGTCTCAATTGGCTCTGCAAAACTCTTCCCTAAAAATAAAGATAAAAAGGAAAAAGCCGTTATGGCCTGTTCTGTGGCAAAGCACATCGCGCACAATTGTGGTTTTGACAGTATGGATTTTCTCAATACAGTTTGTTGTCCACGAACGGTTATTTTCTTTTTGCTCTTTCCCTTCGAGGAAGCTGTTTTTTAAACGAAGCAATTTTTTTTAATTAGACATTTTGGGAAACTTTCACGCATTGTAACTGCACCTCACTAAGGGTGTGGTTTTCTGTTAGTTCTTAATTTGATTATTTCTACGATGTGTTCAAGCTCGTAAAAATATAAACTGAGTAATGTCTTATAAACTGAGTAATGTCTACAGGTGAAGGCTTGTACTTTTCGGTCTTTGCGTGTCTTGATTGACAAAATACAGAAATTATATCCCTGCATTTGGCGCAACCTTAGATATTAACGATATAACGACTCGGGAAGGTGATGTTGTCCGCGATTAATGTATGCTTGCTTTCAAATAACTCCACACGTTGATTTCTAGCTTTCTACATTCTAAGCATGCACCAACCTCTCTTGAAACGGCTTGGAGTTCTCATCGTACTAATCCTTCACAAAATTCCTTTGCTGAAATGTGAACGTAGCTGACCGAGAGTTAACAAAAAGTTCACAATCACAAATGCTTATTGTGTTTTCCTGGAAGTCTCATCTCATGACTACATTCATCATCAACTATTAATTTTCTCACCTTTTGACTAATTTTTTGGTTACTGTGTTGTACTTTCATATTTTTACATTCTGTGTCATCATTGCCGTTCCGGACGTGAGACCTTCATTTATAATAGTTTTAAGATATGCAATTTTTATGTTATTTATAAGCAGGAGCGAAGTCGCTTTTTTGCTTTTGACTCTTGAAACGTATTTCGATGTGTCTCGATGTTCAAATAAACAATTCTTGACATTTTGTAAGGCACGAGGACGTGCTGTTTTCATTTAATTTAATTTTTAGATAAATCTTATCATAAATATAAATGTGTTATTAAGCTTAGTAAAACATGGTATATTAATGAATTTTTGCTCCCATTTTGTATTATTTGATATGATAGTTAAGTATTTCAAGGATTGACATTACAAGAAAGAACTGATTCAACATTCTATGAGGTTATGAGATATCATGACTTAGCAGTGGACAGTTTCTACATTGTAACACCTATCCTAACATAAACGTACATTTATCGCGAAATTTTGTTAAACATCAAGAAGTATTCAATATGAAGGAAAAAGTTTGTAGGAAATTATCTTCTGGACCAACTCGTGGAAATACAGGTTCAGAATATTTCTTATGAATTCATTCCTTCGTGCACTAAAAAGCAAGACTGATGCCTTTTGATTTTTATATTTTATTCGAAACATCTTGTTAGCACAGAGAATGTTAATTGCCAAAGTATTCTGTCATTATGAAGAGTACGAACTTTAGTATTTCATAACTGTATATAACAATTTCTGTACTTACGCATTCATTACTTTTTTCGCAGAGGCAATTATTCCTACTCTTCCGCATTACAAATGTGCACATGTCTGAAGTAGTCACTTCTTTACAAGCAATTTATAACACAGGGTAACTAGTTTGCGCAATGAGGGAACCAGAGCCTGGAGTTCACGACCGTATCAAAACGAGTTGGGGAGTAGAAACGAGTTTCGACAGATCAGAACATTTCTTCCGTTACGGTATCCCTCATCTCTGGGAAAACCACAAGTTAACTTCATTGATCTTGTGACCGCAAACCAGATAGATCTCCGTTTTCTCATGTGATGTAGAAGTTTTAGCTTCTTCTACGCAGCTCTTCTCTGCCTATCCTCGTTTCCAATTTTTATCAAATGCCTGTCCTGGTAAAACAAGGGGTGGTGGCATAAAAAGGAATATATGTGGTGTAGAAGATATTGAAATTTTATGAACAATTTTTGGGATTTTATGTTTAGCACATTTTTGTGCGTTTGTAAGACTGCATCGTATTGCCGTGAGCAACGATACTGTTGAAAGTTTTAATATTTCAATAAAGTTATTTTTCACAAACATGTTCTTGTTCGTTTTCCCCTTTGCTATTCCTTATCACAATAATGTTACTGTCTACGTGTTTATTTGGTCATGAATGGATAGATAGCTCCCAAATGTATTGCACAATTTGCGTAATTGCAAAATTAAATATTCATTTTGTGATGTATTCCAGTAAATACGAGTGTTACTCTTAATGCTATATTTGTTAAGATTCAATATTTCTTAATAAAATCATCATCGTCATTGTCATTGAATATTCTGATCTTCAGCAGAATTTTAGCAGCCTCCATTCTTTTCTATTTCTTTATTCTTTAACTATCTATACTCATTCTTTTGTATTTCTTTTTCCGTTATAATTCGTCTCCTTTCCACGTAGCCCTAAATAGCTATTCTCAAAATTCTTTCTTATCATCTCAAATTACACTCTATTTAGTTTTTGTGTCTTCTCATACACTACAACAAAGGTTTTTATTTATAACATCATTACAAATCTTAATTTTCGGTCCATTTGATTCTTTCACTTCCCCACACATCCATCTCTATTTAAATGATCCAGAAAAATCACCACAAGAAGTTTTTTCAAACGCAAAATGAAGAATAGGATAGGTAAGTAAGGAAGAACGTAAAATTTTGTTTGACAACAAATACAGAATTATAAAATAAAACCATTGTAGGTTCCTCGAACTTACTCACTACCATCTTATATATCGATACATTTGTTTCCAAAGGCTGAGATGAAATTCCGTGACGCCACAGTCACATCTAAAGTTCATTTGTCGATACTTCTCTAGAGGGAGTAGTACAGAGGTGCTCAATGAAAATGCATCACCTAAAGAAAATGGGCATTCAGTATTTTCTGTGTTATACAGATCTTTCACATTTTGAGCAAAAATTAGTAGAAACTGGTAGTCGTATATCTTATGTGGATTATACGATACTTTCGATTCCATTACTTTCATAAATCACTCGATTGTTGCGCATCAGGCGCTGTATTTTCAGGATTATATTGCAAATTACAACTGTGAGCGAGGTGATGCGTTTTTACTTTTCCGTACTATTCCGTACGTACGTATAGTATAGGGAAAGTTAAGTAATGCTGCGCGAAAAAACGGCGGATTTTCGCAGAAAAAACTCTTATTGCAGGGCCCAGGTGACGAAAAAGTGGTTAAAGCCAGTTGCTGAAGTAAGAAAAAAAAAACTAACACATAGTGCAGTCAGAATCCCTGTTTTGTGCGTCCTTGATACCGAAAAAACCAATTTGAAAGCAAAACATCTGTCTGTGAACAACGCTAGCAACTAAACCGCTCTGCCGATTTTCTCCAAAATTCATACACCCCGATCGATCTGGCAAATCTCATGGCCCCTTGAATTTGAAACCGATATTTTAATTTTGGGGGGTACTTTACTAGAAGCTCATGGGACATTTTCAAAATTTTCTCAAAAAACTGCTCCAATTTTTTCTTTGACTTCTTGTAAGAATAGAGTAAAATACACTTATTAAGATGGCTTAGGTCCGATTTTCACGGATAACTCTGAATTTTCGAAAATTGCGAAAGTTTGAATTTTATTCGGCGTCTTCCTCCAACTACAAAATTGCAGATAGAGATTTTTCCTTCAAAAAAAAAATTTGTTCTTCATATTGAGTTATTTCTTTGAGGCTATGTACATTTTTTTGAAAATTTTAGTAGTTTTCGTGCTATATTGCGTGCAATATGTGCAATTTAAAAAAATACCAAAACAAGATTTTCTCAAAAACGGCTTCACATTTTTTATTTACACTTTTGATAAGGATAGTGATAAATGTACTCTATTAGATGACATAAACGCCATATTGCTCTATTTTGTTTTTTCAAAAATTGCAAAAATGAATTTTTTTTGAATTGTCACTCACGTGGTTAATATTTACACTAGCGGCGATTTGTTGACATTATTATATTAATGAGTAAATGTGCTTTAAATAATGTCCAGTAAAGTTTCTTGAGAACTGAACCGTTTTCTGTGAAAACTAGATCAAAATTCTGCATTTTCAGAAACCATCAAACGCCATTTTCTCATAAATGTCTCCAAACGTTTTCTTCAAGCTTTTCGAACAGATAGTGCTAATTTCACTCTTTAATATAACGTAAAGTTCATTTTGGGGTAGTTTTTGATTTTTCAAAAATTACACAAATGTAATTTTTTTGAAAGGTTTCTCAAATCTTTAATATGCACATTACCAGTAATTTGTAAACAGTATTATATTTGCGAATTTAAGTGCTTCAAATGACCTCAAATGAAGGTTTTTGAAAACTCAAAAATTTCCTGTGGAAAAGAGCTTCAAATTTCGCATTTTTAGTAGCACTTAAACGCCATTTTCTTTAAAACGGCTTCAAATTTTTAAAAGAAAATTGCCATTTAGGGTTAGATTTTTGTGTTCTTTAATATTCTAAAATTAATATTTCCGTAGTAGTGGTTTTTCTATAATTTTGTGACAAAAATAACAGCCCGATGCAAATTTACTCCGTTTCAGACAGTGGATGCGTCGTAAATTAGAATTTGCAATTTCGTATATTATTTCTTTGTTCGTTTTTACATTCGACCTTTTGTTATACATTTACACATTAATCTTTAAAGGAGTCATTTATTTTCAAATATTGGAAATAAAAATTGCTAGCTCTGGGAGAATCGACAATGCAGGGAATACAACAATTGAATTCCGGTTCGCAGTCGCAAATTTCTGAGAATTACGTGTCATTGTTGTGACTTGATACAGCTGAATGATATCAGGCTTCCTTTTCCAGTACAAGTTTACAAAAATTTTGTATTAAATTTTTATGCAGTTGTAGAATTCACGTAGTTCTGACAACATTGCGATGGAAACAGTGGGTTGTTCGGTTCTTGTTTGTATTGGACGTTTTCAAATAATAGCTAAGATGTTTGTAGGGCAGAAAGTACAATATTTCAATCCTACGTTGCTGTTTCCAATACTGCGGGGTATGTGTTGTTGTAGCATCACTAGTTTTTTATTGCTTTCTTTTTAACTACTGCATCTGCCACAGTCGGAACCCAAACTGGAGCACGGGAGCTTTCCACCGAGAACACTGAGTGCGCGGAGCTGCACGAGCAGTTGTATATTTGTAATGATATAATACCGCTCCCTCGTGGGGACTAAGTAAAATTCAACCCAATCGTCCATGTTTATAATGTGGCTGAATATAGTAATTCGAATGAAAAATATAGTTGAAAATCTAACTAGTAAGTTTCATATTTTCTTTCTTTCTTATGACTGATGCAATTCACTAAATGTAAGAGCAAATGGAGAATAAAATGTATTAAAAAAGAATTGTAGCAGCCGATGCCAGTTATCCTCTAAGAAATATTGGGAAATGTATCTCAAACTGTAAGTTTGGCAATAAGTTCACTCCTCAGATATGGTGTTTGCTGACCCAGAGCCCCCTGCGACAAAACGCGAAAGACAAGGGATACACCCCAAACCCTGCATCCTTTAGGATGAAGTATTGAATAATAGTTGGCAGGTGTTAAAATACTCGTAATATTCGTATTTGAATTTTCAACTTTAAAGAACAAACAAGAACAAACAAATAATTAATTAGAAAAGAACAAACATACGCAATGCATGCTAAACATTATTCTTTTATCCCGTGAGACGGAGATAACACAGAGATAATAGCAATGGTAACGCAAATTTGAACTCTTTTTGTTCGCTTAAGGTAGTTACATTGCCAGAGCGGGCTCGTTAATTTATTTTCCTCAAGAGGGGGTGGGAGGGCAATTACGTTTGGAAAAGTTTGGGAACCTGTGCTCTAGGGAAATTAATGTGCAGGCAATTTCCTGACAAACTTGAACTGTACAGTATAAAGTCACTGGCCTTAAGAGACGCAGGTACCATTTTCTTCTACAATTCTTCGCAGACCTTCCCATGAGAAGCATTGAGTAATTGTCTTGAATTGGAAGTATTAATACTAACATCAGCGTTAATACATATTTTTGACATTGGCAGTGCCTGTAAAAGATTGAACACATCAGTGACGACATGGTACAAATGAATATAAAACATTTATAATGCAGTAAGCAATATAGTGTTAAGTATTAGCAGTAAGCAATACAGTATTAAGCAACAAGACTACGTTCACACTATGCTCTCCGGTATCGTTCAAAATGTAGTTGAATACTTGTTAATAAGTCTAGAAAAAATTCTACATATTACAAATAAAATCGTATAACTCAAGTGAGGTACGAAGTTAAAATTTGAGTTAAAATTTTAGTATTTTCCCATTTATTGAACAGAAGAATCATCAGTGACTTCTCAAAGTACACGAAATACAATATAAACATTAAGATTTTTTCTAGAAAAAATATCAAACATCACATTTACACATACTGGATTTTTTTAGCTCAGTGTCACATTTATATCGGTCCACCAATATCATCTTGTTGAAATTCAATAAATGTTGCATCGGAAGAGAAAATTTATTCACTAGCAAACTGCGTCGCCCCTGCATTCCTTTAAAACTCCAACGTCTTTTAGAGAAACGAGATTCATTAAAGATTTCAGAGAGAACAGGTTTGGTTCCTCTGGTTCTTTTGTAGGAAATTAATTGTATTTTTGTAGCAATAGCTACCTTACAATGCAGAACAGACGGAGTTTTCATTTTACCAACATACGACTGTATGACGCTCTGAGCATCTACGCTGGTGGCCATTCAGAATATTACTACATTTTCCTCCTAAAAATGTAATTATTTGGATTTCTTAGAATTACTTTCACCAGGGTCGTTACGAATATTTGGATTCTTCATGTCATTTATTATTTTAAACACGTTAATTTTTGTGTATTATTGCAAGAGCTGAAGTATATCGTCAACAGAAAAACGAAATAATAGCTTTAAGCAGCATATAATTTTTCTGCTGTGATAAGTAGAAATGTAAAGGAATGAGATGAGGAATTCTTGGTGAACGGAATTTTAAGGCAACGATTACATAATAAAATGCTACTGAATAACATTTTTCAAAACCAAAGTGACGATGTGACGACGCTTTCGCAAAAGTCGCCAACTGCCGACGAATATTTCCCCTTAATACCTTCTCAGGAGAGAACTCATCTACCTGAAAATTCCGGCAATCCCGTCGAGTGGAACTCCGTTATTAGACGCGCAGCGGAGGCAGGGTCGCCGGGCGTCGGGGGTCACGGCGGCGGCCAGGCACTCCGACGCTCTGGCTGAGCGACGTACGCGAGGGCGGGGGTGGGCGAAAGGTTCAGGGGGAGGGCAAGGCGCGCGCGAGGGAAGGTGCGGGGCGGCAACTACAGAGGTCAACTCAGTCCCGTAAGTGTAGTGCGTGTCTTTTCCTCGGGAGGTGGCGGTGATCTTTTGCCCAATGGATGGCGAGATCCGGCGCCGACCTACCGTCGACCAGCGGGGTTTTCCCCTCAACCTGGTATCTCGCACCAGCGGGGCACCGCCCCAGCCGGTACAAGCCGGTCTATGTTCCCGACTGGTCTCCTGGCATGTGTGATAGTGTAGTGCATGTTAGTGTAAGTGTGTGTGTAAGAGGAGAGGATAGGACAAGGAGGAGGAAGGAAAGCTCGCGCGCGGTCCGTGGCCCGTTTTTTAGCATACTGCTCCGACATTCGCCTGGTGTTGATCGGAGAAACCACGGAAAACTACCGATGAGAGCAGCCGGCCGCTAGAATTCTCCTCCAGACAGCGACTGAATTCGACCTAGCTGACAAGCTAGTGCTCGAAACTAGGACCTCCCGGTCAGAGGGACTGCAGTGACATCAGTGAGCCATCTCTCCAGGTGGAGCGGGGGACGTAAGGGCGGCCGTGTGGGCGGGAGCGGACGCAAGGAGCATGGGAATGAGAGCGGGAATGAACGCAGGGTTTGGGGCGAGGTGTTTTTTCAATTTCCTCTCTCCAGTTTCCCTGGAGAGGCGGGAATTTATTGAAATTAAGGGTTTCTACAATTAATCTCCAGTCGATTAGGCTTGTGGAGAAATGGGGAGGGCTTTAACTTAAATAAACTACTTAATATTATCTTAGAACTAACTACAACTATGACAGCATTGCCACTTTGGGCGTAGCCTAGTTTTATTCACAGATTTTTCTGGTATTGCTTAAAAGTTCTTAAGATTGTTCTGTCTTGTCATTTTTTTTTATTATTTTGTCATTCACTTTCTCATTCATACTTATTTATTCTATATATACAACTCATTTATTCGTGCATTCATACAGAGGGGTGAATGTAAGTGCGAAGGAGGTCGTTTTACTGGAGGTCAAGATATTTGAAAATACCGCCACTGCAGAAAAGGCTCGCCACTGGCGAAAGGAGGTGCATTCTTCCACCGCCAGGAGCGGCAGCGTGCGCGGTGGAGAGGAAACGCCCTGTCGGTGCCAGCGCAGCACAGGGAAGATGCACCACCCCTCCTTTCCCCTCGGCCTCGCGAAGGAGATGGGCGAAGACGACGCTACTGATAAGCGGTTCACCCAGCAAATAGCACGCCTATCCAATAACTTCTACTCTAACTTAAACTCAATAGATCAACTCAAACAATACAATTTAGCTTCAACAAATAACACACAGACCAGAATAAACAATAGATACCCGTTCGATTCCTGCCTAAAAATATTCTCAGACAATTGTGAACTGTAGGAACTCTCATGAGGAATCTACCCCAATGTAGTAGCAATGTAGTAGCTAGGTTAAGCATAGTTTACGTTAGTAGTAAGTCATCAACACATATGAAAGAGTGTTAACTCATCTATGTGCAACCCAACAAGAAATAAATTAAAAAAAACGGATAAGCGGCGCGCTCGGCGCTCGCACACACATTGTGACCGAGGGCCTTGCAACTCTCCGTCAAAACCGGCGACAAAGCTCGAGGGTGCTACTATAGGAGGCGCTACAGTCGCCGGGTACAGGCTCGCCAAGATCCGCATATAAAAATTGGCTAATTTGTGAGAAATACGAAAAGTGTCTTCTTAATGTTTCCAATATTGTTCATAATATATACATGTAAGAAACCGTTGAAGAAAGCGCAAACATCGGACGCTTTCGTAACAACACGCGCCTTCTTGCGTCTCATCAACCCACGCAGCAGCAAAAAAAGTTTGAAGAATCGTTGGCAACCGTTCGTCTTTTAGTTCCAGTAAGAAGGTGCTAGAGGAGAGCGCACCACGGTATACGGTAGTAAAAAAAGGCCCTGATTGTGATATATCACGAGAGCGATAATCGATTAGGGAGACTTTGTAACATTGTACAATGGGTTGGCATATTCACTCTTGTAACTCTTCTGGATTAACAGTAATTTGGCAAAGATATGGTATATCTCACGGTTTTCTGGCCACCAGTCTGTGTATCTGTATTTGGATTTGAAAGTGGCGAGCGGCGTCTGTGAATAAGCTTTGTTGTAACTGTTTTTTGATTTCTGTGTTTTCCCGAGACACAACTGTCGTGGAGGTGGCTGCGGGAGAAGACGCAGGGCTGGAGCGAGGCTACGGGCGCGACGGAAGCTGGGGCAGGCGTGGCAGAGGAGGCGGGAGTAAATGCACGGCTGGAGGCTGGGATACGAATGGAGCGGACGCGGGGGTGGGCGCGGAGGTGGGGTGGGAGAAGAAGCAGGGTTGGGGCGGGGATGCAGGCGGTGGTGGTCGCGGAGGAGGGGGCGGGAGAGGACGGATCGCTGGAAGCAGTAATGTGGGCGGGAGGATCAAAGGATTGTAACTCGTCCTAATAGGGATACGACATCGATGTCAATGTTTCCAAAACATCGATGTTTTTGTAGAGAGTTTTAAACATCGATATATCAAATCCGATATTTTTAATATTGATGTTTTCTCCACGATGTTTTTGCGTATTTTTGGGTTAATTTGCGACTGACAAATTCCTATAAATATATTTATAGGAATTTATTAGTGAACATTTGAAATATCTGATGGTAGCACTTTCGTTTCTTTGTTCGAACCAATCGAAAGTTTGTTTCACCTTCATCAAAGCGAGAGCATGGGAGAAGGCGAGGACGAGATCTAAAGCAAGGAAGTGGGCGAGATGAAGGCGGAGACGAGAGTGCGCACGAGGGCGGGGAGAACCATGGGAAGGAGACTGATCCCGAGTGAGAAAGCGAGGGTAGAAGCGATGACAAGGGCAAGCGAGGGCTAGGGCGGTGGCGACGGCGGCGTGGGTGAAAGCGAGGGCGTGGAGGAGAGTGAGGACGGAGACGAACGTGAGGTGACGTTGAGGCGGGGACAAGGGTGGGGGCGAGAGCGGGGACGTGAACGAGGGCTAGGGCGGTGGCGACGGCGGCGTGGGTGAAAGCGAGGGCGTGGAGGAGAGTGAGGACGGAGACGAACGTGAGGTGACGTTGGGGCGGGGACAAGGGTGGGGGCGAGAGCGGGGACGTGAACGAGGGCTAGGGCGGTGGCGACGGCGGCGTGGGTGAAAGCGAGGGCGTGGAGGAGAGTGAGGACGGAGACGAACGTGAGGTGACGTTGGGGCGGGGACAAGGGTGGGGGCGAGAGCGGGGACGTGAACGAGGGCTAGGGCGGTGGCGACGGCGGCGTGGGTGAAAGCGAGGGCGTGGAGGAGAGTGAGGACGGAGACGAACGTGAGGTGACGTTGGGGCGGGGACAAGGGTGGGGGCGAGAGCGGGGACGTGAACGAGGGCTAGGGCGGTGGCGACGGCGGCGTGGGTGAAAGCGAGGGCGTGGAGGAGAGTGAGGACGGAGACGAACGTGAGGTGACGTTGGGGCGGGGACAAGGGTGGGGGCGAGAGCGGGGACGTGAACGAGGGCTAGGGCGGTGGCGACGGCGGCGTGGGTGAAAGCGAGGGCGTGGAGGAGAGTGAGGACGGAGACGAACGTGAGGTGACGTTGAGGCGGGGACAAGGGTGGGGGGCGAGAGCGGGGACGTGAACGAGGGCTAGGGCGGTGGCAACGGCGGCGTGGGTGAAAGCGAGGGCGTGGAGGAGAGTGAGGACGGAGACGAACGTGAGATGACGTTGGGGCGGGGACAAGGGTGGGGGCGAGAGCGGGGACGTGAACGAGGGCTAGGGCGGTGGCGACGGCGGCGTGGGTGAAAGCGAGGGCGTGGAGGAGAGTGAGGACGGAGACGAACGTGAGGTGACGTTGAGGCGGGGACAAGGGTGGGGGCGAGAGCGGGGACGTGAACGAGGGCTAGGGCGGAGGCAACGGCGGCGTGGGTGAAAGCGAGGGCGTGGAGGAGAGTGAGGACGGAGACGAACGTGAGATGACGTTGGGGCGGGGACAAGGGTGGGGGCGAGAGCGGGGACGTGAACGAGGGCTAGGGCGGTGGCGACGGCGGCGTGGACGAAAGCGAGGGCGTGGAGGAGAGTGAGGACGGAGACGAACGTGAGGTGACGTTGAGGCGGGGACAAGTGTGGGGGGCGAGAGCGGGACGTGAACGAGGGCTAGGGCGGTGGCGACGGCGGCGTGGACGAAAGCGAGGGCGTGGAGGAGAGTGATGACGGAGATGAACGTGGGGTGAGGGCGGGGTAGGGGCAGGGGTGGAGGCGAAAGTGGTGGCGAGGGCGGGGGCGTGTCGACGGCCGAGGCGGAGAGCCGCTTAGTGGATGGGGGAGGCTTTGCGCCTCCGCAGCGCCCGACAGCGCTCTCGACGCGACATTTCCCCTCTCCGCTCCGCTGCTCGGCGACGGGTAATGCAAACAAGCAAGAGCGGGGATTTCACTCCCAAGCTCTACGTGGCCCTGCATTTTACCTCCACGGAACGCCGCAGGTGGCTCCCTCAAAATGTTGCGGCTGACAAGTGTACTTCAGAAGAAAAAAAGGCAAAACCATTTTCTTCTTTGAGGGATGTTTTAAACGAAGAACAACCCTTCTAAAGAGCTAAAATGATCTCTCTCCAACATAAAATAAACCTGTGACCTTTTTGAGAAGTATAATCTTACCTTGGCAAACATCTTGTTAATCAGTTTTTAAAACATCATTTATCACACATCCGCGTTAACATAATGGAACTGATTTTGAAGCCTCTACATATCTAGAGGCGGTAACAAATCACATGTTTCACCAGGTCTCATGTTATTCGTAATTCCTAAACCAGAAGGAAAATGATGAAGCATGTGTATGTTGTTAGATGAGAATATTTAGCAAAGTATGAAAAAAAACTCAAATGAAATTGAATATCACGGCTTGTGATTACATGTCATGCTGAAGATTAATGCGAACGGTTATGATTTCATTAGCTTCCGAGAGGATGGAATAAACATGAGCTCCACGAATGTGCAAATAGCTTTTTTCGGCACTAGTGTGTATTTTTTGTTTTTCATTCTTTCTCCCACACTAGTAAACAACATACTGTCTTTGTCTCTATGTATTAAATGCTAATATCTGCCAGTAAGCAAATTAGCTTGTTTCAATGACCGAGAAACTATACCCTTGTTTGCACTCAAACTTATATGCAATAGCTAATGTTTGTAATGTAATAAAAAACGTGTTCTAATTTCCACTCTAAAATCGGAAAAGAGTTTTCTCCTTCAATATGAAAATGTTACGTGATATAACGATGTTTTTATTAGGAAATTCCTTCGTATCAATTTGAGATACAAATACAATTTACACTTTAGATGCAAAATAAATACAAGAAAATAACATTGCAATGATCGTGGTGAATGAAACTCTTATTGTAATGATCATTAAATTAAATTGAGCGTGGCTTGAAAGTAGCCTGACCATCAAACAATCGTTGGATGAATGGTTTGGCGAAAGAGTATTAGACACACAAGCAGGGGAGAATGCAGCCGATCATTTGGGAAGGAGGCGAGTCATCATGGATTTTTGATAAGTAGTAAACATATTTCCTACATTGCATATTATTTTTCTAGTGTATATACAATATTTCTAGTGTACTATATACTATTTCTAGTGTACCATACAATATTATTTTTTAATTAATTACATAATTCTAACATAAATAAATGTCTATGTTATTATTATGTTTTGGTTTATATTATGTTCTTACGATTTTGTCTTCTACAAATAATAATGAATGTCAACCTGGCATTCCCTGCAAAGGAGGCCTTCGTCCTGAATGGGATCCTAAAGGCTAAACAAAAAATAAATTAAAAAAACATAAATAAATATTTACATCAAATTTGCCAAGTGAAAGGAAATAACAAATGTAAACTCTAGGCCTTTGGGAGGGGGGACCATGGTTCCCATGCGCCCTCCCCCTCCCCCCGGATCCACCAAAGAAGTGTTATCCAAGGCTTGAGCGCAATCTTGGGATGCAAGTGGGCCTTATTAACGTTTCCTACGTAGCAATTTCTGCTTCAAACAACAGGTGCGCAGATACTTTATTTGCAATTGCTAGTTAATTGCAAACAATGTTAGCAACAATGTACAGCGACACTTTACTCAATAATGAAGAAAATTAAAATTGTGTTATTGATGGTAACGGTACGTATTGGTGGTAACGGTAAGCTAAGTATACATTACTGATTTTCACAGTGATTTGAGCAAAAGCTTGAAATATTCCTTTGGTGGAGAACCGTGGGACGATTCACCCGGCTTTCTCCTTGTAAAAAAGAACTCATTGAAAGCATTTCCCATATCAAGTGTTATCTTCATGTATATGTTGCACTCCATTCGTCTCCTTTGTAAATGTGCATTTAAAATAATTTAAATTGTTTATTTAGGGGAAGGGAGGGCATACAAAACAAGAAAATTGAAATTCAGAGAAATGTGTTCTGAACGAGTATGCAACAGATGGCGCAAAGAGTCATAAAAATTATTGAAAAGTTTCCTATTATTTGGGTAGCAGACTCCAGAAAACGGAATTTTTTTGTTAATGATATTATTCTTTAATCATGCTTCTACCTTTCTCGCTTTATCACTGAGATTGAAGTTAAACTACTCGTTTATTGGCGATGGTAGTAATAATTGGTTCTGATCGAGTAGAATGTTTCATTGACTTTCCTTCACTTTCCCAAACAGGAAATGCCATGGGCGTCACCAGTACCAAATTATTGGTGGGGGGGGGTATAGATAAGGGTGGTCTACAGATTATCGAGGAATCCCTTCCAATTTATCAAAGAAACACTGGTGGATGCGATGCCCCTACCCGCCAGTGACACCCAAATGATATGCTCTCTTTAAAACAAAATAACGTGTATATACTGTATTACTCGTTCACTTTACATTTGCAGACGGAGCGCTGCGATCTGTTTACATGAGGTCACCGCCGACTGAATGAGAAACGCGCGTCTGCAGTAGATACTGACCGTTTAATATGATATAGACGGCGGTGAGCAGCACACCGGCGGGGCAAGAACATAACCATTAAGCAGTAGATAAGTGCAAAGAAGAAATAAAAACATTGTACGTGAATGTTATGAATAGCGTGTGGTGTGATCTATTTTATTGTATATTACCTTATTTATATAAGTGTATATATAATTATATATACACTCCAGCTTACTGTCAGAAAGGCATAATTCGTCAGCTGTGTCCGTAGCGCTTGTTCTGCCTTCGGAGACAGCTGATTGGTCAGATGCTGATTGAAATCGGGGCCATTCGTGTATTCTCGGTTGTGTGTTCGGGCCTTCACTTTCAAAACAACATTAGTTCCTAATTCTGCCGTCTGCAAATATAAAGTGAACGAGTAATACGTTGCTATGAAGACAAGAAGGCACTTTCTGGTGAATGTAGTTGGAAAGACGAGGCATAGAGAGCGTTCGATGCACTAAATTCCTGGGATCTATGACTGTCTCACTGTATCGTTCAGAAAAAGATACATTGTGATTTAATGAGTTGTTGGTCTCAATAGTATGGTGCACAACCATTTTAGATTTTCCATTTTAAGTACACACTTTATATATAATATTAAGATGTAATGTAACATTAGTGATTAATGTAATGAGACACAACGGATTTATTTTTCTGCAGGTTGTTACCAGCCGCAAGAGAACTTTGGGTTCTCTAATAATTAAGCCACGCTTCTAAAATTTTCCAAATCTAATATTAGACGTCCACAGTATTTCTACAGATGTAGTGATATTGCTGTAAGAAATAAATCGACTCATTTTGCCACACTGAAAATGTTACTACGACTCTAATATGGAGCACCGTGCATTCAAATAAATTAAGGAAGCTAAATTGCCCATGGAGATTTACAGTAATTGTTCCATTTCCATCGCGCTTTCCGTCCCGCTGACATTTAAACGCAATTCCCTAGTTCTAGCGGTGTCCCTCAGGTAGCGCTAGCCCATCCTCGTGCAGCGCACGTAGTTTCCGAGGCGCCCACGAGAGCCCGCCGCCTTCGCCCCGCGTGGCCGTGCGCTGGCGTCGCAGTGTATGAATGGGCGCGGGCGGCCGGGCGGGCGCGTGCATGGTCCACACGCGCTGCTGACGTCTAGCCGCGGCCTCCGCACAGTGGGCACCACCCGCAACCAGCGGCGAAGATACGGGGGGGGGGGGCAAGGGGGCGGCGCGCCCCGCGTGACACCATTCTAGGGGTGCCACCAATTAAATTATTTTATAGTTGGAATTATATAATTTAAATCATTTACTTAAAAATTTTATATATTAATAGTTTTCTTAGTTTTAGTAATTTGCAAAATTTTATTGTTGAAATTATAAAATTTATATGGTTTAGTTAAAATCCATTAATTAGTCAAAATCATTTAAATCATTATGAATATTATGATTAAATTGCAACTCTTTTGCAATTTTTCTTAATTACATATAATTTTTAATATATTATTAATAACTATCATATGGAAATATGTTTATATTTTTAATAAAATAATGTACAATCAATGCGCCACTAGATATTTTTATACTTAATTTATCGGGGGGGGGTGACACCAACTCTATCTGAGATTGAGACGGTCTTCAATAGGTGAGGTTACTGAGGTTCATGAATGATCGAATGATGAGGGGGGGGGGTATCATAAAGAAGTGAATTATAATGGAACAATGGTATAGTGAGAGGTAGAGGGCTTCGCCAGTGAGAGGTAGGGGGCCTCATCGGTGGGAGGCAAATGCGCTAGCCATTACGACACGACCCCCCCCCCCTTTGGAAGGCTGATGTCAGTGCAGTCCCTCTGATCGAGAGGTCCTAGGTTCGAGTGACGGCGGCAGGATTTTCGACACTAGCTTGTCAGCTAGGTCGAATTCAGTCGTTGTCTGGAGGAGAATTCTAGCGACCGGCTTGGTTCCTCCGATCAACACTAGGCGAATACCGGAGCAGTACCCTAACAAACTGGCCACGGACCGCGCGCGATCTTTCCTTCCTCTTCCTTGTCCTATCCTAACCCCTGACACAGTTACACTAACATGCACTACACTACCACACATGCCGGGAGACCAGTCGGGAGCTTAGAGTTTGTCCCGGCTGAGGCGTTGCCTCGCTGGTGGGAGATATTTGGTTGAGGGGAAACCCCGCTAGTCGACGATAGGTCGGCGCCGGATCTCGCTTCCAGCGGGGAAAATATCACCGCCACCGCCCGAGGAAAAACACGCACTACACTTACGGGACCAATAACATCTGTAGTTGACGCACCCAGAATAACGAACAATCCATCAATCAATCTAGCCATTACGACACGACTTCCTCCCCCCTTTTGAAGGCCAATCAGAGTGCTAATTTTTGTTCTCATGGGACATACGTGTAAGGCATGCAGTAGGTAAGATATATGATATTAAGAAAAGGGAACTCGATACAGTCGCGATCATGAGACTCGTAGCGGCAAGGCTGAGAACGACCCGAATCACCGTGAGATATTCGTTCGTGAAGATAAGCCGCCGCGCGCCAAGAAATAAAAATACAAGTATAGCATGCGATCTCGCCTACCCGGATTGATTAATTGATGTTTCCGGACGTGTCAACTACTTAGGTCATCAGTCTCGTAAGTGTAGTGCATGTTATTTCTCGGGAGGTGGCTATGATCTTTTCTACGCTGGATGGCGAGATCTGGCGCCGACCTACCGTCGACTAGCGGGGTTTTCCCCTCAACCAGGTATCTCCCACGAGTGGGGCACCGCCCTAGACGGGACAAGCTGTAAGCTCCCGACCAGTCTCTCGGCATGTGTGGTAATGTAGTGAATGTTAGTGTAAGTGTGTGTAAGAGGAGAGGATAGGACAAGGAAGAGGAAGGAAAGATCGCGCGCGGTCCGTGGCCCGTTTGTTAGGCTACTGCTCCGGCATTCGCCTGGTGTTGATGGGAGAAACCGCGGAAAACTACTGATCAGAGCAGCCGGCCACTAGAATTCTCTTCCAAACTGCGACTGAATTCGACCTAGCTGACAAGCTAGTGTCGAAAATCCTGCAGCCGTAGGTACTCGAACCCAGAACCTCCCGGTCAGAGGGACTGCAGTGACATCAGCAGTGAGCCATCTCTCCCGGTCGGCTTCCCAGATCGCATATTATTTTATTATCGTTCGGTCAGTTTGCAACTTTTGCCCGTCCTCTGGAAGCGCCTGCCACCGCGAACCGCACGCGGGCGCGCCTCTCGCTTGTTTGGAGAGCGGCCTGGGTGAGGAAGGGGGGGGGCGGCGCGGGTGGAGGGGGGCGGGGCGGCGCGGCGATTGGGCGCGCGGGCGGCGGCAGTCGCGCGGCGGGAACTCCGCACGGCAGTCGAGCAGCAGCAGCAGCGGCGGCAGCAGCAGCAGCAGCAGCAGCAGCCGAGTCACCGCGCGAGCAGGAGGACCTCGAGGGAGCGAGCTAGCTCTCGCACGCCGCGCGCCCGGTGCAGTCGTCCTCCGCCCTCGCGGCCGTTCAAGGTGAGGCGCACCTGCGAGCGCGCGCGCCCGCCCCGCCGCCCCCGCCGCCCGCGGGAGACGCCGCGCCGCCCCGGGCGACGGCGCGGGCCGTGAGTCACGCGTGTGCGAAATTGAACGCGTTCCGACGAGATGGACGGCGGAGACGTGGGAAGGTGTGACCTTGCGCGGTGGAGGTTTGCGACAGATGGTCGCGCGCTGCTCCTCGACGTTCGCGGGGCGTGGAATGTTTGAATGTATGCGTCGATTTTTTTTTAGAGACCGATGACATTAGGTCATTGTTACACCTCTTTATATAGTTATAAAATTAACCTTTTTAATAAATTCGCGAACGTCCTTCACAACGGGGCTCGTGGCCTCTGAAATGTGATTTTTTATAAGACAAGAGGTGTAAGAATGACTTAATGTCATCGGCCACTCCAGAAAAATCGAAGTATTATTCTTGGTACCTACGTGTTGCTGAAGGGAGGGCTACGAGATCTGGGTAAAGGAATCGCACATGAGCGTGGGGACCTATTGGGGGGACATCGCCAGAGTTCAACGGCATAGAGCGTAAACGCACGTGGTAGTCTCACGTGTTTTTAAAACTTCCGCAATTGTCAACACGTAATTTAAAGGACAAACTTCTAAGGTCATCGGAGGAAACCGACACGTGATTTTTTGATTTGCGACTCCATGTACACGTTTGAAACCCTTTCATTATCTGCATTGCATTATTCTCTTCTTATACATTTTTTGCAAATTCTAAATAAAAATTCTAACTTTTTCAGAAACTTCTCGTCATCTTCTCGTAATGTGCTTCGTATTTAGAATATGTTCATTTTCGCTTAAAGCAAACAATTCTTTCTTTGAGTTTGTTTCGTAATAATGAATTCTTTCCTTTTCGCTGTCAGAATTCAGGGAAATTCCGACCAGTCATCTGCAGCTAACCCAGGTCTTAAAATTCTCAAGAAACAATTATAAACTGGCTGCAGGAAAATATGTTAGTTCGCCTTTATAGCTTGTGGTTCTTTTGCTGGCGCAAGAGTGAATTGTAGGTTCTGAGGAAATTAACAATGTTCGAAATGTCCTTCATGATGTTTATTAAATTTTATACATCAATAATTCAGATAAATGAAGGTGGTCACATGAATACTTTTATTAAAAATACATGCTTTCAACTGGCTTGTGGCCTTTCTCAGAATTGCTCTTTGTAACGATGTAGATAATACCATGGCATGTTTCTTTTTTTTATTAAATTCCTACATTTGCACTTTCAATTGTATCCTTCTGCCCACAAAGACAAACAAGAGCTTGAGTAAACCGTAAATACGGATCACTGAAGCCTCGATTCGACCTCGCGCTGATCCAAAGCGTTAGATCATTCTCAGAAGTTCCGACCGATAAGCGACGCAACTGCGATCGTAAACCTTGCTTTTATGCGCGCTCGTGCTGGCTGACCGGTATGTGGACGTCGGCAGCTTTTGCTGACAGGCGCAGTGCTTGTACACTGTGTGCTCGTGCGCGGAGTTTAAAATAATGAACGATGTAAGCTGGATTGCTAGACCTTGCGTCCGGGCACGGATCCCAAGAATGTTCTTCCTCCTATGTTGGTCGCATCAAGCAACACGCGTATTTAACTGGAAGGTGTTGTTTATGTATGTTGAGAGGACTGTCCATTCTTGAAAGCATATCCTTAAAATGCGGGACTCCACAAGCAAATATGGTAAATGACAAGGGGATTGTAGTTTGTGATGTTGGGAAACTTATGTCTGAGATGAAGAGGTTTATTCAAGTGATCATTTATTCAAAAATATTTATCATTTTAATAGTCAAGTCACTAATTCCTTTGCCGGTTGTGTGCACAAATGATAGCTTAATTTTCCTTCAGGATTGGGGAGGAAATTCACGGCTTCGGTAAGCTGAGAACATGTCAATACTGAATATATGTTTGTCTGACTAAAACTCGGTAATAGTGCAGAACCATGTGCGTTAAAGGCAGGGACAGATCCAGCCAATTATTTTGGAGGGGGCCATGATAGATTTTTGTTAAATAATAAACATATGTTATTAAATTATAATTATGTAGTGCATTTATGATAATGTACAATATTATTTTGAAATAATTACGTAATTCTAACATAATTAAATATTTAAATCAATTTTGCCAAATAATAGAAGGTAAGAAATGAAAACTCTAGGCCTTTTTTTGGGGGGGGAGCATGGCTCGCCATGGATCCGCCACTGGTTAAAGGACCTTGCCTTTCCCCAAGTCTGCATTCGGAATTTCCCCAAGTTCGCTCGTATTCGGGCAAAAGGGCATATGTCAGAAAAATTGAATATTGAGTTAGGTGTAGTAATTTTTCTTTTATTTCAAAATTATTTACTTTAATTCTTTGAAACTAACTTTAAACTAACCTAATACTATTTACGTATGTGTATCTTTGTACCTGGAAATTAACAATATCTACACTATATGCATTTGTTTTTGCTCTCCTGTAAAAATTATGAAACAGGACTTATACCCTTTTACCCAAACACGAGCGCATTCTCTCTCTCGTCGAAGTTCCCAGCCGGACGTAAACCTTTAAGAAAGGTTCACGTGTCCGCGAATTTGTTCGAATCCTGGGGCGCCGCAAGGTCGCGCTTCATTTATCACCATCCTTCTCGTGTCAGCGATATGATAAACGGAAGGGCTCATGAATTGAGCGACGGGCTGATAAACGACCTTCACGGAAACGCCGGAGAGACGTAGGGAGCTCCCGCCTGCGGCTGCATTGGACCCGCGTGGCGCTGCGATCATATCGCTCCTGCTCGGGGGCGGCCATAGAGGCAGCTATGTGTCTGGCACCCCCACGCATTCGGCGCATCGCGGCCCATCGCACGAAACCTTTGGGATGCGACGCATTTCGGCTTTCGTTTGTTCTGAAAACACTTGTAGGCGTTCCGCTCCAAAAAGCACATCCGGTCCTCATTCTAATATTTTAAACACCCTAGTTCCGTATCAATGTAGATTCATTTGAAGACGTTTCCTTGCGCTACTACATAAAAACAATGTTTTGTTGACAATAAACTGTGTTATGTTTACAATTAATTCATAATAAAATAAGTTTCATAGTGAGGGTGGCTAGGTTGATAGAACAGCGTAATCGAAATGTCACCTGTTACTAATGGCACCACTTCGAAGAAAAAATAGCAATATTTTCAGACAATTTTTAACTATTTTTATATGTTAAACTTCCAACATAAAAGTATATTGAAGAGAATGAACCATACTTGGTATCATCGACGTCATAGAGAGCACATTATAATTAATCTTTAATGGCCATGGAGCAAAGGTCGTCCTTGTTGGCGTCTACTCAAGCAATTCGTCGTATTGCACACTTGGGTTCTATTTACATGAAATTTGACTGACTGGTATAATGTCACGCAAAGATCATACAGTCAAGTAAATTTAGATTCAAACTTTTGAGAGCCTTTGAAATATGACATAAAGTAAAAGTATGACTTGCTCAGTTTTTTGGCGGCTTCTACCCATGTAGGATTCATATCTAATCTGTGCTTCATGAACGAGTTAAGTAACACAAAAAATGTACGGAGTAAAACAAATGTACAAATGTCATCAAATGTGTATCATTTGATCAGGAGACCTGATTATGGAAATACACACGGGCTCTCAAAACATTGTAGTGAAATAAAAAAAGACAAAAAAATAATCCATGGTTAAAGTGTAATAAAATGTCTCCAAGACTCCACATAGTTTTGCATGATAAATAAATAAATGAAAATATTCTTATAACTTTACCTGATAGTCCTCGAAAACAAGGAACCTTATTACATTATTAAGATCACGCGTCCAATTTTTGATGCGCTGTGAAATACAAGAGACCTTAGGATCCAGACCTCGAGTGACCTCTCCGCCTGGACGTAGGGAGAACCAACGCATCGACAGTTCCAGGAACGTACGGGGTACCAGAGTCAGATTTTACATTTCTTTATTTCAAAAAACCTGTTAAGACTATATCCGTAATTGCCTTTTTCGTTGGCAATCTACTGTGAAATGTACGTTCTCCCGAGAGTTTGAAAAAGAGTAGGAATTGGTCTGTTGGGGGAAGTTGTTGGCATTTGAAGAGTAGAAACAAATGGTGTTTCTCTTGGTATTACCATTTATGTTTAGATGATCAGGTTTAGCAGACTTAGCAATCTGTGAAGATATGGTGCAACTTATTAATTACAAAATTAATCAATAATTATGTATTAATTATTACTTTCGTTTCTAAAAAGGTAATAGGAAGTTTTCGGATACCCTGCTGCCGTGGATCTTGTTGCGTTCATACTCTATTTTAGATTGTTCTGCGTGACAAATCTTTCTTCTGAAAAAACTTCCAGTTAATCACAGGTATATATTTGTTATTTTCTTATCGGCAAAATTTACCATTGAACTAACTCTTAATTATACTCCACCTGTTGCCACCAATTCAGAACGCTTTGACTTCGCAATGCATGCACGCGTTCTCATTTCTCGCAGTGTCGCTGGTAAATAAACTTGCCCAACTACTTGCCCTCAGAGACATTTGAGACTGAAGACAGATAAGACCGAATTCTCATTTCGCAAAAGCACTAAGAATGCTTAATAGTTTCGAAAATTTGCGTTGAAAAATTTTGTGTGAAACTGAAGGAGCTGACATCGTCCATTACAGGGTATGTAGCTCAGCGAGTTTGATTTTTTTCCATTTATCACTTGTTGGGTTGTACATAGATCAGTTTACACTCTTTCATATGTATTAATGACTACTAACTTAAACTATGTTTAACCTACTTCTACTATTGCTACTACATTGCGATAGATTCCTCATGAGAGTACCTACAGTTCACAATTGTTTGAGAATATTTTTAGGAAGAAATTGAACGGGTATCTATTGTTTATTCTGGTCTGTGTGTTGTTTGTTGAGGCTAAATTGTATTGTTTGAGTTGATCAATTGAGTTTATGTTGGAGTAGAAGTTATTGGATAGGCGTGCTATTTGATAGGTGATTGAGTTCATGTTTAATTCTCTATAGAGTTGATGGTTTGAAATGAATCATGGAGCTTAGGTGATTATTCTGAGAAATCTGTTCTGTAATATTTGTATTTTATTTACGTTGAATGGTGCAGCATTTGTCCAGATGGGACAAGCGTATAGCATTATGGTCTTATGATAGTTTTATATAGTGTTATTGCATTTGTTAGTGAAAGTTTGGAGTTTTTATGGAGTTATTTTGGTTTCAGTTGAATTAATTTGATTTCAGCCTTTTGTTTTAATGTTTATGTGTTTTTTCCAGTTGAGTCTTGTGTCAAGATTTAGTCCTAAGTATTTTATAGGTTGATTTGATGGTGTCCAGTTTATTTGGCTATTGTTTAATAGTAATGGGTGGGACTCAGCAAGAACTGTGTGCTTAGAACACTGTTAAGTGCGGAGCGGGAATAAGTTGAAGGTTGCTCTGATCAGCCGGAGACCAGATGCTCGGGCCTCCGAGGAAGCACCAAGTGATAAATGGCAGTGGATGAAACGAATGAGCCTTTGACGGTATCTGCCGTGTCGGATGTCATGCTCAGTGATAAGTTTTTTTGTTACGTCTTTTACCAAACGAAGCCGATCACCAGGGCCGTCTTTGGGTTTGAAAGTACCCGAGGCACTCAGACATTTCGGGGCCTCTAATTCTTAGTTCAACAAATTACGTTCTGGCGATCATAAGTTATTAAAAATTGAATATTACACAGTTAATAAGCATTTTGATTCCTCTTTTTAAGGTAAGGAAGGATTTTAAAAAAAAACTAGATAAAGGGAATTAAATAGTATCTTTAATCTCTGTATTTTCTATAGTAGTATTTTACTAATAACTCTAACAATAGTAACATAATAAAATATGATTAAATAACAACACAAGCAATATTTACATAATAAGATCTAAGTAAAAAACAAACTAAGCATTTGTCAATGATACTTTACGTAGTTTCACACGCTAGTTCAGTTTTGTAATATATTTTTTATTATCTGTGGGGGCCCTTTGATCATGGGGGCCCTGAGGCACGAGCCTCGTCTGCCTCTATACGTCTGCCTCTATACGCCAGCTGAGCGTATCTTGAACCATTCACTGATATAGACCAGGCACTTGAGAATTTCTTGCTTCTTCTGAAATCAGCAGGCCGTCAAGGCCCCGCCTTAAGAGGAGGGGGTACCGCCCATTTTAAATATGCTATTATTGATGTACCTTTTCTAGAAAACAATTAACTAGAAAATTTTGATTTCGCGTACCTAAAGATATAGCCGTTGTTATTATTTTGACATTTTTTTGAGTTGATTAAGAAACTTTTTTTTTCCAATTTTAACTTTTGCCCTAATTTTTTCAGCATTTTTTGGAGAAGCATTATTTTTTACATTTTTTATTATTGAAAAATATTTTTATAAAAATGTCAATTTTTTGCCAATACAGTAAATGTTTCCTATAAATTTTAATAAATTGTCAAGAGTAGTTTCTGAGAAACGGTACATTGTTTACAAAATAAATACATTTTCGTCCAGCGCTATTAAAATAAAAGCCAGTACTTGCCACTGCTCTACTAGAATATTCCTGCACGATATTCTGGATCATATTTTTCACCGGAAAAAGGCCAATGGTACCAACGTATGAACAAGATTGTTTGAATTACCCATCAACAACACCGCATGCATTCAAAAGGACGAAGAAACCGCCAAAAAGTATGAAAGTAGGGGCATGGTTCATTCGCACTAGGACATTTAAATAAGAATTAAAGGGACTTCCAGATGTCCTAGAAGAAAAATGTTGATGTATTTGGAAAGTGCAAGTTTTATCAAGTATTTATTTAGTCAAAAAACGCAAATCGATCATTTTACCCATTTCATGGTACCCGCTCCCCTTAATAACATTCTCAGACGAACGACAAGTGACATGAGCATCCAAGCCGTATGTGAATCAATGGCTTCAAGAGATCTTTAGCTTCCAGAACCTGGCCAGCAGAGATCGCGATCGCGCTTTGCCTGTGTCAGCACCCGTGTCAATACCAAGGGTCGTGGGTTAGAATCCCGCAGCATGAATGCTTGTATGTTGTGGCACGACAGGGCTCACCCAATCACCATGGCGTTTCACCTTCCAACCTTCTTCCATTACAACACTCGTGATTCCAAATCCTCCACTTACAAGAGAATAAGAAAGTACACACATACGGTGATGTGTCCAAATTACGCACCGAGCCTTAACGTCAGCCCCATGTAGGCACGGCATCACTCCCTTCTAACAAGGACTAAGCTCCTGGATGCCAACTATCGGCGAGGGGGGGAGACTGTATTCACCAAGAGATATAAAAGCGTAAAACACGAGTACATGCATTAGGTGAATGATACGGTAGAACATTGATAATACCTACGAACCCTCTGTCTGCCACGTGGAGATTTCGACACCCAGTCCTTAAGAGATGCAAAGTCAGTGCTCTGGCAGCTACACTGTAGGTCACCTCGACAATGGAGCATTATAAGAAGATGGGCTCTCCGGTTTCTCTAAGCTTTTCTGAGTCGGGCCGCTGCCGCGCCCTTCCGCGCAGCGGTCGGCGGGACCGCCCATCCTCCCCTGCGCCAGTGTGTGGCTTGAGAGAAGCTCGATTGCCAAGGCGGCCGGATACGCGCCGGACAACTGGGGCTCGGACTCAGGGCGACGTTTTATCACCTATTGTCCTCGCAGCTCCCACACCCCCTCCCTCGCTATTGAATGAGAACCGGAATTTTCCGAAGGTTAAGGTTGGAGAGTGATGCTGTGACCTACTAAACGTTAATTCGTGTCTTCAGAGCTTCAAGGTTCGCCCTATTGTAGTATCACCGGCCCGGTTGTAAAATTGCTTAACTGGCTGCTATAATGATTCGTTGCTTTTTTTTCTGTGGTAAATTACTAGATAGTTAAAAGTAACAGTAGATTTAAATATAGTGTGTCCTTTCATTCAAGTATATTATTATATTCAAGTCTTCTATTCTTAGGTGCTGAACCTCTTGGGCATAATGATCATGTAATTTAGAGATGTTCAGAATTGAGACGACTCATCGAAACTAATTGCTAATTATCTGATTAATCGTCAGCAGTTGCATCATATATGCCATTTTTGTTTACCTTTCTAATTTTATCCGGATTATAGAAGAATCTTGGAATTATAATTGAAATTCTGACGGAGTTACATCATTTGGAATATGAAAATGAAAATTCTGAACTGATGCTTGGAGAGTCAATGAATGAAGTGCTACATCAATTCAAAATTTCACAATTCCTGTGAAGTTTATTCGGTACTAATCCGACGTTGATATTGCAACAAAAATAATAGGTCAATACATTTTCAAATGATATAATATTTTAATATTAAAATTTCCTTTTTATAATTAGAATATCTACCCATATAGAATATTAATGTTGAGTGTTATACAGAAGACTTTTGGCTGAAAGTCGTAGTATATAACTGAGATTTCGTCGTGGCACTCGCGCCACGAGCTCCCTCTCGTAGAATCGAACTTGACAACACTGGCTTAAAGTATTTGCCAAATGCGCCAGACGTGTTGGATGCATCTCGGCGCCGCCGCGCCCCGCCGCGCTGCAGGCGCCGTGGATGGGCGCTTACGCACGTCTGACCTTGCGCCGGCGTCATTGGCGCCGCCTTCTAATGAGGCAGCTCGGCTCGCATTCCATCCGTAGCGCCACCGCTGCCCCGCCCGGGTGCGCTGCCCAGCCTCGCCCGCACCCCACCCCCTCTCCCACTCAGGGGCGCGACTTCGACCGCAAAACATCGAGGTTTCGAAATATCTACCGGGAGAGGTTGGCTCAATTGATGCCACTGCAGTGCCTCTGACCGGGAGGTCCTGGGTCCCAGTCCCCACGGTGGTGGCAGGATTTTCGACACTGGCTACGTAGCTAACCGCTGTCTGAAGGAGAATTCTAGCGGCTGTTCTGATCGGTAGTTTTCCGTTGGTTTCTCCATTCAGAATAACAGACGAATGTGGGAACAGTACCCTACCAAATGGGCCACGGACCGCGCGCGATCTTTCCTTCCTCTTCCTTGTCCTATTCTCACCCCTTACTAACACACATTTACACTTATACGCACTACACTACCACAATGCTGGGAGACCAGTCGAGAGCTTAGAGACTGTCCCGGCTGGGGCGGTGCCCCACTGGTGGGGGAGACCTGCTAGCCGATGGAAGGTCGGCGCCGAATCTCACCATCCAGGGGAGGAAGTTCACCGTCACCGTTTGGCTTATAGTTATGGATATTGTAACAATTCATCAAGAGAAAGGAACAATAATGTGCATTCACTTCTTTAGGATTTTACTTGAAAGCATATCATCGCCCAATAATAAAACAAAGGATCGTAGGCAAAATGTATTTAGGATCATGACTTGGTCTCGGATGGAAGTGTTGCAGACTCGAATTTGACCCGATGTTGTCACAACGTGCATTAAGTAGCGCGTGACATGCATCCATAGTCCGTTGCATGATGCAACCGTGAGGTGAGGCAAGACACTATTTGTTACCATGACTGAGTTGGAAGAATTTGTAAGACACCCGTCATCAACTGTACTGCGTTTACTTATAAAATTACGTTTCTGTAGCTTAATCTACGTATACGATGCGGCCCCAAGCCCGTGCTCCCAACGGAAGCTAATATTCAGCTATGTGTAGTTTAGATCCATTGAGCCAATGGTGAGATGGTCCCTGGTTTTGCTTCTGGACGTAAATGTAGCTTCACTGTGCGTACGTTTTGTTGAGCACTCCTTTTGCTTGTAATGGTAGGTGTAGAACTGATGTTCATTTCTATTTTGTTAGCAATGCAGAAAAATCAAATTAGCAATTTATTTATCGTTGAAATTGATTTTCCATAACTCGGGAACAAACATTTTTCAATTTTTTTATTTTTCTAAAATAATAATTATTTTATAAATTCTTGTTTCTAGTTTTTCAAATGTTGCTCTTTTTTTAATTCTGGGTCTCAAGAAAATGTGCGCAGGTAAGCTCTTTCCCCACACGTCATATACAGTTTTTACTGATTTTTGACCAAATAAATAAATAGTTGATATTCATGCTATTGCGTCAATGCGTTAGAGGCTCGTTATTTTCGTGGTCTCAACTCCGATCAAATTCAGGAGGATGCTGGATCGGAACCTCAACAAGTCATCGTGGGATGGTGGTGATGCTTCTCAACTGGACTTGTCCCCACTCTCATTGAAGCCTCACATTGCGCCTTGAAGGGCACAGAGCCAGAGGAAGAAGATTGTAGGGCCGTTTTTTTATCTTTTCATTTGCATATTATACCTTTTACGGACCGATGTCACGGCAAAACAATAGCCTATTTATGAGGAATACTGCCATGTCATGAGAACAAATTGCGTACAGTTATCTCCTACAGGTATATGGCTAGTTCATTATTATTGATATTCCGAAACTGACATGCTCATTAGTGAATTCTAACGGCCCCGTTAGTAATTATTTCTATCCACTCAGCGGATCTTCTATTTTTATAATTTCCATTTTGCTGTTTGTTGTATGCTCTTTTTGGTATTCGCGTATCCTAGAAGGGTTCTGTAAACACAGCTTCCTGGTACGGTTGTGATACGCTGTCGTGCGGTTGGATTCTGGTACGCGAACCGGACCTTCACGCCCGCATAGTTTTCAGCTGACTGCATTGGGCGTCCGGGGAGCCTCACGGTCACGGTGTAAGATATATAGGTGTGTTCACTCCCAGTCTAAAACAGAAGCTTGTGTGAGGCTAGTTCTCACAGTTCCCGCACATAAGCACTGCGATCCTTTAGTCTCATTTGGCAAGGTCGTGATTGGTCGTGATCCATTCGACAGATTTATGGCCAGCTGATTTCAAGTCAGCGATTTGTCGCTTCGCGGTGGAATTGGTAAAGTTCGAAGCGAACAGTTACGAATATTATATAAAACTGTGTAATAACCACAGTTTAAGATGTCATTTTAAGATGTATCCGAGACCCAAAACGATCG